>JACWFM010000051.1:0-468902 GCA_019775565.1 Melanodothis sp. VS III C KN 2
GTCTGATCCGCTTAATTGCGGAGTACGTTACTTGAATGTACAATGTGCTTTCCGCATATATATCGTTGTCCTCGCCGGTCGAGGCGGCAATGATATCACATCGGTCATCGCTCACATCCTTCGCCATAAACACCACACACAAGCACAGTACTCAATCAAACTCGCCAACATGGTACTACTGTTCTAAAAAGTCTGGTCCTCCGCAGCTTTCTCCATTTTGCGGGGCTAACCACCAACGCGTGGAACAACTACGAGTGGCGCGTCACTCACCTTATCGTCGTCGTGTTTTATGTTATTAGTATTTTGCCTAACGGCCGTAGTGTTAGTGTTATTACTTTAACAGTCTTAGAGGCTCCTTCTTAACGCCCTACGCGTACCCCTTGGCCTTCTTAGAGGGTCCGAGATACCTCTACTCCTACTAGAACTACTACTAAAAAGACGAAGAAGCGTACTACGTAGGAGGTCACTATAGTGTAAAGGAAGCGTCGTAAACAGCCGAGACCACGACCGCCGCCGCTACCGCTAGCGGTTATAAGTGAGGTCATCGACGTTAAAGAGCAAGGCTATAGTACAGACGAAGACCTCCTACGCTTATAGCCTCCGAGCGATGATAAGGCCGCGGATCTAGCCTCTTATAAATATACTACTATATAGCGCGTTAAAGATCCTAAGAAGGAGCGCCTTAACGAGACTATCCGCGATTATTTATCGCTACTGCTCACGACCCTACTACACGAGTTTGAGGAGTAGTATAAGAGTTATCTCATAATTAGGGAGGGCGGAAGGCATTGTTTGTAGTAGGGTATGTGACGAAAATACGCGTAGGGCTTATAAAAACACCTTAGGAACGGCTATACCATCAAATATTGATAACATAGATAGTCGACGATAAGGTCTTTGTGAATCTACTCGGGGGTATTCCACGCGTTGGTGGTTGGCCCCGCAAATTGGAGAAAGCCGCGGAGGACCAGACTTTTAAGAACAGTAGTAGTATCTGGTCCAGCGGGCAACTCAGGCGGTGATGAGGTATACAAGAACCTCTCCAACAATTGCCATGCGTCCTGGTATCGTGATCCTGGACTTCGGAGACTCAATATTGGTATTCTCCTAGTGTTCTCTTCTGCAACCGCAAACGGATTCGATGGATCCTTAACAATGAACGGTCTCCTTGCAATCCCGGCTTTCAAAGAGGACCTCGTCGATCGCGTCAACACTAGCATCCTCGGTTTGGTCATCACCGCTATTTCCATCGGAGGTCTCTGTGCTCTTATTCCTGCTGGATATGTCAGCGTCAAGTGGGGCAGAAAGATATGCCTTGCCATCGGCACATCCTTGATGATTGCCACGAGCATCGTGCAGGCCTTGACAAGCGGACCATGGGCTTTCCTCGCAACTAAAATCATCTTGGGCGTTGGTATCGCTTTCATCCTGATTCCCGCGCCAGCCTTGGCCACCGAGACAGCTCACCCACGCAACCGCGGAATGGTTACGGCTTGCTTCCAAACCGCATTCTATTGGGGAGCCATTGTGTCTGCTGTTGCAACTCTCGGAGGCTTGTACATCAAAGGCTCCGGGCCTGGCGCATGCCAGTCATGATGCAAATCATGTTTCCCTCTCTCCAAATTCTAGGCCTATTAATCATCCCGGAGTCGCCTCGTTTCCTCATCGCGAACGGCCGCAAGGAACAAGCTCTCGATATTCTGGCCAAATTTCATGCAAACGGTGACAAGCACGATGCGCTTTTTGTCTATGAATACAGCGAGATCTGTGAAGCCATCGAGCGCGAGGTCACGTTCGCGATTGGTTCCACCTGGAAGCTCTTCATCTCTACGCCCGGCAACCGACACCGTCTGCTCATCTGTCTGCTTGTCGGCGTAATGATCCAGTGGGCCGGAAACGGCATCGGTAAGTTGGAACAAATCACCATCATTCATGGAGACATAACACTGAAATCAACACAGTCTCGTACTATCTCTCTCCCATCCTCGAAAGCGTCAGCGTCACCGACCCCGTCTCCCAAGCCATGATCAATCTCGGCCTCCAAATCTGGAACGCAATCCTAGCTCTCGTCGGCGCAACCGCCGCAGAACGCTACGGCCGCCGTCCACTCTGGCTTACCAGCGCAATCGGGATGCTGTTTGCGTTCTCCATCATCACCACTCTAAGCGCCGTGTACGCCAAAAACGGCAGCAGTGTCATCGGAGGCGCAGTAATCGCCATGCTCTTCATTTTCTTCGGCTTCTACGACATCGCCTTCACGCCACTATCGTTCGCCTACCCGATCGAGATCTTGCCTTACCGTCTACGCTCCCGCGGGATGTCGGTCACGCTCACCACAGTCTTTGCTGCTGGTATGCTCAACCAGTACCTCAATCCTGTTGCTCTGGCGGCTCTGGCGTGGCGCTACTACTTTGTCTACATCGGCTGCCTGATCTCTTTCGTTGCCATTATCTGGTTCTTGTTTCCGGAAACCAAAGGCAGAAGTCTTGAAGAAATCGCAGAGGTTTTCGATGGCCCTGCTGCGGAAACTGAGGCACACAGGCAGGCTAGCATCTCTGCTCTTGAAGAGCAGAAGCTTGGCTTCAGCACGTTCGAGGAGACTGAGTTTCGCGAGAAGGCATGATGAAACGAGCAATGTTCATGATGGTGTTGATGTGATCAGGCCATATCAGTAAATATTTTCAGTGTATAACGTACTCGTTTAAAGTTGCAGCCGATTTGCTCAAGTCTATTTTCCATCTCATGCTACGTCCTCCACATCAAGCTTGACAAGCAAGCTGCAGTGCGTCTCACGACCTTTCAAGTCGAGCATACGAATGAAAGACCAGCCCTTTGCCACATACGACAACCTCACAGCTGCAACCGCGAACATAGGGTTCCTTGCCCAACTATCGTCGCTCTTGATTAGAATCCGCAGGAAGACGAGCTCGTTCTCTTCATAGTCCCATTCCAATATCTCGTCCCAGATGGGCTCGGTAACGGGCGAATTGGGGCCTTTGTGCAGGAATCCAAGCTTGTGCTGCTTGTAGGCTGAGGTCTTGCGTTTGGGTGGCTTACCATCGTGATCGTCTGGGTGGATGAGCGTGCATGTTATGTATGGCTTCATCTCATCGGTGGCGTAGTCTTCAGGTGTAGGCACATGAGTCGCTCCGCCGACGTGCAATTTCAGTCTCTTTTGGCGGCCGGTGCTGAGTTTTCCATTTCCTCCGGCGCGGAGAGCGGCAGGTTTGAGGACATAGCCGTCGGAGCCGGAGAATAGAGCCTGTTAAAGTTTTTAGTTGGTAGTCTCAGTGAGCTAGGTCATTGTATGCATACCTCGTTGAGCTGCATAGCAGCATCGAATGTCTGCCAATTCAACGCTGCGATCTGAGCGCCAACACCCCAGAACGTGCAAGCGTTGAGGTTGCGAGAGGATATGCGCGTGCCCTTCGGGTAGACACGCATCAGGTGGTGAGCGTTGTGCTTGGAGATTGCCGCAGCAGACTCGGGGAGCAATTTTGACACGCCAGATTCCGACATGTTGATTAAATGGTGGTGCGGGCCATTGCACAAGTTGCCTTCGAGCCAGGATTGGTCGACGGGCTTGACGGACTGCGCATACACGCCCAGATTGGCGAGCTCAGGAATGATCGACGACGCTGCTGCTTTGCGCTTGCTCTCCTTGTAGGCATGCTTCTCGGCTTTCGCCACTTCGTCTTCGTCTTCGTCGGATGATGATTCGCTGTCTTCAGGCTCGTCCACGAAGTGGTACTCGACTATCACGGCGATTTTGTTGCCTAGTTCTTGAAGCGTTACGTGGCTTCCAGTGCCGGCTTGCTCTTGGTGGCCGTGTTCGCGGACTGCTTTGCTGAGAAGGCGATCACCCCAAACCTCTTCCATGATCTGTACTAGACGAAGCTGGCCTTGTGCTCCGCAGTGATTCTCAAGGGAGAGCATGATAGGAGCCGCATGGTTCTTGTTATCAATGACCTCAGCTGCTTCGTGATCCACTACATCTCGGATGGTCTCGCACACAGAGCGGAAAGGCAAATTTGATGTCAATGTATAGCCATGCGTGACTTTTGGCTCATGAGGATTGTCGTCATTGTCCCAGGCATCGATTTCGACGCAACGCGCACCGTTCAGCAAAGCTGTCTCGTAAGCAATAGCCTTTGAACTTCCGTACAGCTGATTTGCTGTCAGGTAAGTGTTGTGACTGGAACTGATGAAGTACTCCGGTAGTGGATATGATCGGTCCTTGACATAGTCCGGAACACTGATGTGCGACTTGTCCAGCAACGCCTTGAGAGCCGGCGGATGCTGCTCGGTGCCGATGCCGGCATCAAACGGACTTAGTACTTTCTTCTGCACCAGGAAATCTTTCAGCGCCTGGCCGACCTGCAATTCCTTCTTTGTGAGTTGTGTCCGGCGAGCAGCATGGCCACCGCCCGCTACTGAAGTGCTGTCGATGGTATCGCCGAGGTCCTCGTCGTCAGTCTTCACTTTGCCGAATGGGTTCAGCCTGGAAAGACGAGATGTGATGTTCGAGGGTACTGTCTCCGTCATGGTGAGTGGTTTGTCTGTTGACGGTAACAGCACGTAGGTTGGAAGGCAGTGCTATAAGATACGTCGTTGCCAAGTCGCGACTACGTAGCCCCAGAGACCCCACTTCTTCGAAGTTGGTTCTCAGCTAGGAGGATCTCCACTCCACTCCAGATGTGTCTTACTATATACTGTATCAGCTCATAGGGCTGAGCAGACAACTACAGTGATGCAGCGTCTAAATCTCATGCCGTTTTGTCTTTCTTAGATGTTGTCCAGCTCATCATACGACTCGGCCCAAATTTGACTCAGTCGAACACTTTGCTCCACAGCCATTTCTCATCATGCGACATCCGCCAACTTCAACTCCCTCGGAAAGATTGGCTCTTGCGGAACGAAAGCGATGCATATCCAAGTGTCAGGTCTCGCCCGTTTGCAATAGACGTCCACAAGATGAGTACATTTGTTCGACTGTTATCGCCCAGCTGTCATGGCAAAGCAACAAGAGAGTTCCTCTCATGAGAACGCAACCTGTCTGATAAGTATGGCTGGTCACAAGAGACAGTCACTCGAAAGCATCTCTATATTTAATTCAGGCATGAAAACCAAGTCAATACAATACAATCGCAAGTTTGTTTGCTTCATATAGTGAGCTTCGCCTGTGATGGCCAGCGACCAGTTTCGGTCGTGCCAGTGCCTTTCCGTTTGGAAGAATAGTTCGGGATAATTGCAGAAGAGGCAGAAGCTCATTGCCTAGGGACAGAAGGGTCCAGCTCCTTGCGGCCTCTGGGGGAGTAATCTGTTCCGACTTAGGGGAGTTGAGCAAAAGAGAAATTGCCTTACAATTAGACAACATCATTCTGATCGACGCAGGGATCGAACCTGCAATCTCTTGATTCGTAGTCAAGCGCCTTGCCATTGGGCCAGCCGACCTGTTCAGTGACAATGACTCTGATTAATCATAATATAACCCTAAACAATCTGCAAGCTTGCATCATGAAACGGCAGGATCGATGCGTATCAACGTGCAGGCCCTTCTAACATATCTAACCAAGGTTCCGGTATGAAAATATATCGTTGTTGTAGCGATGAGAGAAGTGAGTTCCATAGGGCTACGACGAACTAAGTCGAGACGCGCATCAAGATTCTATGCGCGGACAACTCATACGCCACGATGAAGAGACACAAGAAACTGCGGAAGCCCGCTAATGAAAGCGGCTATTCCTTGGTATATCTTCGAGATCTTCTATATGCTAAAGGACGACTCCTAAAGAGAACACACGCCATTCAACGAGTGGCCCGTGAACCGCGAGGCGCTGTACACGAAGGCGAAGCCGCTTTTTCAACCTGCTCGATCGCTAAAGCGGAATAGCTGTGTTGGTGTAATCGTTGTACGAGGAATGCATGGTTCCTCGTTATTATCACGTGTGTGCAATAACATAATCCCTGCGATTTATTCAGTAAGGTGGAGGGAGATGTGCTGTCCAAGCACGTTGAGATCCTCATGATAGATGCAACGAGGGCTCCATAAGGAAATAAAGTATCGCAGTGACGCGGAAGACAAAGTCTGGGAAGTTCAAGTCGTTCTCATCAATAAAGATGAAAAAAGGTGCAACCGTCGATATTATTATACTAGATATTCCTCGTCCGTGTGACATTCGATTGGGGACGTAGCCGCGTGATATAATGGTACAACGAACGCCATGTAAGTAGAAAAAAGTTTACATGTAGAACAGGCAGTAAATGCCTATTTTGTTCCCAGTGGTCCAAGAGTGCACCGAAGAGAGAGGAGAGGCGATTGACCTAAGCCTCAAAGTACGCCTCCCAGAGGTAAAGCACGCCGAACACCAAAAAAGCGCATGCGCCACCGATTGTAACTATGAGAACATTGTTAGTAAGGAATTTGTTGCAATGAGGTGGAATATTTGTGACTTACCAACTCTCATGCTGACCTTGCCAGCCAGAGCTCTGCCACCAAGCACAGCAAGACCCGTGCAGCAAGCGTGACCGGTAATGGCGCCCAGCGTCACCCACCAATAATCTTGGCCCGCTGCCATAGCAATAGTTGCGATCTGAGAGCGGTCTCCCCACTCGCCAAGGAAAGTCATAACAAAGGTCTGCACCCAAGCAGGAGAAAGAAGAAGGGAGAAAAGGTTCGTAAGTCCGCCTGAGCCGCGCGAGTGGTCGCCCTTGCTCGGACTGGGAGAGCGAGATGAGAGACGACCGGATTCGAGAGAGTGTGGGTTGGAATTTTTGCGATCACGACGCGCAAGATCGTGTTCTTTCTCCTCGAGTTCCTGCTCGACTTCGCGCATTTCCTCGCCAACGCCGGCTTCGCGGTCCATCTCTAGACCCTCGCGTAGCATTTTAGCGCCGAAGAAGAGGAAGAGAAGAGCGGCAGCGAATGTTGTGAGGCGCTTGGGCAGTAGTGTGGGAGCAATGTGGCCGAGAACTGCAGAGAGTACTGTCATAAGGCCGAGAGCGGCAAGGGCGGCAGTGAAAACGACAAGTCGGTCGTGACGCATGGCCATGAGAGCTGCCACGAGGAAAGTCTTGTCGCCAATTTCGGTGAAGATAATCATTGTGAAAGATACACCAAAGGAGTGGAACCACTCATGCCAGGATTCGTGGTCGTCCATTGCGCCGCCAACAGGAAGGGGATCGTTGGCGGTTGCAGATGTGGCCTTTTTGGGGTTGATGCTGCCTTCAGTATATGGAAGAGTCTCTTGTAGCCAGGGCTTGTTGGAAGAAGGGTTGTCCTTGCCGCTACCGCCAACCGGATGGGGGAAGTTGTGAGGCTTGTCGGGCAGATCGGTTGGCTTCTCGAGGCCAGCATTGTACTCGCTGTCTGCATCATTCTCTTCCTTGGTCGCCTTCTCGGCTTTCTCGCTCTTGCCCTCGATGTGTTTGTCTTCGCTGTGCGGTAGTGGAGGAGCTTCAACCGGACTCTGAGGCTTGTTCTCAACGTTTCCACCTTTGGCCAGCTTGGCCTTGTCCTTCTCACTCACGCCGCCCTCGGTTCCTGTCGTGCCCTTCTTGGGCTTTACTCTCCCTTCATCATTCATAACGCCATCATTTTTCTCGGGGATGTCGGCGCCCTCACCTGCGAACTTCTCCAGCAGTGTTGGGAGGGCCTTTTTTGTGGAAGCCGTAACCGATACTGTCACTGAGCTAGTCTGTTCCGGAGAAGTGTCGACAAAAGGGCCAGCATGAGGCTTTCCATCTAGACCGTCCACGGGCGCATCTTCAGTACCAACGTACCGCCTAGGCGACTGTGTGGCTTTTGCGCCCTCTGCTGCAGCAACTGCCTCCTCTTTCGGTCTCGCATGACCGAGGGCGAGAATCTCATCGTTGGTAAGGGTGTCTTTGGCGGCGGCGACCAGGCATGGCGATGCCAGGAGAAGGAGAAGCGGTATGGGGCGGCGGAAGTGCATTGTGTGGGTTGTGGCTAACGTGTCGCTGCTGCCTTGATGGCTCGAGTCGTGGCCAATCCAACGTAAGCGGAAGGCTGTGGGCGATCAAGATGTGAAAGGCGATCGAGTGGCCGAATGGCAGGTGTATTGGGGTGGTCTCGACGTCAATTAAAGACAGTAATTGATTAATGGACAGAAGAACAGCAAGGCGACAATAATGATGAGCAGACAGGAAGGGAAGGGATGGCCCAAAGTTATGCACAGCCCAGGCCAGCCCAAGTGAGAGAGAGCTTGGGTATGGGGGAGATCAAGCCAGCCAAGAAGAGGGTGCGCAGGGGATGTTGTGCCGCCTTCCGCCACGACGGCCAAAACTTAACATACTGTACACGCAGTTCAGGAGGCTAAAATTACGAGGCACGCGACTGATCTGATCTGCCACAATATGTCGCCAGCCAGGCGAGTTGCTGGCTGCAACTGTACGGGACATTGCATTCTCTATCCGCGTCGTACGAAGCGTGCAAACCAACCCCAACGAAACGTGCTCTCGCGCGCCTACTGCGGAGTCTCTCCTGGTGAGACGAGCTGGTCTTACTTGTTGCAAGGGTCTCTAGTGGTCGGTGTCTCTCCAAGATTCACACCCAGCATGGGAACATGGATCTGGTTGCTCCAACAATCAGCACGCAATGTACTGTAGGCTCCAGTAGATCCACTAGAGCAATGGCTCAAGCGGTAGATCAGATACTTTGCCCTAGTAGTTATTCCATGTATAGCCTGCTCAGACTCCAAACTCTCCAAGTCTTCTACCTTATGCAGGAGTGAAGTAAGCAGGCCGAAGTCTACAATCTATATCTCTTCACTTTTGAGAATTCTAGATCTTGTCACGTGACCATATGCGGGGAGCATAGCCAAGAAAAACCCTAAGGCAACATCCAACGCGTCGACGCCAACGTCGCGCTCTTCCTCGTTCTCCCTCCCACACACCAACCACCCAACATTATCTCCATCTCGTGACAAAACCATGGCCAAGGTGTCAGCATCCGCCTTGGTTTCAGGGCAGGCGGCTAGAGCAACGCCTGACGCCGAGCTCGCGACCGCGCCTGCGAAAACCACTCGCGCGACGCGTGGTCAAAGTCGTGAACCTCAACAAACTCAGCGTCGTTCCGCTCGTAATGCCCGCAGTGCCAGCGTAGAGGGTGACACATCGCCTGCACAAGTCGTCAGGAATGCTGCTGAGACCGGTATGTTCAAACAACCATTCCTCGAAAACAACCCTATCCCTCAACCCTAGCTATACAAACCCTACCAACATTGAACCCTTTGGTATACTGCCATCTTATCGCGAGGCGAGGATGTTGTTATATGCATCTGTCGCGCAGCGCGAGCTGGCAGTGTGCCCGAGTGCTCGTCGTGGCCCCACGCAGCGCAAGTCGCAGTCAACATCGGCTAACATCCGGCAGATCTTCCCACAGTCGACGAAGGCATCACTGAAGAGGACAACAGTGACAACATCAACGCCAACCTCGATGCTTCTGGAGACGCGGCAGATGGTACGGCATCTCCAAGTAGAGCTTCGGCTGTGTCTGGCATGACTGCGAAAACCACATTTTCCATGGAGGAGATCAGTGAGCTCGACACGGACGTCATGCTGGACTCTCTCCAAAAACTCGACTGGGCTAGCGAAGAGCTACTGAAGGTCCTTACTATGGCCATTCCGCAGCCGGAGATGAACAACACTGCTCTCGACGAGATTGCAACTGAAGGCACCAAGGCTTACAAGCTGTACCAGAAGCGTCTCAGCACATTTCTACTTTTCAAAAGCGACTACGTCAGTGCCGGACAGGACTACATCCGACCACAGATTGTGTCCCGCGCTCTGTTCGACGTCTCAAAAGTCGAGGAAATCCCTCATGGTGCGCTGCGACCCGACAGCGTGCTTTACAAAGCCAATCTTGCGCACATGCTTCACATTCTCCTGATTCATGCCCGCAACCCTGCCATCGCAGATTATGAGATCAAGGAGGCCCTGGAAGGACTCGACCAATTCTTCTCCGAAGTCATCGCCGGTACGACTTTCAGTCCAGCGGCATTCACCATGTCAGTCGCCATCACAACGCAACTGGCAATCTACCGCATTGCCTCCTTTGTTGAAGACCCAAACTTCAACCCTCAAGGTCTCGCGGAACACGCATTCATCACTGACAGCGAGAACGAGACACCGATGTTCCGCCACCACCGCGATCTCTATTTGGATGGCCTCACTGAAGAACACAGAGCTCTCTGTCTCGATCGTGTGAACGGCATCGTCACCAGACTTAAGGAACCTTTTGACGATAGCAGCGCATTGGATCCGGTCGAAGCTTTGAAAGTTGTGAAGGACAAATGGTCGTGGGCCGGGTTCATTGCGGGCGACCTTGTCCCGTACTACATGACACGAAAGGCTGAACTCGATATTGACGTGCACGCCGCGGGAGGTATCGAGAAACTCGACGCCTCGGTGAAGAGAGCTGTGCAGAATCGCGTTGAGTTGAAGAGAATTGCGGCTTTAACCGCAGGCCTCAACCAATCTCGCCAGTCTTCTGCTAGGGCCAAGAAGCAGTCCTTGACGGCAAATGCTGTGGAGGCGCTGAAAGCATTCGCTCCAACCAATGGACCACCTGCGCAAAGCATGGCTCCGGTAGCTCAGATGACACCGCTCAGTGGGCAGGCCTTGAATGATCCGTTCTCCTCGGCACCACCTCCCGGAAGCGGCAATTTGCAAGTTCTGTCCCAATTCCAAGACACAAACAGGACGCCACAGCCGAGTGCAGGCAGCGGTCGAGGCCGTGGTAGGGCCAAAGGAAAGGCCAAATTCAACGACCGCCAATCTGGTGCACAGCGTGTAGAATGGGATGAATCTCAGGCACAAGCTGGCTTCGTTCAGCCCCAGCCTCAGAGCAGCGTTCTTGGCAAACGCCCCCGGGCTGATGAAGAAATATACCAAGTGCCCAATTGGGAGCCTACTCAAGATGGTGGTCCGCAAGACGATGACGAAGACGACCAAGCTTTCGAGACTAAAGCCGGCGATCTTGCTGCAGCTAATGCTCGTCGTCTTGCTGCCCCAGCTTCTGTGCCGCAAGCCAGACCGTTCCTGAGCCAAGCTCCGTACTTCGGAGCTGAACACAACAGCCCAAGCATGCAGCAGCGCGCCCCTAAGCGCAGGAATCCAGGATCAAGCGCTCCTCACCCAGAAGATTACCCAGGCTCTGCACAGCACAATCCCATGGACCAGGACCCCAACGCCGATCCTAATCAGGCTCCACCCAGCACATCTCAGGCCCAAGACTACAACCAAGCTGCGTGGACTGCCCGCCAGTACCGCATCTTGAACCACTCCACACCCGCGCGTGAACGCCGCGTTTGGACCGACCTCGAAACCGAAGCTTTGATGACTTACATCAACGAGTGGCCTGAGGAAGACAACCTGCACTATGCTGCCATGAAACGCAAGGACACCACCGATGAGGGTCTGCACGCTTTGAACGGCAGAACTGCAGAAGATATTAGGTTCCGCGCAAGAAACATGAAGGTCAACTTCTTGCTGTCCCGGTCGTTGGACATCCACCCGAACTGGAACAAGGTCCAGCTCGCCAAGAAGGAAATCGACAAGTTGCACGCGAGAGGTGTGCCGTACTCTCAGGCTGGCATGAGAGGAACCCCTGCGAGTATGACCACAGGCGTTGGAGGGTCGCAGCAGTAAACAGTGTGTGAGCAAGAACTTGGCGTGGTGGCGACGTGGAGCGCGTCAAATTGAACTTGGAGACGAGTAAGCGGACTGTCGTAGGATGGAGAAAAGATCGAGTCCGCCTTGACGACACTGTACGAGGGTACTATCTCGATTATGCTTGTTGCCGTTGTTGCTTTTGGCGTTGTCCGGAACTTCGTTTCCCTTTCGAAAATCGATGTTGGTCGTTTTACATACTTTTCGTAAACAATTGGGTGCCACAGTCCTTCCTGGTGCTCTCGTCTCCTGTCGCTGGCATCTCGAGTAGTTGTCCTCTCTGGTGGGCAAATTCCACATTCCTTCGATTCGTGCCCCACTCTCTAGCCATCACGACCAAAAGAGGTGCCACGGATATCATGTCACTATGCGCAATAAACATCGTTAAATGCATCAGTTGGTTGGTCTTCAACCCCGCAATACAAGATATCGCTTCGACGAGACCCGGATCCAGCACCGGCCCTCGTATCTGCATAATCTGGGCTAGCCTTCGCATATGAGCATCGCGCGCCTCTTTCGGCGCAAGGTACAATTCACAAACGGCTATGCTCGTCACGACCACGAGCATCGCGTCGCTAAAGGGTCGGTCCAGATCTTCTGAAGCAGCGCGAATACAGCCCAACGCGTGGCCACGCAGTCGGCACAGCGTCGCCATGCTCACTTGGTTTGTTTGAAACCATTATTAGATCAACTTTGTCTCCTAGTAGATTTGTCGAACAGAAATGCACAATCACAAGGCCATGATGGTGCTTGTGTGAGCAGTGAAAGTTAGGCGTGGATGGGGTTATAGAGAGACTTTTAGGCGCAAATCAGTCGCCGTGGTTCTAGATACTCGTTTCCGCAAGACATGGTTTAGATGGGTTATAAGCTGTTGGCGACGTGTTGAACCTTTCATTTCGATAGAGTCTGGCTCTTCCTGTTAGACTGTTCCTTGCACAGCCACTTACCCTCCAACACACACTCTTTTTCGCTGAAATACTGACCGCCAAATCGCTCAAAGAACACCCTTAGAAGTGGAAAGAATGAACGCTCGAGCTTGTCGCAATGGAACATCCCTCTCGATCAATTCAGCTCGTGGCGTATCGATTGCCGGTCAGGGTGACTGGGGAAAGGATGCAGAGGTTCGAACGTAATAGTAATACACAACGCGCAAAAGTCCAGCGCTCATGGCCGCATTTGCGCGATGCAGAAGTGGAGCAGTTCGTGAAGAACCAGACAGGCGTAGTGACGCACCCACGCCACATGTCCATATGTGAGGTCACGACAGGTTGACCATCGTTCACTCTTCGTCAGCAGCAATAGACTTTCGAGGACGACCTCTGCCCTTCTTAGGAGCAGGCTCGTCGGCGCCTTCGGATGGCTTGACTGACTTGGGACGGCCACGGCTCTTCTTCACAGGAGCTTCGACTTCGTCTTCGGCGTCGGTGGCCACGGACTTGCGAGGACGGCCCCTAGCCTTCTTCGCTGACGGAGCCTCAACCTCTTCGGCTTCGTCTTCGACGTCGGTGGACACAGAATTGCGAGGACGGCCCCTAGCCTTCTTCACGGACGGAGCCTCAGGCTCCTCGACTTCTTCGACCTTCTCCTCAGCCGGGATCGACTTGCGAGGACGGCCTCTAGCCTTCTTCGGGGCGACTTCGACTTCGGCGTCGTCTCCGGCGTCGTCTCCGGCGTCGTCTTCGGCGTCGGCAACGGTAGCGGCCTTCTTCGGGCGGCCGCGACCTTTCTTCGGAGTGGGGTCTTCAGTGCTGGTAGCTGCAGCCTTCTTGCCCTTCTTGGAGGCGGGCTTCTCTGCCTCGTCGTCGTCGGCAGCCTCGGTCTTAGCAGGACGGCCACGTTTCTTGCCAGTGGGCTTCTTCTCCTCGCCTTCATCCTCGTCGGCCTAAATTTTGTTAGTGGATCGGAGTGACGGAGAACCTTGGGGAGACAGAACGAAAAACTAACCTTTTTGTTGCCCTTAAGGAACATGCCCTGATTTTTCTTGCCCAAGCGGTTGCATTCAAGGTCCTGTGAAATTCTGTCAGATACACATTTACCTCGTGCTATCGCAGGTGATGAGACTCACTCCATTCCAGTCATCGTCATCAACGTGGCCTTGCTCGAGAGCGCGCTTGACCTTCTCCTGAGCGTCGGCAGGCATTACGTCCAGACCATCGATCAACTCAAAGTCATGCTCAGCTGCCTCCCACCAGTTGTGAAGGACATATGGCGTGACGCAGCCCCTGGCAAGGATGTCAGTAATGCATGTTCACAATGGTCAGATCGCGCAGGAATCACTTACCAGTGCCGCCACTTCAGGCTCGTGAACTCGCCAGTGTCGACGAGTACGCCTTGGCGGATCTCGCCTTTCTGAATCTTGACTTTGTCGTTCTTGCAGTGGGTAGCCTGGCAGCCGGCTTGCTTGGTGGCAGAGATTTCTGATTCGGTTAGCATTGGATTCTCGGAGTACAGCGTAGCGCCATGGTAAGCTTAAGTCCATACCGACGCGATACGCCATGTTGATTGAAGGCGAAGCTGTGGGGTTGGTGTAGATGTCTTTGGAAACGGACCGCGACGCGTTGAAGCTGTTTTTGTTGGGAGCCAAGTGTGGATATGTGTCGCAGACGTGAAAAAGAGAGGAATGGTACAGGTGTCGTGAGCCAGAGTGTAGGCAACGGTGAGGTGAAGGAAAAGGTGTCTCGCGTTGTTTGCAACTGTAATTGTGCACACGCGCAACAAGCAGCCTGAGCTTGAACCCAAGAAGTCCAGTCCCCGTCCAGGCGTTCAGGTCAGCACGCGCGCTTGATTGGCTGACGCCCGGAGGCTGCCTTCCCCGAACACGCCGTCATACAATCTGGCGCTGCAACAAATTTGTTGCCAGTGGCGGCCAGGAAACATTCACTTTCAAACCATGCACTACCAATACACCTCATGATACACGGTGCGCTACGGGACGGGAGACGAAGGGCTGCCAATGCTCCATCGACTAGGTTTTCCTTCCTCTGCTCGCGACCAACACGATGGCCGTCTCGCGCCTTTACAACCTCGCCCGCTCAGGGGGCTGCAGCCAGCACCTCTGGCAACATAAACGCCACCAGCAACAAACCCACCCTTGAGAAACACAAGACCAAGCAGACGCCCAAGCAAACGACTAAACAGACGACCAAACAGACGACCAAACAGACGTCTAAGCGGAAGCCTCAAGCGATACCTGAACAGGCCAACTGTGAGCTCTCTGACGAACAGCGCCTGGAATCATGCCTGCCGCCTCATCTACGCAGTGCAGGCAAGAACACTCTGAATGATGCTTCATTCGTTCCAGACGCCAGGGCAACGGCCAGACTTGTCCTTGAAGCCTCTTTCCTGGGAGGCAAAGGAGTCTTGATGTACCTAGCGATCGATCAAGGCCGATGGAGGGCCGCTGTTTGGGTGGTAAAATTGTTGCTCGAGCATTTCCATACGCGACCGACTCACTTGGATCGTCTATCTCACACCGTCCAGCAATGGAATAGGACTGGGACTTTGGACGAGATGACCGAGAATCCACTTTACCTTGTCCCTGATTCGGACGAGCTTCAAGCGCCACAAATCAAGACGTCGTCATCGTCCAGCTTGCACAAGTTGACTGGCAACACGCACTGGACTCTGCGCCGCTCGGAGACTTTGCGACACCAAATCCTTGGTCTAATTTGGCGCGATATTGGCCGCTTGATCATCGAGGGTTCTGCCTATCACGAAGTCACTGGTGGAGAAGTAAAGCCCGATGTCCTCGAGATGATTGCTCTCTTGCACCACTATGAGCTTATGCCGGCGTCCATCTACGCATACGTTCCAGCAGAGAACGAGGATGCTATTCAACAACCACCGACTCTCCATTTGCTTTCAAGCCGCATCTTCACCGCCCTGTCCGATGCCACATGGCGGGCACGCGAATTGACAGCCGCGGAAGAGGCAAGGAAAAAAGGTGGTCGGTTCAAGGGTCTGGAGGCTAAGGGCTCATCGTACCGTGTAAGGGTGTCTGGGATCAAACCTGAAATCTGGCTCGAGCTAATTCTCTGGTCTTGTCTTCACGGCGGCTGGATATCGGAAGGCGCTTCTTTGTTGCGCTCCGTTTATCGATCCCAAAAACATGGAAAATGGAAGCCAATCTCGTGGCGTGACTCTCTGAATGCCATCATGCCTTTCGGACGCGGGGATCTGCTTGATTGGGACAGCATCAAGTACAACTTCGACACAAGGTGCAGCGCCACAATGGATGGCATTGATATCACTGGCCTGCGTGTGGACAAGACTGTCAGCAGTGAAGTTGTCAACGCTTACATCGATGCTCTCCTGACCATGGTGAATGCAGGTGTTGGTAATCGTGGTCTGAGTTTGGAAGTGGTCGTGCAGCACA
This sequence comes from Melanodothis sp. VS III C KN 2, assembly GCA_019775565.1. NCBI lineage: Eukaryota > Fungi > Ascomycota > Dothideomycetes > Cladosporiales > Cladosporiaceae > Melanodothis > Melanodothis sp. VS III C KN 2. The sequence continues at coordinate 16,067 of JACWFM010000051.1, forward strand.
TCCGCTTACTTCGATCATTCCTGAAAAGAGCCAACTTGAACCTTGGTGGCGGCTCGTGGGATGCTATGATGCTACGCCTTGTTGAGTCAGGGGGCATCGACATTGAACGTGACCCTGCTATTGTACGGCAGCTGGGTGCTTTGTCCCCTCCCATCGGCGAAGAACTCCAATCGCGCCGGTCACAGGCGATTCCGACATATGTTTTAGATGGCAGCGCTGCACTCCTTGGTCTCTTACATCGCGCTCTATACGCGGAAATAAGAAATGGTAGTCTCGAAGGTGCTCTCAGAGTATTTCAACTTCTGCAAGGACGAGTGGATCAAGATCGCCATCAATCTATGAGCGACTTTTTCGCGCATAGACATCTGTCTTCTACAGCGTCAGATGATGCTGGCAAAGGCTTGTTTACCAGCAACTTCTCCGGTATCGACTACCCATCGTTCTCGACTCAAATCCCGCCGGCCACTCTTGCCGCCTTCTTGGATCTCGTGATTGCGAACAGATCCTTCGATCTGGGCAACTGGATGCTCGGGATCGGCAATACCGATATTGATGGTCCACTCATTCCGTCGTCATTGTATCCTGATCCACACATCTCTGCAGCGATCGTACACTATGCTGCTGTTAGCGGGAACACTACGCTCCTGTCGAGAATTACCAAGTTTTGCGCGGTGCCAGCCGAAGACGGCACTTCTCCAACCTCTCGCAAGGAATTCCTTCAAGCCTTCTTCAATGCCCAGGTCGAACTAAGACGTTGGGATGCTGCGGAAAATCTCTTGGCGTATATGCGCGACACGAAAGGTTTTGATTGGAGTATGGGAAACGCCGCGACAGTGGCAAAGGCTCTGATCGTTGAAGGTTGCAACGAAACGAATCCTGACAAAGTGGGAGATGTCCTCGATCGTGCTGCACACATATTCGCTTCGTTTCTCTCAGAGACAACCGGTGCTGTTCGAGAACGTTCACGCAAACGCGATGAAACCAATACCCTTTGCGTTGTGCTGGCGGCTGCCTCTCCGTTGCTTGCCACTTTCATAAGCAGGAGCGCAGCTTTGCCCAGATTCTTCGCATTCACGCTGCGTGCGAGCGATTTCAACACCGTACTTGAAGGTGTGGTCGCCTCTCATGGCGTCGAAGCAGGACGGGCTCTGGTAGACAGATTCGCCATCGGCCACCGAGTAAGGCCGCAAGAACCACGCGAAGAAGAACAAGAACACAAACAGGAAAATCTCGACGATGACGATGGTGATGGTGATGGTGATGATGCTCCGCTCGCCCCATCAACCGTCACATCGCTCTCGCCTCGCGTGCCCCGGTCTCTAGCAGACGCCATGAAAGCCGGCACCGCCTCCCGAACAACCCTCAACATCGCCTGCGCCGGCACGCCACAGTGGACGGAGAAAACCGTAGCCATGTACGGCAGCTTCGACAACATCGGCCCCACGACCGTAGGCATCGTCGTGCGACAAGCCCTGCTCGAGCACACACCCGAACAACCCAATCCACACTTTTTCGAAACCTGCGCGTGGGCCATTGTCACTCTCCGCCGTGCCGGCTTCGAGCGCTTCGCTGCCCTGGACGAGCTGAAGAGCATGCAGACCGTTCTGAGCGACGGCGAGATGCGCCGCGTCGAAGAGCGCTCGGCGGAGATCTGGCGGCAAGGCATCAGGCGAGAGCAGGGCCGCGAGCCGGACGCCTATGACCTTTGAATGGAGAACCTACATTTTGATCGAACAGAGAGATTGCGGCAATGATTAACCAATTCTCAGAGGTTTCCTTGTATATCTGTACGATATGGGTGTAATTTTTAGTTTATATCTTGTTCTTTGTTTTTGGTACATTTCATGTAAATGTAGAGATACTAATCACTTCTGTGACAATTTTTACACATAGATTTTGGTTCTCGGCTTGTTTAAATGTTTATACGCGTCTAGCCGTCCTTTTACGATCTCTGGTTTCAATTAGAGCATTGCGAGGTAACAAGAGAAGCAAGAAGCAGCTTTCTCGTAGCGCACAACGATGTCGCATTCCACACCAAAAGAATCACAACTAGCGCAGGCTTGAGGGATCACAAAAAGCTGGAACAGGACAAAAGTAAACTTGGGTCCTGTTGATTTTGTGTTATTCGGAAGAAATATAGACTTTAACATTTTCGCTTCGACGCGTGACTGTAAAACACAACAAAATAAAACAGAAAAGAAAAGAAAGGTGGTAGGTGATAGTCCTACATGTATCCTACACCCGTGGGCCTCCCTTCGACAGCAGACCAAGATAAGAGGTACACTGCCTGGTGAACTCATGCAGAGTGAGCAGACTGGCCTGTGCACTACAGTGGCTTTCTACTGCGTGGCCTCCCAGCGCTTTTCGTTGACATCGACGTCTACTGCGCCCTTGGCTTCGACAGTAGAAGTAGCAGTCGGCACGGCTTCGACGGGCACAGCGCGAATCTCATCGTCGTCAGCGCTCTGCTTTGCGTCAGATGAAGGGAAGTACATCGGCGGCGGCGCAGAAGAACTGCTCTCGCCGCTATCGCCACGTCCTCTTCCTTGCACAAGTTGAGCCGCAGGCGCAGGAGCTTGTTCGATGTGTTCACCTTCGTTGCCGGCTTTGGCGCGGCCTTCGAGACGCTCTTCTTCGCCGATCATGGCTGCTAATGAGCGGAAATTAAGGATGGGTTCAGGTGGCGGTGTATCGGTTTCGATTTCCCCTACTGGAGGACTCGGCACGGCAGACTCGTCGCCGCGATCTGTGAGCGAGGAGGCGACGGATGATGTACCTGTGCCAGCGGTGGCAACTGTTGAGGGGATTGGAAGAGGAAGAGTGGAGGTGACAAGGGAGGAGCTTGGCAGCGGTTGTGGCTTTCCAGCTAATGTCGCGCGGGATTCCTCCAGGTGACGGGCACTGGCGTTGTGGCGGACTTCCGTATTCAGAGTAGACGTAGGCTCGGACAATGGTTTGTAGCTAGCGAAATCCTGTGCCGGAGCCTTGCCTTTGCCTTCTAATTCTTCCGAGACTTCAGCGATGCTAGCCTGCGGTTGACCGAGATTGCTTGTTGATCTGGCCATGGCAGTGCTCGTGCTGGAGGAAACGTAGCTGTCGTTCGAGCCAACTGGGTATAGGGACGAACTTGAAGCGCTTGTGCCCAACGAGGCTCCACTGCTCTTACGCGCAGCCTTGTCGGCAGCTTTGGCCTCTTTCTTTGCTTCCTTCGCAAGCTTCTTTCCTTCTTTCCTGGCTCCCTTGTGAGCCTTTCGTGTCCTTTCTTCCTCTGCTGCGAGGGACAAGCGGATCGCTTCCATCATCATAAGATCTTCAAGATCTTGGACCTGAACTCGCCTGCCGCCTCGAGTGGAAATTGCACCTTCTCCACCAGTTGGGGTGCCAGTGCCACTCTCGCCGGGACTCTCACCGAACAACGTCCTACGTCGCCGGCTGAATGTTGAGCGAGAACCTGAGCCTTCCGCCTGTGCGCCTCCAAGCATGTATGCTGCATTGTGCAAAGCCGTAGCTGCAGCGCTTCGTCGCATAGCGTGTGCGCGCGCATCAGACAATTTCTTTGCCCAATCGGGTCGCACGCGATCTGTGGTTATCACTCTCGAAGCTGTGGCTGACAGAGAAGTGGTTCGTCTTCTGCCAGTGGTCGGTAGTGATGTGTCGGAAGCTGTTGGAGAAGTTGTCTGTAGGAGTGAGTTATTGTTGTTCGCCATAGACGTCGAGTTCGCAGACGGCTTTGCATACGTCAATCCTCGGCGGAAAGATGGCGGGTCGTAAGTGACGCCAAATTCTGGTGTCACACAAAATGGGCAGGACGCGACTTCAGACACTAGTGTTTCTGCCTCTTCCTCCTGAGGTCTCTCCTCGCCTGGCTGCTCGTGCTCGGGCGGATGAGGATCAGGCCGCTTGATTTGCACGAAACATTCTGAACAAATGGGCTGGTCGCAGCAGCGAGTTTTGTTCAAATATGGAGGATAGTAGAGGAAGCAGATGGGGCACTCAGTAGGTTCACGGTAGAGGTATGCCTCGATCGGCAGACCAGACACATAAGGATCATGCGGGAGGCGGAGCTCAGGCGGTGCACTGGGCTCTCCAGAGGGTGAGGAGCTCTTAGATCCGGTCGCAAGAGAGGCAAGTGTTTTAGCACGACCGCGGAAAAGCTGGCTTGCACTTGAGCCCTGGCCACTGGCTGATTTGTCGGATTGATTTGATTGGGATCGAGAAGTTATAGGGACTGTAAGGTGGTTGATATTGACATCAGAGCCTCGCGGGTTGTTGCTTGCGGATCGAGTCATCTCTGACGGTATCTCGTCGGCAGCAGGAATAGGCAAGCCTCGAGCTGCTGCCACCAGCTGGTGCTCCGTCCATGAGCTAGAGTGGTTGTCGAGACCTTTCCAGAACGGGGCCAGCCTTCGTTCGATCTGTGTAGGTTGAATGTTAGCGATGTACCTTGTCTCTTTCGCTGTTCCAAACGCACCTGCAACTGCCGTACGACAGGCTTGCTGTAATCTTCGGGTCCGATGTATGTGCCCAACGTGACGAGAAATCCACCGTCCACGTTTTCTTCCTGCATGCTGCGCTCGCGCTCCTTCAATCTAGCCTGCCTCTCCCGTTCTGTGCGTCTGGCCTCTTTCTCTTGCCGAGTCTCGCGCACACGCTCTGGCTGTGGCTGCTCCTCGGCTCGATTCCTCCCAAGATGTAAGAAGGACAAATCATGTCTGCTTCCGCGAGAGCTTCCATTCCCGCTGGGTCGGGCACCGTAGATCTGGGTGACGAGACGGTCATGGTTGGTTTGTGATGTGGCTACGCTTGGAGAGGTGGGCTCGCTACTCCGGCGGCCGGTGTGGTGCGAGCGCGAGCCGGAGTCCTTCGACGAGCTGTTGCCCATCGTGAGGTGGGTGGTAGCTACGGGAGGCGCAAGTGGGCTCACGTGGTGATAGGCAGCACAGTGGGTGCAGTGGGTTCGCAGGACGTTCAAGTGTCTGGGGATCTGATCCCCAGAGTGGGGTCGAGGCAGCCGGAAGAATGAGGATGAGGTGTTGGAGGGGCGCGTGGCCAGGCCGGCAGCATTGGAGGGCGGTGCAGCAGCAGGCGTGAAGAGTGCGAGAGGGGGTGTGTTGGAGGATGTTTGCTGGGAGTAAGCGAGATTGGCAGGGCAGACAGAGGCAGCAGGTGTGAGACGAGGTGTATGACGGCCGGCGGGCGGGCAGAAGCTTGAGTGCGTGAGGCTGTTGGCTGTGTGGAGGATCGACCTTGCGCTATCGGGTAGTCGCGGACAAAGTGTGGAGGTCGGTAATGGATACCTTAGTCATGTACGAGGCACAGGTCACGGGACGGGCATGTCAATGGCGAGAGGTGGAAGGAGGTAGTGAATGGTGGCCGCAGCGAAGAGAAGGTTGATTGTTGATGCGTGCACAAGAGGAAGGAGAGATGTCATCCTCGGATCTCTCGGCGAGCAAGTCAAGAGTCAAGAGTCAAGAGAGGCGTTCTTAGCTGCGGCACAAAACAAGCACGATGCTGATGCAGCCTGCAGGATGTGCGCTCAAGGACAGGCAACAAACACGTGCAGCATCATGCATCGGCATCATCGACAATCAAGATCTGGATCATGCTAACCATATTCGTTACCCAGCACCTCCCGCTATCAAGGCACACCAACCCGCTTCCGATCAATGCATTTTCACTGCCCAAGCACATCCCGATACACAATTCCCTCTTGCAAAAGCATGCAATATATTTACACTTCGCAGCAGCCAAACAGAACCACTGCCGCACTGCTGTGCCCAGCGGGCTGGCGTCAGCGACTCGAAATATGACGCGTTCTTGGTGTCGTCTGCCGTCAGACCTTGCACGCCTTTGTCACCGACCCAAACTCAAAACCCAAACTTTGTCCTTGTTGGTCCTGCCCAACCAGGAACCTCACCTCGGATTTGTGGAACAGCGTCTCCAGGCTTATCACATCAGAAATACACGACCTTCGACGATTATAAAACGGCAGAGGTCATGTATCGGTATTGACGTATCGCGCCGAGGATGTACCAGTCTGCTACATGGCATGCTAGCCTACTCCAATGATTCATCAAGTTTCAAGAAACTACTCTGCACTAGGAAATACTCTGCATTGATTGCCCACAACGAACCAGGTGTAACATTCCTCACAGCGAGAACGACAAGCTTGTGTGGCCGCATGTCGACTCCATTGAGACTATGTATCCGAAGTATGCCGCAGTCCACGGATATTGATCGAGCAAACTGACGCTGAGGTGTCCTCCGCTGTTGTTGCTGACATGTGGGCTTCACAGGCTAATTGGCGATGCCTGATAGCTGTGGCGGCGAAGCTACTTCGAGAGCCCTACTCAAGCCGTCGGTCGGACTTGACCGCAAATAACAGTGTTAGCAAACATGAAAATAAAGATACAGACACAATATGCCATACAGCATTGTCATGGGAGTACTAAGCTCGTCCCTGACTTGGTACACATGGTGTTGTTGATCGGCAGTATCAACAGTTCGAGTGATCGCTTCAGTGGCCGCGGGTGCAGCCTCCGTCGACACCTTTCCGGCTTCGACCTCGTTGCGGGCACATTGTCTAATTGCACGCAGCTGCAACATGCCGAACGCAATATTAACAACAAGTGACATGGTTGCAAGCACCACTCCGATCGTGCCAAAGATGATGGGTATGGTGTGGGCGTCCAGAACCGGTGTGTCGAAGCTCGTCGGGATCTCGCTAGGGACCGGCGTTGGTCCGGAGCACGTCTGAGTGGGGTTGGTACAGTCCACAGTGACAAGCATATCTGTATTAAAATTCGAATTGTGACGGTGGTCTTGTTTGATGTGAGGTATTCTTCGTTCAAAATTTTAAGACGTGTTGGATTAAAATATAACTTGAGCAAGACACAATGTGCGATGAATATACGCAGTGAAAGATATATGTGGCGAACGCAATATCACATTGGAGAGCAATCTCACATACGAGGAACGTATCCCCTTGTCAATAACGCGGTCATCGTTGACACTTTCAGCGTCCAACGGGCTCTCAGCATCGGCGTCGCGAGCAGTAAGCGAGGTTTGTCGCCGCTCGCGAGACAAGGGAATCGGATGCCTGGGGGGATTGGAATCATTATCACTGAACAGTTTGGGAGATCGGTCTAAGAGGCAGCAGATGTTTATGTTCTATCCTTCGCGAACGTAAGGTAAGAAAGTGACGAGTGCAACTCCAGACCCTCGATATGCTCCCAAAGGCAATCTACCTGGTTCGCATGCACGACTGCGCCATCAAGTTCGGACGGGCCAGCATAGCCACCCAGTCTCGGGACACAAAGCCCAGTGGCATCCTTTGACTGCTCCCTCAACCAGCGTTTCCTAGCGCCATCTTGCATAAGGCCTGAGGCTTCGCGCTGCCCTCAAATCTGCTCCCACTGGTTCGGCACTACTTACGACTGAGCGAGAGCATGCTGCGCCATTGTAGCAGGTAGGAACCGTGGGATCGATCCCGTGCATAAGCCACTCACACGCTTCCACGTCTCGAGCAAGTTCAAGGGTCTTGAGATCAATCAGCAAGCAACGGACACTTTTGCTCTCGCACCACGAGGTCATGGACCGGTGAACCCATGTTTGAGCGTCAAGTCGGTGATCGGATCCACCTACCTTACCATCAACACTCTACAAGAAGAGCGACACCCATAAAGTTTCCTTGTGATGCACAAGTGGAACACGTGTTATCACGAGTAAGTATAGCGTTGATGACATGACGGCCTGGATGTACAGCCTTCCGGCCACGATCTCGGTGCTTAGATCCAGACAGGAACTGAGTGACTGTGTGTCTGAGACCAGACTAGCCAACAGCGACGAAGCGACCTCGTTCCCTATCCGCTATCTTGACCCTCTCACACCGTACATTCACCAGCTGTGAGCAGTCTCAATGTAATGTGCAACTCCTGTCCACCTCTGCGTAGTCACGAAGACATCGAAAGCAAGTCTTGGTTTGCGAAATTGTCGTCATACGTGTCTTGGGTGTAGGGCCGCCGGTTTGCCAGTCGCAAGTCGTCTAATTTATTACAAAATAACGTAAAGGTCGACATCTATGCCGGTCAAGCAGTTGCTGCTCACAACGAGAAAGACAATGATAGTAGTAATAGAGATGTGAGCCGCATTGTGTTATGTTTGAAGCCTATCATGCCCAACGGTCAATTGTCAACTAAAACATCGAGGTTAGGAGAACCGATGACGATGTCAACAAAGACGGCGAAAGAACACATATACAAATGTATGCGCAGCAGTAGCAAGTACCTACATAAAGGCACGCGAGACATGCTAAGCTGCCCAAGCTAATGCCCAAGCTCATACCCGTAGTTGTCTTATTAGCCACAGTAGCGACAGCAATTGTCGCAGTGCGTCTCTAACAGCAGCAGTGAGAGGGGTGCATACAACCGCGTTCCCGAAGGCTGAGCAGCATGAGCGACACTGCCAGCCCCAAGAACTAGTCTTCTTGTGTCCACTTGCCCGGGCCAACGTGCGCATGCATGGCCAGGGTATGCAAGGAGTCGCGTGGAATGACTTGCAGCCACTACTGGCTCTGCTGCCGAGACAGGGACCAGGCTCGAACGCGGCGATCATCTTACCTTATGTATTGTTTTCTTCCCCGGCGGTTGAGCGAAGCACTTTCAGGGTGAGCGATATGCGCTATGATGCGATTCCGACGATGATCACTGCGGAGATGCCGGTTCCGATGCTCAGTGGACGACGGGTTCCCACTATGTGCCTGGTGCGACGCAGAGCAGTCCACGCACACGGGTATACTCGTGGCAGCCCACGTTGAGTTCTACCAATCACACGTGCGAATTGAGCGATGTGCCGACACTCATGCCGCCGAGTCGCCGTTAAATTGCAATAGAAAGGGCGACAAAAAAAACATGAGGCACGATTTACGGTTGATGATATCTTGATTGATATCTGTACGCCGTCCCCTGGGCAGAATGCCCAGAAGCAACCGCGAGCCTTATCGCATGCGGTGCTTGCACGATGGGAGTGCTCCCTGTGAACATCGCGAGCTAGACTGTTGTTGAGCTGTGGACCTGCGAGCGACTCGCCAGGGCACGAAACCCATGGTTCGATGTTCTGTGGAGATAAAAAGAGATATCGTCGACCTGCTACCGGTCTGAAGCATATATGTCGCGCTCTGCGGTAGTCGCGATGTCTTTGCATGACCTTGAATGCTGAAAGCAACGCATGCATGCCGATATGGCCATGTTTGCCGAAATGATATGAAGGACGACATTCGTGTCGTCCCATATAAAGCACGGGCCTGTGTGCTGCTCCGTCGAAGGAACAGATCGTGTGCGGGCGCGCTGTGATGCGTAGGGACGCCTTATCCGTAGTTGAAACCGAGATGACAGTCGGCAGTGGCGGTTTACTCCATTAGACTGAGTTTGATGAAAGATCCGGCAAGACGCCAAGTATAGACGATCGAACAATGTGGCCAGACCGTCCTCATGAATCCAAGCAGCAAGCGTGGTGACGAAGACGAGATGATGCTTGTCTTCAATCTCGAATCTCAGCACGGTTTAAGCACTTCCTTTGCGTTCGCTGTCGTCGGGAACATCGTCCGAGGAACCGGAGTCATTTCTGCTCAATTTGGCAGCTTCGGCAGCCTTGGTGCGTGGCAATCCCCTTTCCCTCTCGAGACGATCTGTCGCTTCAACTAGCAGTCGGTATAGTCGAGCTTGTGTAGCAAGAAGCTCCTCGTTGGAGCCCGGCGCAGCGCGTGGAGGAGTCGTTGGGGGCATTGTCGGGAACGAAATCGTCGATTGACCAGGTTTCTAGTTCGAGGAAACGTTGCGGAAAAAAGACCTGCTCTTCAGAATCGCAGAAGCCATCGCCGCAAGGCACGCATCTTATAAGTGAGCGGGAGCGGACGATGCTGCGAGCCTGTCACGCGTCGACAGTCCCTACAGTCCTACGCGCTTAAGAATACTACCGCTGATGCATCAATGCGGCAGGGATAGCCTCATTCGAGACTCCTTTCTCTCTCTGAAACGACCTTTTCTGCGTGAGCCAGAGTCAGCGATGATGATGCGAGGGTGGCGCTACCAGTGTACCCGTCAAAGTAGATTGGTCGCTGTGAATTTGTGTGGTGCAGCGAGTGATCTAATTCGTCCAGCCTTGCTTCGGGACGGCGTCCCATGGGTGCGGACCTTTGTCCGCCCCTCTTTCTATGGCTGAGCTACTCCATGTCAATCGGTCGTTGCCTCTTCCCTTCCTATGATGGTATGCTCTCACGCTTTGAACCAGGAGATGACTCTGCTTCGCTACCTGTCGTATAATATAGAGGACCTTTGACACGGGCATTGTTTTTGCCGTTAGAGGCTGTCTGTCATGTAGAGATACGAGTATGTTGACACCCCGACATCCAATGCCTTCCACTGCAAGTCGTAGGCCGGGGGAAAGGCGAGTGTGCCGTCTAACATGTGGCAAATGCTGCCTTCGGCGTTCTCGCCGTGGATTGAGATAACCTAGAGTGAGAGAGATTCTTTAACGGGACGGACGCATACGGCATTTTGTTGAGCATGCAGCTGAAGCTGCTTCTACTTGCTACGGGTCTTCGAGAGCTTTGTTTCAAACTCGCGAAACCGTAAACGAAACATGATTAGAAGGCTCCTGGCTGCACCGAATTGGATGAGACCGTGGAACAGACACCAAATAACTTGTACAACACCGAATAGAGGCTATACGGGCGCATATGCAGCATAGGATCAGTCGAGAAGATGATGACGAGGGTTCTACTAACCCCAATAGCCTAACCCTAACGGAGAAGAGAACGCGAGTGACTTTCATCCATGCACTTGTCCGCTCACAGCGCAAGGGTTGGCACTGCCTCGCCAAGCATATTAATTCCTGAAACTACATTACCATGAGGATCTTTCAAGGTCCGACCACGAGGCTCTCCATATCCATGTTCTCTATTAGCAGTCTAATTCCTTAACCCTGCACAACATGAGAGCAGCCCTGTCCGCGATTTCCGTACAAAGCGATGAGGACATCTGGGCATCACGCACAAACAAAAGCAACCCTATAAGGCTGAGGGCGCCAAGTATTGAAAGAGGCCACCACGCGCTGATACTCTGTCGCCAGGGCTTCCTTAACTCCGCTCTAGAATCATACTTGCAACTCACTACGAAAGCATATCGGCTGTCTCCTCCTGTCGTCAAAGCTTAACACGTTGTGAAGACTCGTCCCGTCGCGTAAAGCCTTCCGAAGGAGTTGCTGCGTATGCAAGTGAGAAGCGTCTTGAGAATCATGCAGATATCATCAGAGTGTAACCGTATTGCCGCTGTGGTATGCGCGGGGAAACGGGGATACATTCCGGAGTGTTGATGTCTTTGTTGGAATTGACAGTATCGTAGAAACCGCTCGCCCGTTCGGCTCCAGGTCGCACGGAGGTAGAACTACTGCGATTCTCTTTGCGCCCAGAGCCAACCTGGCATCAGCCAAGTCCTTCGATGTCGAGGATTAAATACCGCTTCTATACGTTGCAATGGGCAAACAGTCACACTCGTTACATTCTCCATTCACTCGTTCCCTATTCAGTTGCCTGGCTTTGTGTGACCACGAGGCACACTGCAACCGCACATGATCGGAGTCGGTATCTTGGTCAAGGGCGTTGACAATGTGGTCGTTTGCACCCTTACGGTCGGATTGGTCAGAGACTAGCATGCTGAGGATGCCATCGCTACCGACAACGCGACGAACGTGTGTGTTCATTACTGCGATTCATGCTCCGATCTCGACCACGGCAAGAACTACTACGATGGAGAGCGGAGCAACTGCCGCCAGGTTAGTATGAGCTCGTAGAAAGCGAGAATGTGAAGTCTGCTCTTGAGGGTGTCGTTGGCACCACGCTCACTCTGGGTTAAAGTGGTTGAGATGTGGTCTCGAGACGTGAATTGAAGAAGTTCTAAGAGGCAAGATGATGGGCTGTTTGGGCGTATAGAGATATGTAATGTTCGAACGCAAGTCATTCTGACACTAACACGCTTTGATCCGTGCAGCCCTTTTATTGTGGTCTTTCATCCTTGAATGTGACAGTGAACCGACTGTGTCTGAACCATCTCTAGTGAGCTAGTCACATGTCATCTCAGCGACCGTATCATCAGTAGTGCCTCCAATAATTGATATCGAAATGAAATGAGGAATTGACGAAGTGAAGATCGAAGTGAGGAGGCAAGAACTGTCACGTGCAAAGAAGATCGGCCGTGGCTTCCTGATGACGTTCGCCACAGCACGCGAGCGCGTCCCTCGGCGAGCGACTTTTGGCTTTTGGCTGCCTGAGCGAGCGCATACTGGACGGCTGAGCGCATGAGATATTGTTGAATGGATAGCCTCACTTCCGCGCCCTCGCACCAAGCCTCACCTCGATACAGCCTCGCCTTCACTTCCGTCGCCTCGCGCTACAAACCATAAAAGGCGGCATTATATGCGCGCGGCCCTCGCCTTTCTCTTCGCCCCGCCAGCCCGCTTGCTTGCTCGTCGCTTCACGCAGTTCAATACCATGCACGACACGCGATAAATTCGACGTGACCACCGCCACACTGTTCCACCGCATAGAACGCTGTAGCCACATATTTGGCCTCCATTCGCCATGGCTACCCGCGACGAACTGGAAGATGACATCCTTTTTCAGAATGTCCTTATCGAAAGCCTGGACATGGGCGCCGACGACTACGAGGAGAAGCTGGCCGCCTTCGAGGCGACCAAGAAAGATCTAGAAAGGCAAATGGCAGCTCTGAACACTCTGGGCCCTCCGGCTGGACTGGACGGTGCTAGTGATCCTCCGCAGGCAGATACACCGACTCATCCTGGCCACAATACATACACGCCATATCTCAACGCTCGCAGCGCTCAACACACTTCCAACCAAGCCAACATTGACGTCAACGCCAACACCAACAGCATGAAGCGCCCTAGACCACACTCTGCATTCCTTGAGCAGAACGAGCATCCCTCCAAGCGCCCTACACCAGAACACTCTTCCGGTAGCACACCCACGTCCAGTTCCTCGTTCGAGCTTGTCGAACACCCGAGCAAGTCTATGGCAGACAGAGCGCGTGACCGCCACTTGGCGTACGAAGCGAACATGCGGAGAAGAAGGGCAGAAGAACAAAGGGACGCCGAGTATGCCCGCATACTGAGCCAGACACCGACACACAATCCGAGCCCCTTTGCAGCCCCGTCTTCTTCGCAGCGGCCTGGTATACAGACTACAATCAGACACAATGGGACCTACGCAAAGCCACCTCCAATCCCGCGCCCTGCTGCGAACGATACAGTGCAGTCCTCGAGCCAGCACGCGAGGCCAACACAATTTTTCTCTTCGTCAATGCGTGGAACACCAGGCATGCCCGGTGTCAAGCCAGAACCTTCGTCATCCAATCAAGTGAAGCGCGAGCTGCGACACGCTCTGCACCTCCCGGATTCAAAGTCCCGTGGATGGGCACCAGTTGTCGATCTCACAGGTGACGACAGCGACGACGAGCCGGCTGAGATCCCTCCTAGCAGATACACTCCAAGCAAGCGCTCGATGCCTCCCACACTGCAGACGACTAAGAGTCTCTACCCACAGATTCAGCAGCCGGCGTCAAATGCTTTACCTTCGTACCAATCGATGCCCGGAGCATATCCGCGCTTCAGTATGACCTACAACGGCCAGCAAGTAAACCCCTTCTCGAATCAACCAGGGTTTCCAACAGTGAACGTATACAACGGCAACAAGCAAGTGTATCCTCCACCAAACCCGATCGGTCAACAGCAAAACTCAAATGCACAGCACTACATCTTTCCGCCTCGCCCAGTCGCTGCTCCTAGCCCTCGTGCAGCATATGGAACACACCCGGTACCAAGGGGAGCAGGTGGTCCGATGGAAGAGTTGCAACGTCTGATTCCGGGCTCGAGTTCTCGTCCTTTCCCATTGTATGATGATGATGACGATGACGACGAACCCATGTTCACTGGATCGCGCGTGCTGAACTCATATCGTGGTCATGAGGATATGTATCGACGTCGGTTCGACCAGATCCAGGAGCACGATCCAGCGAAGACCGCTGAGGAAATCAATGACCTTCTCAACAATATCCGTCCTGATGAAGACATACCCGACCACTTGCTTGTCCCCACACCAGAAGCTATGGCCGTGCGACTCCATCAATACCAAGAAATGGGTCTGACTTGGCTGAAAAAGGCCGAAGAGGGCACGAATAATGGTGGCATCCTTGCTGATGATATGGGTCTCGGCAAAACTATTCAGATGCTGTCATTGATTGTGACCAGAAAGTCAGAAGACCCACGCTGCAAAACTACCTTGATCGTCGCTCCAGTGGCGCTGCTCCGCCAATGGAAGCAAGAAATCCAGCAGAAAGTCAAGACCGGTCGCCACGCACTCACAGTATTCATTCATCATGGAGCAACGAAGAAGCGAAGTTTCCGAGATCTTCAGCACTACGACATCGTAATCACAACATTTGGCAGCTTGGCTTCCGAGGTCAAAAAAATGGAAGCGTTCCTCCTCCGCAAGAAGCATGACCCTGATGCTCGTCCGAACCAAGCAGAGCGTTGCGCCCTCATTGATCCGGACGCTCTCTGGTATCGCGTCATTCTTGACGAGGCTCAGTGCATCAAGAACAAATCGACACAAACAGCCAAGGGCGCGTGCATGGTCAACGCCAGATACCGCTTCTGCATGACAGGCACGCCGATGATGAACAACATCGGGGAGCTTTATTCATTGATTCATTTCTTGCGCATTAAGCCGTACTGTGTGTGGGATGCGTTCCGCTTCAATTTTGTGACACCACTGAAGGGCCAGATGGAAGAAGAGAGGCAAACGGCGATGAGAAAGCTGCAAGTTCTTTGCAAAGGAATCATGCTGCGTCGCACCAAAAAGAGCATGTACCGTGGCAAGCCAATTCTTGTCCTTCCGGAGCGCACTACCGAAGTGCAACATGCAGCCTTCAACACCGATGAAGACGAGCTCTACAAGGCTTTGGAATCAAAGACTGCTGTCCAGTTCAACAAATACCTCAAGGCTGGAACCGTGGGCCGTTCATACACTGCGATCTTGGTTTTGCTACTGCGTCTTCGTCAGGCTTGCTGCCATCCCCACCTCATCAAAGACTTCAGTGTTTCTGAAGCCGCCGGTGTAGCCATTGAGGATATGGTCAGGCTCGCCGAGGAACTCGCCCCACCAGTCGTTGCCCGTATCAAGGAGACCAATGGCAATTTTGAATGCCCAATTTGCATGGATGGCTGCACCAATCCTGCCATTTTCCTTCCTTGTGGCCACGACACTTGCCGTGACTGTTTTGTCACGCTGTCTGATCCCACTACTCAATTAATACAGGGCAATGAGAACGGTACCCAAGTCAGGTGCCCCGAGTGCCGCGGCAACATCGACACCAAACGTATCACTGACTTCAACAGTTTCAAGAAGGTTCACATGCGCGAGCTGTTGACCAAGGAGGAACTCGAAGAGTTAGAGGCTGATGGATCTGACACTCTGTCTGGGAAAAGCGACAGTGACACTGATAGCGACACCGATGAAGACGATGACGAAGACCAGACGCTTGACGGCTTTGTTGTCGCAGACGATGCTGAAGTCGAGCATGATGACTCCACCGAGTCTGAGGCAGAGGAGACTGAGCCGAAATCTGAGGTCAAGTCTGAGAGCAAATCCAAGGGCAAATCTGTGGTCAAGGAGGAAGCCGGTGACGATGACGACGAGGGCGGCGCCGTGTTGGGCCCATCTCGACACAAGAGAAAGCTAGGCACGCAAGACAAGAAGCCGAAGAAGAGCAAAAAGAGCAAGAAAGCCAAAGGCAAGCAAAACCAACTTTCCCTTGCTGACCTCAAGAAGCTCTCTACTCGAAATGCTGGAGCAAAGAAGAAGTACCTCCGCAAGCTTCGCAAGACCTTTGTCTCCTCGGCAAAAATTGATCAAATGATGGAGTTCCTCGAAGAAATCATCGAAACAGCCGATGATGGTGAGAAGGTCTTGATCTTCAGCCAGTGGACCTCACTACTTGATCTTGCCGAAGTGCCCATCGAGGGCAAGGGCTGGGGTTACAGACGCTATGACGGCAGCATGAACGCCAAGATGCGTGGCGATGCTGTGGACGACTTCAAAGATGCTCGCAAGGATGTGCGCATCATGCTGGTGTCGCTGAAAGCTGGCAACGCAGGCTTGAACCTCAATGTCGCTAACCGTGTGATCATCCTCGATCCCTTCTGGAACCCGTACGTTGAGGAGCAGGCGATTGACCGTGCGCACCGCATTGGTCAAGTCAGACCAGTCAAAGTCCACCGCGTGCTAATTCCGAGCACCGTCGAAGACCGCATTGTCGAGCTGCAGGAGAAGAAGCGCGCTCTTATCGAGGAGGCGCTTGACGAGAAGCAGCACCAAAGCATCTCCCGCCTAGGTGTGCAAGAGCTGGCATACCTCTTCGGTGTGACCAGGAACGCGAACGAGAGAGTGCAGTACCAGGAGCGTAGGCGCGAGCGGTAATTCCGTGCTCTCTCGTACGCGAAGGGTCGCCAGGCGTGGCCTAGCCAGATGTGAGAAAAGCGTTGCTGCGCGGCGATATCATCCTTATTGCGATTATGGTTTATGCATCATGGGTTAATGATTCTTACGAAATGTGGTTGTGTGCTTCTGATGGAGTTTTTGAGGCGACTTGCTTGATCGATGAATACATAGATACCCCTGTAGAATAGGTAGTGCTCGCATGCACACCTGATTTGCGCTGGCGAGCGCAGAGTGGTAGATAAATGGCTCTTCGCTGGAATGCAAATGCTTTTCAGAACGAGTTTGACTTTGCTGGTGATGCCATGCTCAACTGGACATAAAATCCAAGTCACAATGCTCGTGTCAACCTGAGAGCCGAAGATGACATATACGAGTGAACACTGCTGTAGCAAGAGGCACACATTACTCATGATCCATGTACACATATCTATGTCTCCAAGAGCGCCATTTACAAGCATCTAATAAGACCAAGGCCTAATCTTCAACATCTCCTTCCTCTCCGGCTCACCCTCCAACGGCGGATCCTGAAACTCCGGCAAAAGATAAAAGCTCAAATCCTCCACCCTGACCGGCTCCCTCATCTGCGTCGCTCCCCACCCATTACCCAACCACGCCATCTGATTGACCTCTGCCCCATTCTCCTCAGGCAAATACTCATACTCGTAGTCCTCCCACCTCGGGCTCCGCAGCGCCTCGATGCAATGCAGCGTCGACCCAGGCCACAAGCCCGTGACCGTCGTCCCAGACCGGCCCTGCCCGTTCTTCTTGTACCACGACTGGCACTCGTCCATAAACACTGTGCCTTGGAAGTAGCTGTCGACGTACCGCAGGAAGTCGCGCACGCGCGCGGATTTGACAACCATGGATTTGAGGTTTTCTTTCTGCAGTTTGCGCAGCGCTTTGCAGATGTAGTCGCCGGTGCTCTCAATCATCATCGTGAGGCTGCCTTCGCCGATGGCGGCGTTGGGGCCCAGCATCATCATGTGGTTGGGGAAATTGTCGGTGGCGAGGGAGAGGTAGTTGGTTGCGCGGTCGTGCCAGTGGTCTTGCAGTTTAAGGCCGTTGAGGCCGGTGACGGTGAAGGGAGGGGCGGAGGAGGCGTAGAAGCCTGTTGCGCAGACGAGGGCGTCGAGGGCGTGGAGGGTGCCGTCTTTGGTTACGACGCCTTCGGGTGTGATGTGTGAGATGTGTTCGCGGATGTAGTCGACGTTGTCTTCAACGAGGGCTTCGAGAAAACCGGGGCCGGGGGTTAGGCGTCTGCAGCCTGGGGCGAAAGAGGGCTTGAGGGAGTTCATGTAATGTGGTTTTTTGGCCAGTCTGTCTTGCATGCCCTTTTCGAACTCTGCTTGGGCTTCTGTTTGCATTTTGGTGCCTTTGAGGGTGATGGCGTGGACATTGTTGGCGTCTGCTTCGATTTTCATGCGGAATTTGAGCCAGGCTTCGGGGTCGGCTTTGAAGCGTTCTATTTGGTCTTTGTTGAAATATATGCTCTCGAGACCAAGTTCATCTTGCGAGTGTTGGCCCAGGGGAGGGGAGATCCAGGTGCGACCGCGGATGAAACATGATAGTTGGATGCCAGGCACTTTTTGTAATTTGGGGATGATCTGGATGGCACTGCTGCCCAGTCCGATAATACCTACTTGCTTTCCCTCGAAGTCGTAGTTCTCGTTCCAGGCGGCCGAGTGCATGATCTCACCCTTGAAATCCCAGAGGCCGTCGATATTAGGCCATTGCTTGTTGTTGAGCAAGCCGCGGGCGCTGATAAGCATGTCGCTAGTGTCTTCGATCACGCTTCCGTCAGGCTGCTTGACGTGAACGTGCCACTTGCCCTCCGACTCGTCCCATCGACAATTTGTGACTTCGTGCTCGAGCTTTGTGAATCTTTCGACACCGTATTTCCGTGCGGTCGATTCTAGATATTCACGAATTTCTGACGAAGGTGCGTATAGTGCTGACCAGTCATGTTTGGGATTAAACGAGAATTGATATGAATGTGAAGGCACGTCACATGCAGCGCCGGGATATCTGTTCTCATGCCTGATATTTGTCAGAAAACGAAAACGGTCTAATGCTACACAGCGCGAAACTCACCATGCGCCGCCAACACCTTTGTTCTTCTCGTAGATCACGAGCTCGCAATTTCGCAATCTTTCAGGTATTCTGATTCCCAGGTAAATGCCCGAATAGCCAGCTCCAATGACAATGACTTTGATCGGCCTCTGGTTCTCTATTGGCGAGTCGTGGACAGACCACTGTAGTGTCGTGCCATTGGTACCGTGTTCGGTCTTGGAGTCAACTCGCATGAGATTCTCTGCTGTTGCCTGCTTGTTACGTAGTAGGTACTTCAGAGTGGCGTCTGCTGTAGATTCTTTCTGAGCATGCACAGATTCCGGAACATTGGGGACGGCAGACATCTTGTTCTACGTAGCAAAAGTCCCGCGAAGAGAAGAACAAGCTGAAAGGGTTTATGGGAAGCGGCGGCGGAGAGTGAGAGAGAGATACCTATATGTTGATGGAGATGGCCAGCGGGTGAGGTCCTTTGACAACCTTCGGCAGTTGCATGCCTTGGAATGGCGAGCGATCAACAGCTGGCAGCGATTTTGATGCTTCACTGCTCCATCATATGAGAGAAGGCCCGCATTTTGACCCCACATGCGTGACCTTAGATGCGGAGTAACAAACCTAAGGTGTAGCCCTGTTCCTAAAAGGTTTCGCCTTGATCCGGATGTGACATCGCGATTCGCGACGCACGTGGCAGAGCGTGCGAGGTCGGCCCTCACAGTTCTTGATTAACATGGCAAAGTACTGGAGGTAACGGCAGAAGTGCCAGCGAGATCTGCCGATGTGCGGTGGTGTCCCTTTTGCTAATGGCCAGGACGGGTAGACGGGTGGAGGGTACTCAAGTGGATGCCATCCCGTCTCGTGGACATCATGACTCCGCTGTAACGAGTCGTGATGTTATCGCCAAGCTCGTGCTTGCAATGCACGACAAGCTGACAGGTACAGGACCATTTCAGTGCCTGTATCGCACAACATTGGATTTGTGGTACATGGACTCCTGTCGACATGGTATGAAGATGCAGCAACGGCCCGGCGGCACCAGTGGCAAGGATTAGATGGATAGAAATCATGGAGAAGCGGGGAAGGACGAGGGCACGGGATACGGCAGAGGAAAGCAACAGTGCTTCTTCTTCAGCCAGAATTGCACGAGAATGAGAATGAGGCGGTGGGATATACTCGTGCACTTCTGTACCTCTAAACACCAGGCAGTCGAGGTCATGTACAAGCCTCTAACATCGAAGACAGGGCATCTCCCCTTTCTTGAATCGGGTAGATGGAATCCCGTAGACTCCTATCTCTAACTGAAGCGCCCAAGCTTGTGACGAACGCTCGCTCCACATCCAGACCAACCTAAGATCTGTGGCAGGAGATATTGACAGGGGATTACTCGGCAATCGTTCTCCATGCGCAAGTTAAATAGCATATAGTGCATCCATAGCTTGATACACAAGACCAAGAGAGACCAGGATGATTCTGAGTAGCGATAGGCTCATATCACTATAGACCGTTGGAAGTCGATGTTCCGGACGTTCCGGCTATCGTCCAAACACTGCCAACAAAACATGTATGAACGTGGCAATAAAAATGGCATGTACCACGTGCGTTCTAAGGTACATATCTACAGCCTGGTTGAGGGATCTCTCCAATATATCGATGTACGTGCATGTGTGTAGCAGGTTCATCTACATGTAATCCGCCGCCTCATGCAAACATGCATGCACAGCACAGTCCTTACGCCAAGATCGAGGGTTAGGGTCGGAAGCAAGCGGCGGCGGCAGCAGCGACCCGCGCGTCCTCAATTCAACATGGCTACACCACGAGTCGTTCCATCTACAACACGTGCGCCATCTGTCGCGTGTACTCTATTACACCTTTCTGGCAATCGCATGACCCTCTTTTGCTGATACATTCCGCCCCGCGCGATCACAACAAAACCCCGCCCACCGTCATTCTTTAGCCATGGCGCATTCAGGCGCTCTATCCTCCGACCACATCAATTACTTGATCCTACGCTACCTACAAGAATCCGGCCACGAAAGCACGGCCAAGGCATTCTACCGCGACTGGAATCGACCACACGAATACCGCGACCCTGAGGATCTACCCTTCACACCGACCGTCCATCGCTATGAGCTGGTTTCAGTGATTCAGGATGGTCTCGCGCACGATGAATTGCAGGCGCGCGTGGGGCGCAATGAGCGTCGCTTCCGATGGACTATGGACATGACTGCCGAGGGCATGAATGAAGATGGGGAGAATGGCAGCAGGCCATCCAGTAGTGGTAAAAGGAAAGGAAGAGTGCCACAAGCAGGCGGCATGAGAGCGCTTGATGAGTTCCCCACACCTGCAGCGAAGAGGCAAAGGTTAAGTCCTGGCCCTGAGGGAGTGCATGTGAATGGAGACAGAGATGCAATGGACTTGGATGCCGCCTCAGCGTCTCCAGGCGATCCCGAAGATGACGCGGAAGCTGCATCTCCAGAAGCACCATCAGAGGACGCCACCGAAGCTCCCGCGGAACGATATGACAGCTTGGATGTGGCAACGCAAACAGAAGTCCGCCGAGGCCCAAAGACGAGCACAATATCGTTTAGCGTGTCGAAGCCAATGGCGAAGGTTTTCCACTCGAGTTGGAGCCCACTCAAAGACCCTGCCGAACAATCAACTCTTCTGGCTGTCGGCGAGGATATTTGCCGATACTATCGCGTCCCGGACTTGGAGAACGGCGATATGTCGACGGTCGAACACGTGGATCAGCCTTCAATACCACCAGAGGCGATCATAACCGCCACAGCCTGGCATCCGAAAGGTAACTTTGCCACGTGCGCCATCGACAGCTTGCGTGGTTCGGCTGGCGACAAGCAGTCTGCCAGTCATGTACTGATGGACGTTGGACGAGACTTGGGTTCAATCCCGTATCCGTCCAGCCTGCCATTGTTAGAACCTGCTGGAATCGTAATCTGCATTCGCTACAGCCCTTCCGGCGAACATTTGCTGGTTGTACGGACGAACCTCAAACGCGGTCTGGTACAAGTGTATGAGACGCCGACAGAAGAGGACAAACCCACACAACGGAAAGACCCTGTAGCGTGGCGAATGTTCGAACATCAGGTGTTGGATGCAGTCTGGACAAATGACGAGTCGTTCGTTGTTTGTGGTGACGAGGGCATTACAAGCTCTTACGCTTTGCAGAAGCCCGAATCATCGTTGACGAACGGTTTCGCACCGGAGTCCATCGCAGTGCATCATCTGGCAGAGCAACAACTGGACATCGCACCTGGAAATATAAGATGGGACAAGGTCCGACACGACGCCAAACGAGGCCTTCTCCTGTTCGCGTCAACTACAGAAAGGAAATTGGCCGCATACATCAGCCCCAATTCAGGATCGGACGAAGCGTCACTCACAGTGCTTGAAATACCCGAACAGCTATCCGCGCTTGCTTTACAACCACAAGGGGAAGCTTCTAGGGCAAATGGACTAGTGGCCGCATCTTTCGAAGATGGCACGGCGGCCCTGTACAGTTACTCGACATCAGACGCTCTCGCTTTCGAGCAAGTAGCTACACTCGACCTCGGACAAAGCCCTGCACTTGCCCTGTCATGGTCTCCAGACGGCAAGCATCTCGCGCTCGGCGGCACTGACTCGGTCCGCATATGGCGCGTCGACATCGAGGATCCGAGCGCTTTTGATTCCAGGCCATTAGTGTCATGGAGGCAGACCGCTGAACATGATGATGCCGACGAGAGTGAAGCGCTCAGCGAGCCTAGCTTGAGCTGGAGTCCTGACGGTGAGAGGCTGGGCTTTGCTGTGGAGAGACAGGTACGTCTATCAGAGATTGTGATGCTTTTTTCGATGAGTATCTCAAGCTAACGCATTTGTCACAGATTGCTGTCATCTCTTTCCGCCCGTCTTTCTCTGGCAATAACAATAACGATGATAACCTCGTCAACGGCGCGATGAGCCCGTAGACTTCATGTAGCTTACTTGTACATGACCTGAGATACCCCTGCCATAATTGTGAATGTTCACTGCTACCACCAAATGTAAAGTATTGCGTATGTGAGCAAGTGGATGAGGCCTGGATGTAGGCAAGGCACCATCGAGCTGTCTCTCGTGTCTAGCTTTCTTGGTGAATTCTACAGCAGCCTAACTTGTGGTGTATCCTTTGTCAACCTGGATATAAACCAAGCTTAGCTCTGTGCGACTGGTATCAATAGATACGCGAATTTAAATCAATGGTTGACCAAAGTGCTGCTGTTGTGAATTGTATAGCAAGCTGAATGCGTATAAATTGAGGATTTCATGGCCAAGCCAAATACTGACAAGCGAGTATTCAAATATGATCTTTAAGCTATCCCAGGCTTCACTTTACGTTTATTGTTTGATTTTCACAAAAACGGAAGGCGCAATCCTCTTAATGAGGAAGGGGCGTTAGCCGGAAGTGAATAGAGAAGTTTAGCAAGCTGTTCATCGACGATGAACAGACGATGAACACTGCTCGATAAGGAAAGGCTAGCGTCGTGCCTGTTTAGTAGGGCGAACAAACTGTTCATCGTGATGAACACCTCTTAATGTAGTATAGCTCCATCTCGTGTTAGACGTCGTTCGCCGATTTGGTGTAAAGTTGGTGCTAGTTTGGCGTCGCGACAGCTTGTTCACCACTACGACTGCTATTATGCTACCACCCCTATCTACGCCTACGCGGAGCTTGCCAGAGTATTATACTCGGAGCTCTAAGGCCCCGATACTATCTAGGGACTTGTTAATAGGCGCTCCTATAAGGCTGTCGGTCGCGCCTTCAATCCATTTGGAGTTCCTCATCGGTGAAGGATAGAGGCATAATGTCAAAGACACCAGAAATCTGGCTATGCTATAAAATCAGACGACCACCACCATCAACGCGCCGGCGACGTAGAGCTACACGCGAATTAACGCGATACCAGCACGCCAAGGCGGCAGTGGTAGTGGCGTACGCTAACAACGCACTAACAGTGTTCATTCATCGTCTGTTCATCGACGATGAACAGCTGCTAAACTTCTCTGATGACACAGGTACACCCCTTAGCGTAGAATCTATTGATTGGTCGTTTGGACTAGCGCAAAAGGGATCTCCACGCCCGCCGACGAGCCGCTGCATGGCACCCTGGTCTGGTTCCAGGTCTCAGGACATATTTTCGACTTCACCTAGGGAGAACAGGATTGATAAAACAATCTGAAGGCAACTCGTAAGATGGCTCCTCGAATCAACCTCCCTCCTCTCACTCGAGCCCTCCTACTTACCCTCCTCGCGCTATCTGCCATCAACGCAGTTCTTCGTTTCCGCGCCTGGTCCTCAGCCACCCCAGCAGACGAGCAGTCCGCAACGACTCCTTCAACATACCTAACATCGTCACAATGGGCGATCCCATATCTGGTTTTGATACCCTCCAAGTCGATCATATACCCTTGGACATTCCTCACTAGCGCGCTCATCGAGAACAACATCGTCTCGCTGGTGATTTCGTCGGCCGTTGTCTGGTTCGGAGGCAAATACCTCGAGCGAGCATGGGGAGGGCAGGAGTTTGCGAAGTTTGTGCTATTCGTCACGATGATTCCTTCGATTTTGACGTTTTTCATTTATGCGGTGTGGCATGGGTTGGCTGGATATTCTCCACCGCAGTGAGTATAACCGTCGCTGTTGCCTTGACCAAAAGAACTGACATGCATTCGAAGTCCAACCCCGATCAATGGCATGCTCGCACTGAGCGCAGCATTCCTGGTCTCGCTCAAACAACTCGTCCCCGAACACACCGTCAGCCTCTTGAACTCTCTCCTGCGCATCCGCATCAAGCACTTCCCTGCTCTCTTCGTGCTCGCAAACATGCTTTCAGGCCCTCTCTTAGGCACCGACACAGCATTCTGGCTAGCGATGTTTGGCTTCCTCACCGGCTGGCTCTATCTCCGCTTCTACCGAATCTCGGACATCGGCGCCACAGAATCCGCAACGGGAGGCGTAATGAAAGGTGACCCTAGCGAAACGTTCGCTTTCGTTTCTTTCTTTCCTGATGTTTTCCACCCGGTCCTGGCGCCGGTTTGCGATTCGGTGTTCGATGCTCTTGTGCAGCTTAAGCTCTGTACTCCGTTTTCAGATTCGGCGATTGAGACTGCAACGGAGAGTGCTGCGTCACGGTCGGAGGGAGGTCTGCCAAGTATTATGAATCAACCTGGTGGTGCTGGTGGCGGGAAGAGGGCGGAGGCAGAGAGGAGGAGAGCTTTGGCTTTGAAGGCTCTTGATCAGAGATTGAATGCTGCTGCTCTTAGCCGCAATGCGAATGCGTCTGCCGAGGAAAGCGCTGAAGTAGGTCTTGTTGCTGCGGAAGCTGATGAGAGCAGAGCAAAAGAAGGGACGCAAGCTTGATTCTAGTTGTGTTGGATGATGGATGTTTCAGAGAAGCTGCTATCATGTAATCTTACAATTGAGCGTGCAATTTTTCGTATTGTACATGTTGGCTCTTAGACCGAGTAGCACCGCCCATGATGCGCTGCGCTGATCGATCTTATGAGGGCAGATCTCTGCGTTCTCTCCAACTCAAGCCGTCGTGGTCACGGCCTCTCTCCCAGCGACATGCTTTTCCAAATCTCCAATGCCTCTCTTCGCATTCTCTCCTCCATGCAATATCAATACACCCACCCAGCAAAAACCAAAAACTCCCAGAACACCCCAGTGTATGACCTTTACATTCCCTTTCCCTCTCCCATCTCATAGTATCAAGACACTAACGCTCAATTCCTCGCATCCCTCACCCTCTTCTCAACCCAGAACCCCGTATCCGGCTTCCTCAACTCCTTCATCTCCGCGTGCGTCAGGCGCTGCTCGACCTCCTGCACATCAACGAGTTCCTTGACGGCGAATATCTGGCCCGCGACGTCGGGCGTGACGGGGTGGTAGACGGTGCGCATGCGCTTGTGCAGGCCGAGGGCTTTGAGCACGCCGCTGGATTTACGCGGCAGGCCGATGGCGGAGCGCATGAGAGTGACGCGGAAGAAATTTGTTGCTTTTGGGGTGGACATTTTCGGTTTGGCTGTGGGATGGGACTTGAGAGGTGTTAGGATGTGCTGATTCTTGTTCTCGATGTTGCGATGGAGAGTTGGTTGTTCGAGGTGGGCGGACGTACAGAATTGAGGATATAGGATATCGCGGGAGTAGTTCCAGATGAGCGAAAAGACACTATCTGAGTATTTGTTTCGCCGTATTGAGTGAATCTTCCTTAGTTGCTGGTGCTTCTTGAATCTGTGGTAACTATCTCTCCTGCTCTTCGCCGCACCTTCGCGAATGTTAAACTTTACGGATCTTCCCGACGTGGAGAGATCGGCCTTGATCCTGGGGAGAGCACCATGCAACAGGCAACGTTCAACATCAACACTCGAGACACCTACTAGAACAACTTTGATACCCAGCCTGGCGAACTCCAGCAATACAAGGCGCCGGTCGCCTCCTCCCACCCTCTCTCCACAACCATGAACGACGCGACCCTAGAAGACCCAACCTCCAAACTCGCCGAACTCCTCAAACACCCCGACGATCTCGACAAGCTCCCCTCCCTGCGCTCCGAATTCACGCGCAAGAAAGTCGCCATCGACTCGCAGCTCAAAGTCGGCCTGAAAGACCAGCTGGAAATCACGCAAAATGGCATGTCCAGCATCACCGAGGGCCAGAAGATCGTCAACTCGATCAAGGACGAGATGATGAAGATCGACAAGCTGTGCGCTGAAGCGCAGGGCATGATCCGCGATTTCCCGGAGATCAATCGCATGAGCGTCATGCAGAGGAATTTCGCGGCGGTGGAGAGCATGAAGGATGCTATCGAGGGGTTTGGCGCGAGGTTGATGGAGTTGGAGGAGCTGTTGGGTGAGGATTCGGAGGAGTTGGCCTCACAGCCGAATTTGTTGGCTATACATGGGGGTTTGAGCGAGTTGAGAGATGTGAGGGATCAGGCTATGGAGCAGGTGAAAGGCGCGGACGGGGAGAGCGGGCAGGAGTTGATTGACAACCTACCGATTGATGGCGAGAGGACGCTCCAAGACCTCTTCAAACGACTGGACGAGACGGTGGATTGGTTCGATCAACATGTTGGAACAGCATGTTGTAATTTGATACCTCTGGTGCTCGAAGGTCAGATGTCTCTCATTGTCAGATTAGCCCTGGTGATTGAGGAAGAAGAGAAGAAAGATAAGCAAGTCAAGGCTCTACAAGATGCGCAGAGAGAATTCCAAGACGTGGCAAGCCGCTTTAAAGCTCTCAACGTCGGTCAGCGAGAGTTGAGAGGGTACAAGAAGAAATTCCTGCAAGCGATTGAATTTAGCGCGAACGACCAATTCACACAGCTCGCACAGGAGTTCCAAGAAGAGCCGGATATGCTGGAGAAGAGCTGCAAATGGTACTTCAACGAACTCAACACTGTCAAGCTGGGAATGCAGGACTTGATGCCGAAGAAGTGGAAAATCTTCAAGACCTACGTGAAGATATATCACAAGCTCATGCACGACTTCCTGATCGCGCAACTGGACGATCCCGAAATCACACCTGTGCATATGCTCGCGATTTTGAACTGGGTGCCCAAATACTACAACAAAATGACCCGTTTGGGTGTCGACGAGAGCGATCTCAGACCGCATGTTATTGACTCACGAGAACACGATCTGGTTCGAGAATACCGCTCGCTTATCGCAAAGAAAGTGGAGGACTGGATGGGTCGTATAGGCGACAACGACAAGCAGCAATTCCTCACGCGCGCAGAGAACAGTCTGGACCAGAATGCTGACAACCACCTGCACACGAAGTCTCTAGGAGACATGTGGACAATGCTTCGCGAGAATTTGATGGTTGCACAGAATTCTGGCCGCCCAGATGTCGTTGAAGGTGTGGTCGACGCTATGTACGTCGCCCTCAAGCAGCGTCAACATATGTGGGAGCGCCTGGTCGACGACGAGGCACGGAAGTTCGAAACGGGCCAGCTCAACGAGGATGCTGTCAGCGCATACCACGACTGGCTTGTGGCCATTGCGAACGACCAGATCGCCAACATCGACGACGACCCTATGTCGGGCGCCGCATCTTTCCTTACGCGCTTCAGAAACGACTTCGAGGAAATGGTCAGCCCTGCGTATGCAATTTCGTCACAAGTCGAGCATGAGGCATTGTCAAATGCCTACGTCGACTTGTCGACACACTGTATCGCCCTTTTCGCGAAGACCATTTTCAATGTCGACTTCAAGGATATCATGCTGAAGTTCTTCACGCCGCACTGGTATCAGGAAGCATGCATGCCAGCCATCATCACCACATTCGAGGACTATCTCAACGATTACACAGAAGTCTTCCACCCTTCGCTGCGGGAGATTCTCGTCGAAGAACTTGCAGACGAGCTGCTCGTGCGTTACCTGGGAGCCGTGCGCAACAAGGGCGCCAAGTTCCGTCGCACCGACCCTTTCACCGACAAGATCCGCGAAGATGTCGTCGCTGCTTTCGATTTCTTCAAAAAGTACCCGGACGCTTTCGAGATTGCAAAGGAGAAGTGGCGGGCTGTGTCGAAATTCTCGGATCTCTTGAGCGCAAGCAAGGGAGCCGAGGTTGTCGAAGCGTACTCTTCGATGAAGCTGGCGTACTGGGACGTGCAGTTCGGGTGGGTTGAGGCTGTATTGAAGAGTCGGGACGACTTTGAGAGGAGTATGATGAATTCTGTCAAGGCTGCTGCGGCGGATATTAGTGCTGAGAGGGGGCCGGATACGGTTATGAGTAAGGTTAGATAAGGCTGTGGCTGTAATGAGTTGAACGAATGTGATGGAAGGAATTGTTATCGAACATGCAATTAATCATTGCCGTCATTCATAATATGTGAAATAATGTTACTAGTCTTTTTGTAGAAGTGGAAGATCCTCCATCTTCTCATCTCAAAACGCACAGACCACAATACGGGCGCCTTCCGCGACTTTGCCCGACGAACATTGGCGAGTGCAACCTCAGAGATCGAGCTTCGAAGCACCCGCTACCCTATCACCACCACCTCACCACCCACTCCTCCCTCTCACACCGCCGCCAATATGCTCGCCAGCCGTGTCGCCGCTCGCAGCGCCCGCGCCGCCGCGCCGCGCTTCCAGGCCGTCTCCTCGAGGGGTTTCGCCGAGGCCGCAAAGGTCGATGCGAAGCCTCCTGTCCCTCTCTTCGGCGTTGACGGCACCTACGCCAGCGCGCTGGTACGTAATAGCAGGATACTCTGGGAATGGAGGAGAGAAGAGAGATGAGATAGAAGCGACGGAAAACTGACACTTCCGGCGCGCCCAACAGTACACCGCAGCCGCCAAGTCCTCCTCCCTCGATGCCGTCTCCAAGGCCATGGAGAGCTTCCACGCTACCTTCAAGAAGGACGCCAAGCTGCAGACCATCCTGTCCGCGCCCACTCTCTCCCCCGAGGACAAGCAGCAGATCATCGCCGAGCTCCAGAAGACCACCAACAGCACCGACAAGACCGTCAAGCAGTTCCTCGAGACCCTGGCCGCCAACAACCGTCTCTCCATCCTCGAGGGCGTCAGCGAGAAGTTCGGCACCCTCATGTCCGCCGCCCGCGGCGAGGTCGAGATGACCATCACCTCCGCCAGCCCGCTTGACGCTAAGGTCGTCAAGCAGTTGGAGAACGCTGTCAGCAAGAGCTCGTTTGTTGGCCAGGGCAAGAAGCTGAAGGTTGTGCCCAAGGTACGTACACATGCATGAAAGATGCGCGGATGCTGCATTTGGAGAGCGAGGAATATTGCTTTACTAACGCTTCGCGCGACAGGTCAACCCTGAGATCCGTGGCGGCCTCGTTGTCGAGATCGGCGACCGCACTATCGACCTTTCCGTCTCGGCCAAGATCGCCAAGATGAACAAGCTCCTCCAGGACTCTTTGTAGATACGGAGTTTTATGTAGCCATAGATGTGCGGGAGTAGTAGCGAGTTGAATGTTCACTTTGTATTGTTACCGAGACTCTAATTTTAGTCATTGACCGCAGTAACGCATTATGAGGCGTGGTATTCACGTCGAGCATATCACTGAACTAGGGAATACTGTTATTCCGTGCTGGTATCTTGCATTCCCCTCAATGGATATTCTGACGGGCGCAAACAAACGACAGCCGAAAAAATGGATCACAAAACAAGCTGAAGATGGTCTCAACATTTCTCCGCGTCTAGGAGGTACACCGAACCGACCTTGCAGCAAAATATCTGATTGCCTCTCGCTCGCGGTTGAGGACAGATCAGTCTCCTCACAGTTCGGCATTTTTCCACGTCCGCTTTCTGAAGTCCGTTTACTAAGCAGATCTTGTCACTGATTGCGAGAATGATGGTGCTATTGTATGCACATAGGTCACGGAAATGATCAAACTTGCTCAGGGACATCTCATTGAAAAATATGATCCAATACAGGGACGGGGCCAATGATATATGCATATTGGTAGTAAAGATTCTCGCACCCGCATGAGGGAAGCCCAAGAAAGACCATACTAGACATTAGCTGTTCATATGCGCTGACAGTGGGCGGGGTTTGTGCTTATTCCTTTCCCTGGTTTCCCGACCATTTGTCGCCTCCAATGCAATGAGAATAAGATATCGGAATGGCGTTGAGCGTCAGCGAGAAAAGTCTACTCGGGAAGTTACTGCTTGTAGGATTAGAGTACAGAGACAGAACGATTGCCTCGAGCCAAATGTTGATTACATATCGCAAGAGTGTTTCGTACAAGATGGCTGGCGACCATCTTGCTAACCTCATTTATTTGTCTGATGCCTAAATCTTGCTGGCTGTGCAAAAGCTTGTATCAAGAAACGGGTACGGAAAGTTGTTTCCAGGATACTCTATGCACAACTACTTGTCTTTGGCAGTTCGAACAGATTTCGAACCTTGAGACCAGAACTTTGACAATACCAGCATGATCCATGGCTGCCAAATTGATGAGGTGCGTCGATCACGGAAATCGATTCCCAACACCAGTGTAACTAGCAAAGTTGCTCGACCCTAGCTAACCACCACTGCCCCCATCAACATCTGTCCCAGAAACATTCTCCTTTCGAAAAGAATGCCGCTTAGATTTACAGATGCTTGCAGCTTTATGTTGTGGTATCGTTGTGACACAAGTCACGGGCTTTGCTGCTGTCTTGCTAATCGAATTTTCACGCCAACAACTACGAATGACGTGCGTCACAAGTAGACCTATACCCCGACTATGTCGTTCTCGTCATTTTGGTTCACGCTCCGATATCGATTCTGTTGCCTATACCTGGGGGCCGGGCGCTCAACCGCAATTTCCTTTCGACTTCATTCAACTGCCATCGATGGTCGACCAAGCGATCACCACCAATTAAACGTATAGCGCGCTCTCAGGCTAGCATAGTTGGGCCTTCCTTCCGCTGCTGACGTTGTTACTAAACTTCGTACCGCCGGCATAACCCTCCCTCGTCGATTCTTTCCCCTTTTATCTCGAAGCCATTTCACAGTCTATATGAACAGGGACGTGCGGAAGTTTCCATCAAATATCAGTTGAACAACACGGTCAGATGGCCGAGTGGTTATGGCGCTAGCTTCAGGTGTTACAACGATGCCATAACATCGTTGATCTCGCTTGCTAGTGGAGCAATCCGCGTGGGTTCGAGTCCCACTCTGATCATCATCTTTTGGCGTACTTTTTGCCAAACCCCCCAACGAACAAACGCGGGGGCTGTTGTCGATCGACTAGGATCGATTACGAAAGATCTGGATCGATGTTGGTGCTGGAGGTTACCCCTCACTTGTTTTTGCGAATTGTTTTCCGAGGTTAGGTGTTATGTTGCGATGTTCACGTGGGATTGGAGGAAGTAAGACTTGAGGGTCTACATCTGCCTTCGAATCAGATGAGGAAGGGGGCGTAAGTGCGCGATAGATAGAGCTGAGGCCATTTGGTCGATGTTCTACCCTATCATTCCCTAGTAGGTCACAAGCTTTGGTTGTCATGCGATACATCGTGATTGCTTTTCTGTGATCTTTGCCTGATGAGCACGGCAACAGGAGGAAGCTAAGCACAAGCTAAGCTGGTAGAGATTCCTAATAGATTGTGACCGGGACCTATAGGTCTTGTACAGGTGTGTGAGACTACATGGCTCTACATTTCTTTGCGTGTGATTTTGAGTCCAGCGTTAGCTGTATCTTAAGATTGGTTGTGGCAATTATTTAGATTCGATACTGAACACAGCAGCATACTAGGTGCTGAGACTCGAACGAAGCTCTGGTGACATCTCGATGGCAGTCCTGTTCGAAGTGCAGGCTACAACTGTCAATGGCTCCCCGACAGCTGAGTAGTTAAAGAGATGTAATAAAAAACAAAAATGAATTTACGTAGACTCGGGCGCAGTGACTGTATAGACTGACAGTCCTTGCGGTGGTATGTATCATAGTCAGTAGTATGTGTCGAACCATCAAAAGCAGAATCTAGGCGGCAATAGGGTTCTCATCAGCTTAATCCCACGGAGGTGGAACCAACCGTTTACTAAATGTGCAGTCATATCACCCGCCGGGTAGGGTGCGCATAAATCTGAAGGCTGGATGTACTCCCCATTACCTTAATGGTATTGTCGCTAGAGATGTTGTTGAAACCTTTCGATGAACACAACGACCACAACTCCTCTGAGGATCTTCACGCGTATGACGAAATGCTATTCTGACTACTGGCTAACAATGAGGGTCACCTACATTCATCCTCCCCAACTAGCTAGACAAGGCCTCCACCCGAGAGCCCATGATCTCCCACAACCTCTCGCCTCCCCGGCGCCTCATCCGCTCACAACGACAAGCTATCATCGTTACCATGCTGTACCTCGTGTATCACCAGAGGCTCGGAGCTTCTTTTACCAACGGCCCGATGTTGAGACTATGACTTCGCAGTCACAACGGCGACGAGCCGCTAGCAAAGCACATGATGCGGCGGGAAGTCTTTGTAGCTACTACATCTATACATCTACCTGCGTCATGCGCGTCACTCCATATATTCTAGAGCTTCCAAGCGGCGACTGAGGCTTGGAGGTGTTCTGGTTCCTACTTTAATGAGTACATATATGTTGTTGGCAACTGATGTATAGGTAGGACAAATGATTGCAGATGCAGTGACAGGTATAAGAGGAGGGTGTAGGTATGTGTAACTGATGAGGTTCCTACTGATTATAGATAAACCAACAATGCACGGAATCGGAGTCTGAGGAATGCTGGGAGTGTGCCCAGGATGCTGGATGGAGGTTGTGTGACACTTGACTTTTTGTCGGGTGACGCATATTCTGTCTGCATTGGGTGAGCTGTTGCAGTATTGCTAGGCAGCAAGAAGTCAAGTTAGCCATGAGTCTATGGTTGCACAAATGAGAGTCTTATTGCAGCGCTGCCTAGAAGATACAAACACGGGAGGAAGTGGCTGCCTGTTTAAATTAGCGATATGGGCAAGAAGAGCAAGTGTCTCTGTGGTGAACCACGGAGGAAAATCGTTCAACCAGCTAGATCGGTTGAATGCCGCTCACGAACTGGCGTAGATCGGTCGAGTGTGTGCTCGAACAAAATCACCTAGCATGCAAGAATGCTGATGCCGCAAGCCGTCCGCACGTGAAAGTAGCATGGCAGGTATACATCGTCACGGCCAGAGCTCATGTACTGGACGCCTAGATCTCCTTCAGCCTCATGTGAGTGGTCAATACTCCACCCATGCAAAGATCGGATGTTTGTTTGCCGCTCGCCACGAGGCGGTGCGATGTTGGGCTGAATAAGGTGTCCCATCAGCAATACAGCCCAGCGGGTGGCTGTCGGGTGGGAGTGATACAGCGCCGGGGTGAGTAGAAAGCCCAGGCGGTGGTGCTCACGGGTGCCGGCATCTCGCATACATACCTGCATACTCTACAACAGCTGTCAGGCTTGTCAGCGATCTTCCCAGAGACTCGGCGGACCGGCGCGCAAGCAACTTGAGAAACGCCACGGCAGCCACGGGCAGGGCGGATGCACGCCATCGAGGACAATTGTCCATGAGTGCTGCTGCACACGCGATGTGCCTTTGCTTGGCGCCTGAGGTGTGAGAAAGGTACCGATGTCGTTTGTACCTTTTTCTGCGGCCTGCAAGTCGGCGGGTCTTTTTTGGTGTTGCGCGTACATTCATGTCGCTAGAGGAGTTTTTTCTGGCGGGCAAGCCTCGATCGTTCGATTTGCTGCGGTTACAAGACTCAACGACGTGCAGATACGCTCAGCGTTTCGAGTGGCGAGTTCGCGTTGGGCAACAGCTGTCTGTCTCCGGCATTGGTGGTGAAACGAGGGATGCGGTGTTGAAATGGCGAGGCACCGTACCTCATAAATGTACAACCATGGCAGGTAGATGCCCAAGCCTCACACACACGAGATGCTGCAGGCAGAGGAAGGAAAGGCGGGCGGGGCGGAAGGGTGAGATTGCTCTGCTTGCTTAGATGCAGCTGAATTATGCGGCTAGCGAGGTGGCGTGGGTGGAAGTGCATCGCCTCTGCATCGCCTCCTGCAGCTGCAGCTGGCAGGGCAGGGCCGTGTGTGTGTGTGAAGATGCACAGTGCGTAAGTGGTTGTACGTAGGTAGGAACGAACATACATGTACCTGCCACCAGGGAGAGAGATCGGCAGGGCTGGGTGCGAGTATAGCTGTACATTTTAGCTAGCTGTATGTATACATTTTATGTATATGCCTCTTTAAAGAAGAAGCGGTGAGGCGGTCGACTGCTCTCGATCTTTGAGTCTACCGGCGGTACTGTGCCTGTGCCTGTGCCTGTGGATGCTCATGGACAAATGTAGCATGACAAGCAGAAATGATAATAATGCGGGATTATTATTAATGTATGCAAGGCTCGCCGTTCCCATGGTCAGTTGACGGGCTGCGCCGTGGCTCTTGGGTGGCTCTGCAACGCCGGCTCGGTCCCTTCTTGTCTCTTGGTGCTGGTGCCGAACATCACTGCTTGCTCTGCTTGCTCCACTCTGCTGCTGCTGCTGTTTGATTGAGCACAAGACTCAAGACTCCCATTCCACCCCCCCAAGAGCCTGCCGCCCAGCGCATCCTGCGTCCTGTCCTGTCTTCTATCTCCCGCTGATTGCCCCTCACCTTCGTCCGCCCTACCCATCGTCCCGCTCCAAAACACCCGTCCTCGCATCCCAAACACCACGCCTCCACCTAAAACCCTGAGGAACCCCGCCGTGCCTGATATATCATTGTTTGCTCTCACTTGTCTCCTTGTCCTCATGTCCCAGTGAGCTCTGGGACAGCGTCATGCCGCATGGCTTCCTATAACGATTACCACGACTACTACGACTCGCGCTCCCGCCAGCGCTCTCGCTCTCGTCCGCCGCCGCTTCAGCCTCAGTACGAGCATTACGACAACCACTATGATGCCGTGCCGCGCACCCGAGTGAGGGAGGATACATATCTCAGCCCTACCACCGCGTCGTATGCAGTGCCCATGCCATGCCAATCCTCACAACCGACAATCACTAACATCATGGACAGTCGCCGATCGGACCGCTACTCCTACGACGATCGATACTCATACCCCTCCCAGCGCTCTCACGACCCCACTAGAGCGCGGAGCAGGGCTCGCTCATCCGTTCGTAAGCGTAGATCATGGCCGCCAGCACCCATCGTCGAAAGCGAGGCAACATCGCTTGCTCGAGAAGCCTGGACGAAACAACCTCCGAGTGGAAGCGGCGAGGATGAAGCGCCGTCCAAGGGCGAAATCGATCAAGAGCCGATAATTCAAGATGTGCCTGGGATGTCCATACCGCAGGAGCAGAGATATGTGTTACTGACGGACTCTGAGAAAGAAGCTCCATCAGCAAAGAGTATACCCACACCACCTACGAGCGAGGATGAAAAGGCGGCCAGAGGTCGGTCTAAGAGGCCGAGTAACTTAGGCCTGGATATGAGTGAGGTCGCGCCTGAGTTCCAGAAAAGAGCACCCTCGACGTATGCCTACTCGAGGTCAACACCTGTCAAGGAGAATCTTGTCTCAAGTGGGAACTTCCTTTCGCCAGACTCGCTCACGCCACCGTCAAGTGATTCGAAAGATCGAAAGACGACTCGGTTCAACGCAGCTTCCCAGTCAGCTTCGCCTAGGAGAGACTCTGTCAGACTTTCGCCGCGTTCAAGGAAAAGCCGTGATTACTTCGAGTCAACGCCCTCAGACGAGGACGCCATTGCAACAGACCTGAGCGACACACCTCCTAGTCTGCATCGAACACGATCAAAATCATTCCGCAGACCCGAAAGAAGACCATCAGATAGTCGGACCACATCGGTCGTCGACTTTGCTTCACAGTCTCCAGCAGAGTCCTCTCTTCGAAGCCCACGCAGAGATGAACGCCGACGAACCGATGGTGCGGCCTCGTTGCCCAAGCCTAAGAATCTTGAGAAATCAGCTCGCCCATCGCCTCTTGTATCTTCATCAGCCATGAGTGACCTCGATCAGCCTGCTGCAACCACAAAATTGAACTCTCCCGCATCGACTCTTTCGCCACACACAACCTACCCTCCTGCGTCGAGAGACTCTCGCAATATCTCGCCGGCATCGATAACTTCAAGGGCCTCAGCGTCGCCTCATTCTCGCCACTCCCCGAGAGAGCAGGAATTCCCCCGGAATGGTAACAGTGCGCCCTCGTCTGGGACGCCTTCTGCGTCTAGCTCTCGTCCTGGTACGCCAACTTCTTCAGCCGGTCCTGTCAGAATGCCCCACATGCCGCCGATGCCTGCAAGCGATCTAGACTGGAGCTCTCTGATGGCTGCCACATCAGGAAGACCAAGAACAGCTACTTTGAAGCCACCTTCGCGTCTTTCTGCCTCCATGCGTATGGAGTCTGCACCAGAAGTCCCACGAGTGACTTCTGCCTCAGTTGGTGGGCTACCTTATCCCATCTATGACGAGCCAGAAACACCAAAGCCATTCACACCCACAGAGCGTGCGTATCCATCATTTGGACCAAGGTCTGCATCGTTGGAGATGCCCATGCAACAAGAGTCAATGACGATGTCACGGGCAGAATCACCATCGACCGGCAATTTTGACTTCCCCAATTCTAGCAATGCCAGGCCGGCGCTGGCTATGCGACATTCTTTCGCCAACACTTCACCTACAGAGGCTCGCTCTCCATCATCATTCCCCAGACCTGTACGGCCAGAGACCACACGTAAGACTTCGCTCAATGGTGTGCCTCCAACGAAGCAAGAGGTCGAAGAGATGCTGGCCAGAGGCATGCCAGGGTGCCCGAGACCTGACCCAGTGGCTGGTTACGATGACTGGTACACCTTGGTTGGATGTCCTAATCTCGATTTCTGCCCCTATTGCATTGAAGACGTCTTTGAGCGGACCATCTACCGGAATGGCTTTAGACGTGCCGTACCCCGGTCCTTGAGCACCAAAGTCCAATGCGCCTTTTCTACACCCTGGATTCGGCTTGCATACATTCTCACACTACAACAACGCAAACCAGATCTCATCTTGATGCGTGACCTCGCCGAGATCGAGCAAACCAGCGAGCCCTGTCCAGGCAGTGTCGAATCTATACGATCATGGTATGGCCTCCGCGACCCTGAAGGCTACTTCGTGCGCGACTTCCACGTTTGCTACAACGACGTGCGCAAGATCGAGCGCCTCTTGCCAACACTAAACGGTCTCTTCGTCCGCCTGCCAACCAGAGCCTCATACGAAAAGCGAAGATGCGCTCTCCGCACAGAAGGCAACCGCTTCTCGCTCTACCTCGATAAGATCCTGGACATGCACGATCGCGCCGTCGCCACCCGCAAACTGCCGGACTCCATGTCTCTCATCAACCTAGTAGAGCGCAAGCTCCGCATTCGCGAGTGCGAGCGCGACAACATGCTCCTCGGCGGCTTGTGGCACTTCAACCCTTCCATGCCAGACTTCACCGTCTGCGAAGACTGCTACGAGGAGATCGTCGAGCCTGAAGCGCGCAAGAACTCTGATATCGCACTGCGGTTCAACCGTACTGTCCAGCCGGTTTATGGAGAGGGGATCGGCACGAGTTGCCAGCTTTACTCACGCCGTATGCGCAAGGTATTCCGCACTGCGATCAAGGAGGACGATATCAAGTACCTTGGCCGCAAAGCTAAGGAGCGGCGCGACGCTGAGTTGAGATTGCAGGAGAGGTATAGGGAAGTGTTGAGGAAGGCGAGGAGGTTGGAGGAGAGGAGTGGGGGGAGTGAGGAGGAGGAGAGGAGGTTGGAGAGGGAGATGGAGAAGATTAGTGGGGAGTGGAAGGATATGTGGGAGTGATGATGGTGTCGGTGGCGATGACTGATTGATGATTGATGTGATGAATACGTTCGGAGCGATTGGAAAAGAGATAACTGCGTTTGGATTACGGAGGACTGGTCTGGGATTAGAGGGCTAGATTGATGGCCGATAACCGACGACGAATGATTGATTATGATGACGATACCCAGGATCGTCCAATAAATGCGAACGAACGCTGGGCTGTAACGACAGGGGAAAAAAAGTCGATGCACCTCTTTTAGATGAATTTCCACAGTCAACCAATGAATGTCAAATTTCTCGCTTGCTCCTTGTGTTTAGCTGATGGAACCGACTGACTGAACAAGACCCAAAAACTGACCACATCGAAGAAAAGGAAAACAAAAACAATTACCCCACAGCCAGATAGACGCCTTATCTTTGTCGTTACTGTCGACTACCCAGCAAGAATGCTCAAGAGGCCCAAGTTGGATGCGGCTTTGATGCCTTTCTGTTTCTTGGTCTTGCCTTGTTGGATGGGTTGCTGTTGCTGTTGAGGTGGTGGGTAGCTGTTTTGCGGGTAAGCATTGGGTGGTGGAGGCCCGGCGCTTTGCATTGGTCTTGGGGTGTCCTGGTCGTAGTGGGCGGGTTTGGAACTACCGCAGCCCATTGTTGTGAATTGGTTTGGAGGGGTGGTTGGTGGGGATTCGCTGGTGGTGTTTTGGATGGACTTAGTTGAAGTACTTCGTTCGTTAGGAGAGTCATGTCAGGATGGTGTGCGGATCACAGATGAAGAGTTGCATATTTGATTAGAGGGCTGAGAATGTTCCGTTGAGAGAATTGAGAAGTGATGGTGGAGACAGGAGGAGGGTGATGATCGTGTAGGAATGAAATGAATATACTCAGACACGAGTGACGCCGGTGCGAGAGCGCATGATTACAGATTTGAAAGAATGGATGTGTCGATGGTTGAGATCGACATGGAACGAGTTGGCCGTGCTGAAGCCTTCGTTCTGCATGGAGGATCAAGCGGCCGTACTGTAGCGCTGCCTTACTGCAATTGGACTATGACGCGGCTTTCGCTGGCGGTGTCTGTTAGACTGCTACGGTGATATGCTGAAGTTTGCGACGTAACGGACTCGGACAAGGTAGCTTCCTCTTCCCCAGCGCTTAGCAATACGATTTGCCAGAATTGGGCGACGCATGCCATGCTCTGGATTGCTCACTTACTAGCCAATTTAATGCTTCCTGGCCACTTGTACTTTGACTTCTCCCAAAGTGTGGGCTATTGGGAACGAATTAGCTAATAGCCAGTGCGTAGCGCTGGCCTCGCCTGTAAGCGACAGCGGTACGCCTTTAAGGATGGCATTGCGCATTGTTTTCCGCGGTGATGTACGGCCAGGAACGATGGTTAAAGAATCCTGTAGCGTCGTTCCCGGCTTCCGAGGATGCAAATGATCCTTCGACACATGTACTAGCAGTTGACAAATGACGCGTTCCGTTTTGTCGAAAGTCCTGAAGTTCGCGTTCGTGGGCGTCGTCGTTGTTCGAAGCGGACAGCCACCCAGGTTGCAACCTGAGAGTAGACTCGAACCTTGGACGTCTTCGTTTGCTTTCTTGCGTATATCTTTGACGAACGATCTGTCCAGAGTGGTCGATGGATCCTTCCAGCCCTAGAGAAGGATGTTGGAGGCCTGAAGCTACGCACCTGTTCAAGCTGAAGTCTAACGACTAGCTTCGATCCTCCAGAACAGATATCCCTTGAGACGCCTCCAGCGAGCTGTTTTGTTGTCTGCAAGTCATAACAAGCTTCGCTAAGCTTCGCTAAGACTCTGACCTCAATGGTTGTTCCGCTTTTTGTTCCTGCTAAAACACGATCTGTTACATCTGATAGTGGGCCTGTCATCCTCCCGTGGCCTTCCAATTTACGGCCTTGTTATAAGCGAGACGATACCTGGCACTGTTGCTCCTGGATAGAGCGTTCACGGCTCCACGGGAACGTGCAATGCCACAGGGCAACGTGAAGCAGACACAACACGGCCATCCAGTTCTCCGTGGACTCGAGTGACTGTTGAACTTCAGCTGGATGTTGCGCGCCACTTTCATCGCCCGAGCAATCGCGACGCCGTCGTCGACGATACAGCACAGCACTTCCTCGGCCATTCCAATTGGAGTCTAAACCATTGAAAATCGCTGTTGAAGATACTCGTGTCTCTGCGAGTGCCTGGGAGGATCGAATTGTCGGATCACGGCACAAGTATGTATGCAATGCATAGTCCCTCCACACCGAGTTTTTGATACTGGGTCTGATAGTGTGTCTTTAATCCGATCCTACCGGCAACTAAGCGACTTCGATGTAACACCCACCTAGACATCTACGACTCTTGTTAGTTAGATCGAATTACGGACTTCGTCTCGATTTGCATCTCCTTCAGACTAATCAACACATACTAGAGGAGCCATCAATCTGACTGACAGCAATTGCCGTCTCGCCAGTCACCTACAACAAACTTGCAAAGGATGTCCCGGCGATGGAAAGGATTCACAACACCTCGAGATCCTTGTTGAGATGCACAGTGAATTGCAAATTGCGGGATGACTCCGTTGGACAGTGATGTCAAATGCTAGCACACGAGATGCGGATACTCGAAGGATTTCGCCGACTTTGATGGAGAAGGTGAGTGTGCATGCCCTAGGTCGAGTCCGAGTTGGCCATCGACGACGGCAATAAGCAACGAGCCAATAATTCGACAAGGGATATCGCTCAGCACGCAGGGGAGTAGAGGCAAGTGTAAAGCATGTCTGCTGTCTGATATTGACCAATTCTGAGCTCGCTCGGAGTGGCTATGATATTGTGGGTTGCGAGAAAGTTACACATCCGGGTCGGGCTCCATGCAAGTAGGCCGTCTTGCTCAGTAATGAGGTACGTGTGCTTAATTGCGTCAAGATTGTCGCAAGAACTCGACGACGAATCGCTGACATTCACTCCACTGATGATCTCGTCCAAGAGCGCTGTACCTGAGTCCAAAGCTTCTTCATGTGTTTTGGGATCATTCAGACACAACAAAGAACAGACATCAAGTTCATTGGTCGGCTGATCTGCGTTTTACATCACAATTGTCCTCGTAAATGGTGTGATATGGGCTTCACACGCTCTCCCGGGGGTTTCGATATGTCCATCAGTGTACCTGTCACTCAAACACCTACTCGCCACGAGCTTAGAATGACCAAGGGCGGCAGAAACTTGCAGACTCGTTCCTGCTCTCCATTCGTCATGGTGTCTGTCTAGATGATTTGCATCTTGTGCAGCACCGCGACGCGGTGCATAATCCCCGGGCTTCTCTTTTAGGCCGGCGCTATCACCAATTGTATTTACAGCGTGTTTCATGTTTGCGATTGATGCAGCTTTGAAAGAGTTGTTGTACGACGCAGATCTCGTGAGATGCAGCAGCACAGGCTTGTTCCCTTCAGCTGGCGTCCCAATTAGGATTTGGCGACTCGGGTAGGTAGAAGCTTTTGTCAAGATCTGCTCAACAGTCCCTGCTAGTAGACCACGTCGCCAAAAGACCGCAATCGCTAGCACAACCGGATTCAGAATTGCGTTTTCGTGACGCTTGAACGTTGAGATTCTGGTGACGCATCGGGTTGGAGCCTCTAGTCTTAATACAGAATTAGTGACATGTCCTCAACTGGAGCATTAGACATCGTTAGATAGCAAAAACACGCATGAACA
This sequence comes from Melanodothis sp. VS III C KN 2, assembly GCA_019775565.1. Taxonomy (NCBI): domain Eukaryota; kingdom Fungi; phylum Ascomycota; class Dothideomycetes; order Cladosporiales; family Cladosporiaceae; genus Melanodothis; species Melanodothis sp. VS III C KN 2. The sequence continues at coordinate 57,700 of JACWFM010000051.1, forward strand.
TTGGTGAAGCACATAGCCAAATTAGGCTATACCCCTAAGGCTCGATTTTGTGAAGCGTGTTATGCGCTACGGGTACTGCCGCAACGGGTTAGTATCGCGTTGTCGTAACGTGTTCTTACGGATCGCTAGCATGTTGATAGTATTTTACTATTTTTGACCTTTGTTAGTGTAATTACGCTCTTAAGCTACCTATAGATGAATATCCTCTCGACGATAAGCTCTACGACGATGATTAGGAGGCCCCCTTTTAATATACCTATAGGGATTAGACCTTAGATAAATGGTCTGAGGCTAACTGCTATAGGCTTACACGGTTTATAAAGGCTAAGATCCTTATACTTATAGTTATGCTCCGGATCGATGAAGTTAAATACAACGCTAGTCTTACGCCGCTACCTTAGATAGCCTGTTATGTGCTTCTACGCCGTTTAGCCTTCGGATGTCGCTAGATCGATCTTTGTAAGCTATTTAGAAGGAGTTATAGCTAGCTATCTACTGTATTTAACTGTGTGGTCTCCTACCTTAATAAGACCTTCGGATGGTTACTAAATTGGTATCTACGGCTCCGGAGCTATAACTAACTGTATTGCTTCGCTAATGCTATTGCGTTAGTTGCTCGGAGCTGATCGTGTATTAAGATTGTGGTTATTACTCTAGTAGTAGCTAATCTAGCGTCGCCTGTAGATCAGAGATGTCGAGAATATGTTTAAAGGGATATAAGGTATAAGGCATAGTAGTGTGTAACGTAGTAGTAACCGTAGTAGGTAGTCGAGGTAGTATTAGCACCTTTAGAGGCCTCAAAAATCGCTAAGTCCGCAGAATCGATGAAGTGACACCTACGGCTCTACCCGCAGCTACTATACCATAACAGGCCCCCGCTGTGGATCTGTTAGGGGTGCAACATTCAATGTTGTACCCCTAACAATGTACGGAGCAGCTCGCTAACTGCCTTCTTGATTAGGCCTTGAGACCGGCCTAATTTGGCTATATGCTTTACCAATGTTCATGCGTGTTTTTGCTATCTAACGATGTCTATTAAACGGCTAGGGCACCGGTTGCTTTTGTAGTGTGTGATGCGCATGAGTGGGAAGACATTCTCAAGAACTGCTTTGCCTGACTCAAGCAAGCAACGTCTCAACTTCCCGGATCTGTAATGCCTCATCTGGCTTATCTCCACGTGAATGACCAACATTACTAGATCGTACTCCTATTCCGGCTAGTAATGACATGATAAAGACCCGATTAAGAGAACTGTCGAATGGCGGAGCTAGTGAATGGATAATCAGGGTGACATCTGTCCATGCGACCACAAGAGCTGATTAGAGACATAACGTAGGAAGTGCTTTGTCACAGCGATGGTCACAGACTTTGTTCTCTTCGATCAACCGCCTGATACAATCGCGTAAGACTTGGTCGTCTTCGGGTGTCAACTTCATCCAGGATGACGAGATGTCGATTCTTCAAGTACCGCTATAGCTGCAGATGAGATGGTCTCAAGATAGATAAGTTGAGGTTACTCACCTGATATCTTCCGCGAACTACGCTTGCTCGGCGGTTTTGTCTGCGCACATGAGTGCGCGATAACAACTCGACGACAAATAGCTGATATTATTCACTTCACTACCAACCGCATCCAGGAGCTGTAACGCATCTTCGGTGTGACAGGTATCTGGTTGAACCTTTTTATGTCTGCTGATATCATCAAGGCGTGAGAAGGACCACAGGTCGGATACATTAGGGTACTAGTGACTCGCTCTTGACTCGGGTTGTTATGGGAGGGGAGCAAGGGCCAAGGGGGTCTACATGAGCGGACTTGCGGTCTGGCTCCAAAGTCCGTACTGCTCAACATGCCTTCAAGGGACGAGCACGGAGTTTGAATCTAGACCACAAGGCGGATCAAGAGACCGAGGACCATGCAGTCCATGCCATCGTGGAAAGGACCCTTGAGGAGAGCTCCACAAAAAAGATTGTTGTGAACATTTCGTTTGAGCTTCAAATCGTCTCAATCAAAAGGAGTCGACCGTGACTTCTTGACTTGGTCGAAATAAAGATTCGACAGTCAGTAGGGCCAGTCGCAACACTCAAACGAGAACTGCAAAACTCTTTGAAACTTCGCGGAAATCCAAGTTCGAACATCGCAAGTACTGTCGGCTCATATGTCCGGAATGCTCTCGCGAAAAAATTGTATGTAGGCAAGCTATGGTTTGTCCCAGCCCTCAACGCCCGACGGGCTCAGGAACGATTAGGAATATAGCGCCCGGACGACATGCCGAGCTCACGAAGAGCTCAAGACACGCGCCACAGTTGGTCTGAGATCTGTCAACCAGAACGTCCTCACTTCGAAAAGCAGAGCTCCATGTACGGTCGAACTGTCGCGGCAGTCAACCGACAGCACCCGAAGGCGCGCCAGGACCGCCGGACACAAATCTGCTGTATAGTAAGAAAGAACATCAGCAATTGCGCGCGCCAACGTGAAGTTTTGAAGCTGCTCGAACAGCGGAAGTCCGTGCGTTGGCGGCCGCCTTGGCTGCGGACAATCCCGACCGCACACACGCTAGCGCCAGCAGCAATCGTCTCTTGCGAAGTTTGTAAGGACTGGAAGCGCACGACTTTTACGACTTCACGACATCCATCAATCCTCTACTAACCCCATAGCAGAGATGTCTCACAGGAAGTTCGAGGCGCCCCGCCACGGTTCGCTGGCCTTCCTTCCCAGGAAGCGCTGCACCCGTCACCGCGGAAAGGTGAAGAGGTACGATCGCACACACCATCCTGGAGGAGAAAAATCGCATTGGTCGCGGGACACGAGGAGGAAAAGTCGGCGACGATAGCGAGGGATTCATGAACACTGGCAGCAGGCACTGACACCACACGCGCACAGCTTCCCCAAGGATGACTCCAAGAAGCCCGTCCACCTTACCGCCATGCTCGGTTACAAGGCCGGCATGACCACCATCGTCCGCGACCTGGACCGCCCTGGTGCCAAGTTGCACAAGAAGGAGATCGTCGAGGCCGCTACGGTCATCGAAACTCCTCCGGTACGAGAACTGGCGCCAATACCATTCATGGCATGCGCTGATCCGTACAAACTCACAGATGATCGCCGTTGGCTTGGTTGGCTACATCGAGACTCCCCGTGGACTCCGCTCGTTGACCACTGTGTGGGCTGAGCACCTTTCCGACGAGGTCAAGCGTCGCTTCTACAAGAACTGGTACAAGAGCAAGAAAAAGGCCTTCACCAAGTACGCCAAGAAGCACTCCGAGGAGGGTGGCAAGAACATCACCCGCGAGCTCGAGCGCATGAAGAAGTACTGCACCGTCGTCCGTGTCCTCGCCCACTCCCAGATCACCAAGACCCCCATCCGCCAGAAGAAGGCCCACCTCATGGAGGTCCAGATCAACGGTGGCTCCGTCGCCGACAAGGTCGAGTTCGGCCAGGGTCTCTTCGAGAAGCCCATTGAGGTGTCCAGCATCTTCGAGCAGAACGAGATGATCGACTGCATTGCCATCACCAAGGGTCACGGTTTCTCTGGTGTCACCAGCCGTTGGGGCACCAAGAAGCTTCCTCGCAAGACCCACAAGGGTCTCCGCAAGGTCGCCTGTATCGGTGCCTGGCACCCTAACCACGTCCAGTGGACTGTTGCCCGTGCTGGTCAGGACGGTTACCACCACCGTACCTCCGTCAACCACAAGATCTACCGCATCGGCAAGGGTGACGACGAGGGCTCCGCCTCCACTGACTTCGACGTCAGCAAGAAGCGCATCACACCGTATGTTCATTCTACACTTTTCGCAACACTTTTCAGATTACTAACAATTGTTTCAGTATGGGTGGCTTCGTCCGCTACGGTGAGGTCAAGAACGACTTCGTTCTCCTCAAGGGTTCCGTCCCTGGTGTCAAGAAGCGCGTCATGACTCTCCGCAAGTCCATGTTCGTCCACACCTCCCGCCGTGCGCTCGAGAAGGTCGAGCTCAAGTGGATCGACACCTCGTCCAAGTTCGGTCACGGTGCTTACCAGACCCCTGCCGAGAAGAAGCAGATCGAGGGTACCCTCAAGAAGGACCTCGAGGTTGCCGCTTAAGCGGCTTCTTCTCTCGCTTGCTTGGTCGAGTTTGTTACGCGGCGTTCATGTTCGGGGGAAAGCAAAGCCTTTTCAGGTAGAACAACCCAAAAGAATACCAATGTTACCTCTGAATATGTTAAATGATACCCTTTCTACTTGGACTTTTCTCCCGTCTGTCTTCCTGTTTATGTATTGCCATGTCTTGTACTTTTCCATATCTAGATTTTTGTCACTAACGTTCTTCTTTTACCGCATCCCGTTTCGTTCGAGCGTCATAAATGGCAGCACGCAAAGGCAGGCCTCATCTGTTCCGAGAATATGGTCGACTGCCAGCCCTAGCTCGACTTGCGGCGAGACTGGTGTGACCACATCTTCATCCCTTCCAAAGACAGTTGCGCAATTGGCCACACGTACTTGATCATTGCAGGCTTGCCTTACCATCCATGTTCACTCCTCGAAATTGTGAGCTTGAATCCGGACGATTGTCTGGCTATCGCTTCCCAGCCTGCAGGGAGATAATATTTGCAAATTAACACTGCATCGTAGTCTAATCTGGCTCGCTTTGCATCACGAAATGCCCTCAATCGAAAGGCATGTTACCAAAATTAACATGTGTCTGGCTGCATGTGATACAAGGATGTATATTCCTGGTCACCAGTCGGCATGAAGAGTCTATGTATCTTCGAGGAAAGACTTGAGGTATGTGAAAGGATTGCTACTCAATGCTTGGGTCGCAATCGACGAATGTGTACATGTACATCGATCATGAAGGCAGAACTATACGAATCAGATCATTGGAAGGGACTCGTACACTACGTTCAACAATACGTGCAAGTAGTACGTGAATATGTACATACAAAAATTCCTTGCCTTGCGCAGTGCATGTAAGGTGATGCTCTCACGCACTTGCGTCTGCAAGGGTTGGTTACCTTAGGGTTCCCGTGGTGGCGCTTGCCTGCTCCGCAATCATCAGCTTTCACATGGCAAGCAAAGCTCGCGCTAGCTTTCCTCTTCCATCCTACAACCACCTCACAACACAACACATCAGTCGCCCGCCATGGACGCCGCTTCGATCGAGCAGATGAACAAGGTGCGCGCGTCGCTCGGCATGGCGCCTTTGCCAGTGCCGGGCGCGGCCGCAGGAGGGCCTGAGTTCAAGCAAAAGGACGACGACAGCGAGAGCGAGGAAGACAACATCAGTACTCTCGACAAGCGTCAAGCTGCCGCTGGCGATAACTGGCAGAGACTCGAGGCCGAACGTCAGGAGAAGATCGATCGCGAGAAGCGCAAAGAGGCCGCGAAGAAGGCGCGCGATGCGATGCAACGCCATGCGAAGCTCGAAGGCAAAGGACTGGGCGAAGCCGACGAAGGCGAGGAACTGGACACACGGGCATGGCTCATGCAGCAGAAGAAGCGACAGAAGAAGATCGAGAAAGCGCGGAAGATGGAGGCGGAATTGGCAGAGCGCGAGCGCGAAATGCAGGCGGAGTACACTTCGAAGGATCTCGCGGGTGTGAAGGTGGCGCACGAGGCGGATCAGTTCGATGAGATGACTGGAGAGCAAATTCTCACACTGAAGGACGCTGAGATCGGCGCGGACAGTGAGGACGACGAGCTGGAGAACCAGGAATTGAATGCGAAGGAGAAGCTGGAGGAGAAGTTGCGCCTGCTGAAGAAGCGACCTGACTATGATCCTACTGAACAAGAAGAGGTCAAGGGTGTGCTTTCAAAGTATGACGAGGAGATCGATGGGAAACAAGCAAAGCGCTTCACACTTGATGGCAAGGGCAGCACAGTGGAAAGCAAGCGCAAAGCGCTTGAATCGAACGGCCAAGCCAAGAGCAAGGGCATCAAAATCAACCTCGACATCTTTCAAGACGATACACCTGTATCGGATTATGTCGACCCATCTACTGTGAAGGTAAAGAAGCCCAAAAAGAAGAAGGAGAAGAAGACACGACAGAAGACCGCCGACGAGGACGACATCATTCCGATCCCGGAGCCCGCACCAGCGGTACAAAAAGACGCCATGGATGTGGACGGAGCTCAGAGCAGTTCTGCCACAGCTAGCAAGAAGAGGGCGTACGACTTCGAGGACGATGAAGATTTACAAGCGAAACTTGCAGAGCAAAGAAGGCAAGCGCTGAAGAAGCGCAAGAAAATGGACGGTGCTGAGCTAGCAAGACAAATGCGCGAAGAGATGCCCGTGGACGAAGATGAGCAAGAAGAGGGTGGAATGATAATCGACGAGACCACAGAATTCGTCGCAAACCTCAAGAAGCCCGATGAGCGCGAAGACGACTCAGACCGTGAGCGTAGAGCACGCCAGCGATCTAGTGGCCCCACTGCTGCCGGCGAAGAGGACGAGGACGGGGATGCGACAATGGCTGGGCAATCATATGCCGAGGTCGCGGATGCGGAAGACAGACGCGCAAGCAGGGAAGTTATTACACCTGCTGCCGAGGTGACAACCACAGGCCTTGACGAAGAAGATAACATGGCTGGCCAAGGCATGGCTGCTTCTCTCAACCTCTTACGGAAGAGAGGCCTCGTTGCAGATGGCGCTGGAGGCGAAATTGCCGAGAAGGATCGCAGGCGCAACAAGTTCCTGGCTGAAAAACAAAATCTCATTGATGAATTCGACCAACGCGCGCGCGACCAGCGAGAGGCAGAACGGAAGTCGGGACGCTGGGAGAAGATGTCGCACAAGGACCGCGACGACTACGCGCGCCGACAAAACGAACAACGCGAGCAGTATCTCAGCAAACTGCAGGCCGAGATGTTCAACCGCGATTACCGCCCGGATGTGAAATTGCAGTACCACGATGAGTTTGGTCGCAGCATGAACCAGAAGGAGGCTTTCAAGCATCTGTCACACATGTTCCACGGCAAGGGCAGTGGCAAACAGAAGACTGAGAAGAGGCTCAAGAAGATTGAAGACGAGAAGAAGAACATGGCCAAGGGCGTGCTGAACGTTGGCGACGAAGGCGGCATGATGAACGTGCAAGGCAGAGAGGGCAAGCGCCAGAAGACTGCTGGTATTCGACTGCAGTAATGATGAGGTGTATGCTGAAGCAAGAATGAGGTTAGTACACAACACTCATAGCCCGAAGACGAACGTTTTTGAGATATTCATCATAATTTTAGACACCTTGTTCCGACGACATAAACATAGGTGAGTAGTCTCCCTCGCTTTGATCGTGATATATGTACATGTACCTGCAGAACAGGTGAGTGTGAGTGACCACTGCAGCTTCTTGTAATCGGCGAGTATACACAGATGTCGATAAAAGGGCGTAGTACCTGTGCGAACGCGTTCCCAAATATATAGTTGTAGCAAGAGCAGTGAAGTGGGGCCGTGACTTGACAATAGATCGTGAGGAAGAGAACAGCATGACAATAGGATTGGCGAAGAAGAGTTTTATAGGAGCTAGAGTATTTACAGTAAATCATACACGTCTACTCTTCCAATGAACCTTCACTCTATCAATGCCCTCGCCACAACAGTTCACCCAACACGACATCAGTGCAGTGTAGCAACTGGTCATCTCGCCGAATACCTAGCACGGTGGTCCGAGCCCCCAAGCACGGAAGTGCCAGAAACGCGTTCCCAAATTCCCGTGAACGCCAGCACAAGACCATCGCAGCAAACATTCACCCACGACATCTGACTTTCGGCCACTTTAGATAAAAGAACACGGGATTCTGGAACTAGGAATACGCGAAAACTCTCGTGACCATGGCTCCATCAAAGGCTAACAACGCCGAGTACTCCAAGGACGAGAAAGTGCTCTGCTTCCATCTCGAGCTCCTGTACGAGGCCAAGGTGCTCGACGTAAAACCTAAGGATCCCAACGACAAGGGCGACGGCTATGTGTACAAGATTCACTACAAGGGCTGGAAGAACACGTAAGCATCCACCCTGTCTCGCTGTGCTGGCATTTTATTTTCTCTCTCGACTCGATGGTTGCGGGCAGGGCGCGATGGCAACTGCGACTATCTTGAGCATCCGGCGCTCCTGATGTGTCGCGACGACAACGCCATCAGAATCACGCGCATTATTCGTCATAGAAGCTACTCATGCTACGTCTTCATCACCGACGAGGTCACGAGATGCCAACGCCACCGCGTAAATTTGTGCCATTTCAAAGAACTTTTGCTAACAAACTCGATAGCTGGGATGACTGGGTCTCACAAGAGCGCATCCGCAAACTCACAGACGAGAACAAGGAGCTTGCAGCCAACCTCAGAAAAGACATGGACGCGCAGCGCCGCGCCACTTCTGGCAAGCCTTCAATAGCTTCAGCGACCAAGAAGCGCGGCCTCGGATCTGACGCCCCAGGCTCCTCCGCGAGAGGTAGCGAGGACCGCAGTTCTGTCGCCCCGCCACCACCGCCCAGGGGAACGAAGCGGGCTCGTGAGATCGAGGGCATTGACAAGGTATGTTTTTCTTGTTAACTATTTACTTGTGGCTTCTACAGTCTGCGCGCTATGCAATTAATCCTTTGCATTACAAGCACAGCTGGCTAGAGATCTCTGCAATACTATGAAGGAATCCGACACCACGTTTCGAATTGTGTTCTCGGCCCATCTACTCAGTGATTCGATAGCTAACAAGAGAATTTTTACAGGAAGAGGAGTTCATGCGCAGACCTGCTGTCAAGATTTTCATCCCAGACGCTCTCAAGTCAATCTTGGTGGACGACTGGGAGAAAGTCACAAAGGAAAACAAAGTTGCGCCTACTCCTGCGCCAATCTCCGTCACACAGTTCCTCAATGAATACGAAGAAGCAGAATCAGTGCATCGTCGTCCTGGCTCTGCAGATGCAGATATTCTCGAAGAAGTCATTGCTGGCGTTAAGGAGTATTTCAACAAAGCCCTCGGTCGCATCCTGCTCTATAGGTTTGAGCGGAACCAGTATTTTGACTGGCACAAGCAGCTTGAGAAGGGCCACGGCGAGCACGCTGGAAAGACACTGTGCGACATCTACGGCTGCGAGCATTTGCTCAGACTCTTTGGTAGGATGCCGTCGTTCCCAAATGTTTTCCCGGACCTTCTAACAACACTCTCAGTTTCAATGCCAGACCTCATCGCGCACACGAACATGGATGCGCAGGCAGTCAGCAGACTCCGCGAGGAGCTTTCAAAGATGACTCAATGGCTGGCAAAGCGCATCGAGCGCTATCTTTCCGTTGACTACGAACATGCAGGCCAGGACTACGTGGAAAGCTCGAAGGGAGTGGCGTAGGATGCGATCCCCAATTGAGGGCATTTGGGTATACCACTGGGCGTTTTGGGTTAATTGGCTACTCGTTTCATCGGCATGGTATTGGCGCAAGTCGAACGGCGGCCAACAGGTCCGTCAAGGCGGGTTCACTGGGAGACAACATGATCTGATGCCAGTGGCATTTGAAAATCGTGTGAAGTCTTTAATTGCAAGGCTATTTCTATTAGTATTGTAAGACTAGAAAGTATGAAGCTTCTGTTGCTCAGGGAAGCTTTCCGCTTCTTCTTGTGACCGTTGCTGCCAACGCCACTCAATGCTGACCTTCGCTAGGTTTCAGCAGCATGCTTCAGGTAGCGGATTAGCAACCCATCCTCTCTCAGGAGCTCGTAGTCAGCTCGAAGTCCTGTCGGGCGCGCCTCGCTAGGCCCGTCTTCGAGAGTCTGCAGCATTGTCTCCAATGACCCGCCACACAGTTCAAGATCTCCAACACATGCCTCACACAGCGCCAAACCACATCCTCCGCCAGGCTGCACATCTTGCCCCACGCAGCACTCATAGGCCGCCAAGTTGCAACAGACTGAACACCACCGGTCGCCTCCCGCCAGCTCTGGATCGAACAGCCTTCCGAACGCCGCTTCGTAGTTCACTTCGACTCCCAATTCGGCGATGCGCCTCAATGCGTGGTCATCGCAGATCATTATCTGCATTCGTGTCATCGTACAATATGTGCACATCTTCGAACCTTTGATGCTGTCGCCTCTGTGGCCACCATCAATCTCTTCCCAGCCCCGCCCGTCGTACCACTCGATGACATTGGTAGTTCGCTCTTCGAGACCAATGAGGCCGAAGTATGCGCTGGAGCAGAAGTGGCATGGATCTGACCCGTCCTCGGTTTTGTCTTGGTAGTCAAAGAGCATGGGATGGCGGAATTTGGTGCGCACTGTTTTGACGGTGCCGCCGGTGTCGCCTGTGGAGTGAGCTAGTGGCTTTGGGCTGAAGTCAGAGCCGCAGCTACTTGCAGCGGAGATGGGTGTCTGCGGTGGGTTGCTCAATATGTCGAAGAAACTGTCGTCTACGTCAAGATCATTAAGAGTGTTCAGGCCGCCGAGAGCACTGCTAGCCGATGCATTGATCTTGGATTGCTGATATTTTTGGATGCCGGACTTCTTCCATCCGAGTGGCTGACAAGCTGCACCAGACATGTCGCATGCCGTACAAATATCTTCACCGCCATGCTGAGATCGGGAGGCAAACGAGCAAACTCTACGGGAGTCCAAACATTGCCTGCAGGTCTTGACCTGGTGTCGACTCTGGGTGGCACTGACCTGGGTTCTGTAAGGTGCTCCGTCCGGACCAATTCGCAACCTTGTGCGAGTGACTCCTGGCCAAGGGCCTGCGACGCAATTCTTGTGGCCATCTTTCCTACATTGCTCGCAACGGCCGCGGTGATAGGCGGGGTTCTGGCTATATTCGAAAGAGCATACGAGCCATTTCTGTCTCTTGCCGATATACTGGCAGTGCGTGCATGCGAGCTTGAGATCCGGTTCCTGGGGTCACCGTTAGTCCATACACTTCGCCTTGGAAGGAAGGAACATTTACCTGGATCAATTGACAATCATCTTCACTCTCCTCGCACTCGTCGCATGGCCAGGAGTGTTCGTTGTCCAGTAGACTGCACCTCTGTGCTCCGGCCAGGCAATTCCAACACCCTCTGCCTGCGGGCTGGTTCTTAAGGTCCAAGTCGGTAGCTTTCACGCGCACGCTCGTCGCGTCTGCACCAACGATATCTCTGCCATCGTCCGTACCGCCTCGCTTACGAAGCGAATACCCTGCTAAGGAAACCGCGTATGCTTGCTCCGCTTTCTGCTCAGACTTCGCGTCAAGCTCAGAGAAAGCAGCCCTCCCGGAAGAGGTACCGAAGGTGATACACAAAATCGGTCTTGCTTTCGCTGCAGGTCGGCGATTGATGTCCGACACGTTTGTGTTGTCTCCCGTATTCCAGTCAAACTTCTTACGCTGTGACAGCTTTGCTTTCTTCCTGCGCTCTCTGGCCTGGCGGGCTTCCTCGTGGGGATCGAAATCACCAGTCATGTCGGCATCGACCCAGGTGTTCGGCAGACACCGCTTCGGCTCTCTCATGGGCCGAAGCTCCCTCTTATAGAACGGCTTCAGCTGCGGCTGCTCGAACGTTTCGGAGAGTGGGTTAGTGTCATCAGACGTGTTCTGCTCTGTGACATTGTCGACAGTACTGTAGTCTGTCGTGTCGACCGTTTCCGATGGGAGATCTGTTGTTGAGCTGCGCTCTTGAGGGCTGGCAGTTAATCCATATTGGTCCTCTGCCATGTCAACGTCGTCCATGTCGTCCATGTTGTTGGTTGTCTTGTCATACATGAGAGAAGATGGGTGCGGTGGTTGGGAAGAAAAGGGGAAGAGCTCTGGAGCATGTGGACTCAGAGGCTGTGGAAGTTCCTGACCCATGGTTGTGTCTGCCACGGACTGTGAATTTGAGGCACATGTGGTAAATCTGAGAGATCAAGATGCAGGACGCGAGTGAGAAGGTCGAGACATGTGCTCTGAGAAGAGCAAGTCGCTGCTGAAGATGTCCCAAACGAAAGCTGCCCTTCTCACCGGACACCGATGACACCGATGTTGCCAGGCGTACAGCGGTTTTGCTTATGTCGTCGAATAGAGTTGCTATCAATGGTCTGGTTTTGGTATTGATGAGGTCTGACGCAATATGGCACTGAAGGTTTGTAAGGCTGGGGAGTGATGTCTGTGGTTAAGTAATAAGATTAGTGTCTGAAGTGAAGATCCGTGACGCTGTTCAACTGAGGCATAAGTAGGCTTTCTCACGGCTGGGTGACGATCGTGACATGGAACATCTCGCTTTGAGGATGATGTTCTCGCGCTTTCAACATTTTCGCCGTGGTAATGAGTTGCTCGTGTCGCCCGCTGAGAGCATTCAAGGTACACATCGCACCTCTATCTCCATACAGCGCACAAATGCTTGTATCAGCAACGTCCGTTTCCTACACTTTCCCGTATTGCCGATGATCATTGCTTCTGATGGAGCTGATGAAGCAGTGCATTTCTTGTAACAGGATATTGAATTTCATAAATGTCATGCTCGCTAATCGTAATGACCGTGTAATCGTAATGACCGTGTAATCTTAACCAGTTGCACCAGGCACCTTGCTAGCCCTCGCTCTTTGACATCAAAGAGAAACACCAAGTAAATCAATGCTCCGCCCATACGTGCGTGCCCCACGCGGTAACCATTCTCTTGCCTGAACGCCTTAGCTTCGGAAATCGAAGCCTTCAAAAACGCGTATCCCGACCGAACATGCATGCAAGAACCAAGGAGAAGCAGCTCAAACTGCTGAGGGAGACGCTACCGCAGCGTCGGAAGAGGAGGCAACTGAGTTGTCAGAGGAGGACGCGGCAACGGCAGCAGGAGTGCTGGATGAAACCACGACTGCAGGGCTGGAGGAAGCAGCGGCAGCAGCAGCAGGAGCATTTGAAGATGATGCTGCGGCGACAGCTGCCGAGGAGCTTGCAACAGTGAGCAGAGTGGTGGCAGAGGAGGCCTGGCCCTTGGTTGTGGAGGAAACGGCGGAAGAAACTTTGGTGTTCCAGTACTGCTCGAGAGCCTTTTCTACGCCGTCCTTGTTGCGGTAAGCTTCAAGCTCGTTGAAGAACTTGACTTTGGCTTCGATCGCTTCCGGGGAGAAGTCGCCCTTGCGTGATGTGTAGTCACTCTCCACGAAGACTTTGTTGCGGTAACGGGGCTCCATAGGGTCGATGAAGCTGGTCTTCTCGTCGTAGCCCAAATCAGTCAGAGCGGTGACATTGAAGGCAGCCATCATCTCGTGGTCCTCATGGATGAGGTTGTGGCAGTGGAACTAAGGCGTTGTTAGTGGAGTCCGAAAATAAGTTGAATTTTTGGGCGCCGAACCATGTAAAAGCCATCCCATGGCGCATAGCGAGCAATGACATTGACCTGCTCATTCGTATTAAGCCAAACAACATCTTTGAGAGCGACTACACAATTGGTTAGCAATTTATACTCTATGACAGTCCATAGAGATGCTCACCTTTCTCGTAGGGCTGTACGCCACCTCGGCTGCCGCCAGTCCTGCTAACGATTTGGAAATCGATCAAATGAATGTGGACCGGGTGAGTCTGTATAACCAGTGTTAGCATGCTTGACATGTTATGTGGGTGATAATGAGATGTCGTACCCAGCCACCAGCACCGTTCTTAAGAATCCAGTTCTCAACGGAACCGCGTGCAGGCTTTGCGAGGATGCGCTTTTCCGGGCCATCAGCCCAGGAAACACCGTTGACCTTCCACTCGCCACCCTGACGCTGGAACTCGAATTGGTGTTCAACCGTAGCGTGGGCAGGCGGGAATGGAACATCGCGGAGCTTGGCGGGAAGTTCGCCGATGTTGGCATCGCCTTTGACAGTGTCTCCGACGACAAACTGCATAACCTTATCGGTGTGGAGGTAGTCGACGTTGTCAGCTACCTTCTTGTTGCTCCTCAACGTCACGTTGCTGTTCTTGTAAGGACTGAAATCGATGACAATCTCCCATCGCTCGGCCATTGAGATATCGAGTTGAGTCGTGTCGACAGCGTTTAGCAAAAGACCTGCGTCGGAACCCACAACCTTAAAGTTGAGCCTGGTGCCGACCTTGTTTGCTTGTTCGATGTAAAGCTGGAAAGAGCGGCTGATGGCGGCATTGAGCAAACGGAAGCGGTACTTGCGTGGCTCGACCTTGAGGTATGGCCAAGGCTGTCCGTTAACATGGATAACGTCGCCGAAGAGATTGGTCGTCTCGCCGTTGGCTTCAGGCGACCAGAGGGTGCCGTCTGGGTTGTACCGCTTGGAGGTCAAACCGAGTGGGATATCGTAGTCTTTTCCCTGTGGGAGACCCTTAATCTTCTCTTCTTCATCGTCGTGAAGGATGTAAAAGCCTAGAGAGGATGTCAGTACGCTGAGAACAATCGAAAAATGCTCTACTTGTATTTTCGTACCAGCTTGGCCCATGTAGGCGTTCTCGGCAGTGTGATCTATAGCGTGATCGTGATACCATAACGTACGGGCATTCTGGCCGTTGGGATAGTAGTAGTCCTTGTATGACTGCGGCTCCGTGACGTCCTCTGCCCAGCCGTCGAAGGGCGCCCTTGCTGAAAGATTTGGTCAGCCATTGAGGTAGTGCCAGCGAACCTGGACATTGTACTTACAATAAGAGCCATGGAGATGGACAGAGTTGGCGCGATCGGCGTGGTTGATGAACCGCACCACGGCCTCAGTGCCCTTGCGCATCATAAAAGTCGGGCCTGGTGCCATGCCATCATAGCCAACCAGCTTGGTCTTGCCCAAGTTCGGGTAGACCTGCAGAGCGGTCAGTATCGTAGACATCATGTTGGGTTGCACCTGATAGTCTCTTACCTGTTGCTCGAACTTTTGGATATCAATCTCGTAGTAATCAATTGCTGGGCCGTTGTCGAATTTGAATTGCCTCGAACGAGGTCAGCACAAGAGATCTTGAACAATGAGTTTGGTACTACACTTACCTCTTGGGCTCCTTAATCGGAGGAATAGGTAAAGGGTACTGATAGAGGGCCGTGTAGGGAGGTGAGTCCCAATCCTTGGCGGAGGCGATCTGAATGGCCACCGCCGCGATGGCACAGAATGCGGAGCCGATTGAAGGCATGGCAAGCTATCAACCGTTATGATGAGCGAGTGTGCTTGTGAGGATTGCTGAATGAGTTGGAATGAGCAAGTTTGAGGATTGATCGAGAATCTGCAGGTATATATATCACGTCCTTACAAGTCCATAGTGATGGTAACAACTGCCAACAAGCAGCGTTCTGCCATGTGGCATGGCGTCCAGACCACACCAGTTCAGGCCAGAGCAGAGCACGTAGTCGGCTTACAGCGCGCCACAAAACCTAGAAGTGTTTGAATCTGTATGCTTCCCAAGGAGGCGTAAATTCTTGACATGGTAGCGATTCAGTTGAGTAGCTGGGCCCGCGGGGTGTTGCAAAGCTTCCACAGACTTGGCAGTCGTCAGGTTGAATAACGGCAGGCTACTGAATGGCCAGGTTCTTCTGCAGCAACAACGTAGTAATTCTGGCCAAGGCTTGAACGTACCCTTGACATTGGCAATAGCCTCGAAGCCGTGAACGCCATCGATGCGGCTGACTTGGATCTCTTGGGGTTTGAAGCTTGGCGTGCTTGCAACCGTTCTCAATGGCCAGACCCAACGATGACAGAGCTGACCCAATCGATCGCACGTCTTCAGAGACGCTGCAATCTTGCACTTCAACTATGTCTCCGCTCAGTAGCAGTCTCGTTCTGTACTACTATCCTTGGAAGCCGAACTCATTCTCACTTTCGCTCTGGAGGCATAGAAAGCTGATATCTTCGTCCATTCCATATCCAACATGGTAGCTGCGTCGGAGAATAGGATCATTCAGCACGTGCCGCGCCTCCACATCGTCAGGCTTCTTCCGAAACCGCCAGAGACCAGCCGTGTATGAGCAAACGAAATCCTGAGTCGTCTGAGTATCCCCGGTAACAACTGTCAGTCTTCAGGCTCCAGCCTCGCGTGCCAAGTGATGGGCTGAAAAACCGAGCGCCTGGGTCGTGCGACAAGCAGCCATGGGACGATATAAGCAATCTGCAAGAAGGGCATGCTCTTGGCATTATAGACAAACACATCCTCAGAGGGCGAAAGGACGGGTCGCATTCGCTACACAAAAAGTTTATGTGGCCCGCCCGATATAGCAGGCGATCTCCAGATCTCGGATATCTCGGATGGTAGCCAAAATGGCCGTATCAGAATCAGGCTTTAGTGAAGAGCATGGGTATGAGCATGGATGCGGTATATGGGTGGCGATTGCCTGCAGAATCTGGAGCGATGCATGGACTGAGTTTAATATGTTGTGGCGCTGCCCAGGCGCCGATCCGCCCTCACTGAGCTTGAACTGGGGATGCGCAGATCTGGGGAACTCCGGGCGACTCCTCCGGACCACTGTTCCGGGTGCATCGTTGTTGCTTCTATCACAGAGCATTCCCAGACACGTGTTGAGCTGTTACCTGTCCCATGGTTCGGGAAGCCTCACAAGAACCTCAGTGAGATAATCCATGCCCTAGGAAGGCTTTGCCTGGGATGAAAACTCGAGCACCTCTCTACAGGACCGTATTGATAACAGCTTGCATCGCAGTTTGCAGCTAGGCATAGTCTCGACATTAACATGGGGGAAGAAGTCTATTCGAACTTGCGTAGCTGTAAGATAGGTGTATCAAGTTCGGGAACCAACACTTCTGGGTTTGTTGGACTGCCTCGATTGCACCTCGCTAAAAGCAGAGCCGCCTTTCTGGCACCTCCATGTGGCTTCATGCCTACGGCAAACGGTTCAAGCCCCAAAGTGCAAGCCTCGTATTCGACTTACACTACGCCTCGCAGCTGCTTGAGGTAACCCTAGTAAGCTGATCCTCTGCAAGCGATTCGAACATCCAGACTACAAGCCTTCGGCTTGAACTCCATTACGCCTCGCAGTTGCTTGGAACGACTCTTGAGGTTGGACCCACTGCAGTGGCATCAGACTACAAGCCTTGGGCTTGAAGTTCGCTACACATGGCTGTTGCTTGAAGCGATGCGGGGGACGGCACAGGGAACGTGGCAAGTGTTAGTTTAGCCACGCCTGACAGTTGCCCGGAAGGTCAGTACAGACAATACGGTCTTGGCTCAGATGACAAGAGTTGGTCTCGTGGCCTTGAACGTGTGGTCCGCAGTGATTGTCGCGCACGCCGAGAGCCATGCTTCGCCGTTGACAATGCTTGCATGACCAGAGCCGCTACAGCCAAGAAGCAAGGTAGCCTTAACAGGCAAGCGTGCAAGGGACAGCTAAGGGCCATCAACAGCTCCTCATGATTCTAGGAAAAGCGGGGACGATTTTCGCTGTTGTAAGCATGGTCCTCGGAGAAAATGGATTCATCCCTAGGTTGTCCTCTGCTTCTTGAAGAAGCCGTCCAGCTTCTTCTGGCTCTCATCATGCGCAGATCTACCTATTCCGCCACGCTGCCTCTTCAGCCCAATGAGATGCTGCTTATCGTCAATAGCTAGTATCTTCGTACAGTAGCCATGTAGCATCTTTGGCGTGCTTGCATTAGACGCTGCATCTGACCCAGGCTCTGGAGATTTGCTTCTGGTCGTAGGAGATGCCGCGGAAGTTTGAGAGATCAGCGTGTCAGACTTCGATATTGTGGAAGTATGATCGGACGTACGGTCGCACGGCTCGCTCTTGGATACAGTCTGGACACCGCGGCTGCTTAGGGTATCGTTTCGACAAATTGAAAGATGCAAGTAGCCAGTGTTGCTCCATCCTCCAAGATGTTCCAGCATTATGTCGCCTCTTGCTGCCATGACTTCTGGTGCAATTGTGAGACTCTTTCGGGGCAATCTAAGCAGCAACCGCCGCCAAAGATTCGAAAGCAGAATGCCGTGAGAGACTATCGCTACTGTATGTTCGTTGGTGGCAAGATCAAAGTCGAACAGAGGCAGCAGATGCTGGTCCAGAAAGTTATCGGCTCGTTTTGCCATCGATTCTTTGCTTTCAACATCAACGAAGCCTACATCGTCTTTGTGTTTGTCCCGATGTGCCTCGCGTCCGCTCTTCTTCGAGTCTGCAGATCGAGCTTGAAATGATTTGCCTTCGTAATATCCAAAGTTCTGTCATACATTATTATGTATCGCGTCAGGCGCAGGAACGATAAATACCTGTTCGATCAATTCTGGAACTTTGATGATCTCTAAAGTGGAAGACGCGGCATCTGGGTATGCAGTCACTTGGGCTTTTCGAATAGCTTCCGCAGTCTTTAAAGTGCGCGTCAAAGGGGACGTAAAAATGTGTGTGAGAGCGGTGGTTGCCTTCGCTAAGTGCTCTCCCAGTTTGTTTGCTTGATCGTGGCCATGATTTGTGAGGACTGAATCTCGAACGCCTGCATAGAGCCCGGCCACGTTGTCCACCTACCACTGGGTCAGAGACCTGTTCTTCCCACGTTGATCTTGGTCAACTTACCGTCTCGGCATGCCGAATGAGTAAGAGCTTCATGTCGTGTGAGTCTTCTACGGCTACATGTACCCGGTGGAGGTAGAGCGTTGATGTGGCGAAACGAGGCGTTCGCCTTCACCGAGAACTCGGCATTTGCCGTTACACAAAGCTTCGTGCACTGTCTTCCCGACTCAGCATGCGACATGAGAGCATATCATAGTTACGCATATGTGTGGGACTATCGACGTTGATAGTCGTTATTCCAACTTCCCTGCAGCATTGCTTTTTGAGCATGTTGCGATCTTGACAGAGATCACGTGATATCAATGAAAGGGTAAGGGTTGGGGCAGAGGCAGAGGCAGAGGCAGGGGCGCTGTCTAACAAATGCTATCCTGAGAGTCTCTGCAGACACTAACGAGACAAGGATAGTCTGGAAGCGTTTGCACTTAAGTTTGTAACAACACAGCTGCGACGCAACTGTTGTTCGAATGAAGAAAGTCCCAAAACGTACAAAGGTCGTTTAATCTGCTATCAGGTGCATTTGATCCGTTCAGGGTAGATGTTTGGTATCTCCTCTTTCTCTGTGGAAGGCTACCTTCGTGCCCTGTCTGAATATACTACTGGAACTCAGCCTGTACGCTGCCGTATTTAACACCATCCACTATCAACTCAAAGACCAAATTTGCGCTCTGGATCTTCATGTGCAACTCGAAATCCAAGTTCGAGAATTCCTGGCCCTTGCTAGTCGTCAGAGTGGTGAACAGGCTCTGTGGCACTGCGGACAAATCTGTCTTGAGCTTGCAGACGCTCACTAGATTTTTGTTATAGGCGTCGGGGGCGTTGTCGTCCTCGCAGGCGATGAGGTCGTCTTCCACCACCAGCGATTGACCTGGGCGGAAGTTGCGAGTGTAGTGGAATGAGATAGGTTCGTCGGAAGAGATTGGAGCACCCTGGTATTCGTGTTAGCTGTTGTCACTTGCCTTGCTGATTGGGTGTTTGACGTTAGGAGGTCCTACCTTTGCAATGTGCCACTGCATGCGATCACTGACCATCCATCTTTCCCAAAGCGGGCTCCAATATCTGTCGGATGCTGGATGTTTCTTCTCGTCGAAGACAGTTGCGTAGCTGGTGCCATAGGCAAGTCTACTTCGGCGCTTCTCGACAACACTGCCTTCCACTCCGCGCAGAGCTGCGCCTCGAACCACAGCAGTCCATGCATGTAGCGGCTGCAGGATCTCAATGCCCGGTTGGTCCATGTTGCCGTTCTCGTGTGTTGGTCGTTGAGTATACGGCGGTGGAGGTGCGGTGTTGAAGTGTTGTTTCAGCTTCGTGTAAAGATGGTTTGACTGGCCAAAGCCTCCTACCAGGATGATTCCAGTGACGGTGCCGTGCTTCGCCGTTACAGCATCGACCTGCCCTTGCACCAATTCGATTACCTGGTTTATCACAGGCTCAAATATCTTCTTCACTTGAGCGGCATCCATAACGAGGAATCCACTGTCAACACCCGCAGCCTCGTCGTCCGGCAAACCTGGCATGGGAATGTTGATATCGCCGGTCTCATCCTCATTGAAGGTCCTTTTCACGAACTCCTCAAAGTAACGCAGACCCATCGTCCAGGTCTTTGGCTTTTTCCTCTTCATCTCGTTGAACTGCTTGAAGCCGAGACGTTCTTTGACATACTCCTCGAATCGGAAGTCAATAAAAGCTGAGCCACATAGTCCGCCAGTACCGACAGCGCTCTCTTCTAAGAGCAGTGGGTACAGACTGGTCACCTTGTACGCGATGAGATCGACAGTGCCACCGCCAGCATCGCATACGACGAAATTGCTTCCGACATTGAGTCCTTTTGGTGGTGTCATCTTGAGTGCGTATACAGCCGCCGCTTCAGGCTCGCTGATCATCATCGACTCGTGCTTCTTGCCCATGCCTGCCCTCTCTGCTGCTTGGAGTGTCGCATTCTTTGCGGCGTCACTCCTGTAAGAGTGTCAGTCGTCCTGTCTTCTCGTAACTATTGGGATTGGGGTTGGATACTCACCACACCGCTGGTACTGTGATCACAAAAGAACATGGTGTCGTCGCCATGAATGCTTCACCATACCGCCTTGTCAGGGTCTCCATAGTATCTATGAGATGCTACGTTAGATTCAAGCGCTCTAAAGCCCAGTTACATTGATGGCTTACGCTTGTAGAGCTGGGACAAAAAGTCCGAGACAGCATCTTTCACAGTCCGATCGCATCGCCTCAGATGTGTAGCCGTCTCTAAAGGGCTAACCTACTCAATTGTCAGTGGCGCTCCCGAGATCGATGAATATCGTTAAGGTTGCAGTACAAAATGTGGCAATTTCTGATTGCGATCGAGAAACAGCTTCATGCATTTAATCCGAAGCTCATCTGGCTTGTGCATGAAGCCCCAGCGAATTGTCGTCGTTGCTCCTGAAATTGGGTTCTGCTCGGGAGTGACATCTGCGAGTGGCTTGGTGTTGGCATCCAGTTGGTAAGATATTTCCGTAGGCACCTTGTCGCTAGTAATTCCATTGCCACCTTGATAATGAGATTAGCATTTGAGCATGACTTGCATGGTAGAGACGGGCGATACCAGGCCATGTGCGTATGATGTCCACCTCATCAGGCGTAGCGCTGTACACCGTAGCCACACCTGAAAACGTCGTGCCAAAATCCACAGCGATTACAATCTTGTCTTCCACAGCATTCTGCGTGGCCGCAGAAGCAGAGCGCGCGCTGTCTCTTTTGGTCATTCTTGCGCTGGATACTTCGGAGGGACCTGGCTGGTTTCTGGTCATGCTGTGATTAAGCAACCTGTAGAAGTCGGTCGAGTGGACGATTCACAGCTCAGGTGTGGTGCAGCGTGCAATGGACCAGGACTAGGGCAGCCAGGATGACATGCACCATACTTAGCAGCAAAACAAACGGTTGGTATGGTGCTCCAATGGGCTGGTTTCGCAGGTAGGTAGGGCCACGGTGTCAGGCCAGGTCTCAGATCTGTGATAATCGCTGCTATTTTGCCCGGCGATTGTTTCGCGCTGTCTGGAAGAGACGGGACGAACGCAAGTTTACCACTATTGTTATCGCGACCTCCTAATGTCCGGCATTCGGACAGCGAGCCTTGGAGTATTGATTGCCGCCTATTATCGCACAGGCTCGACATGTGCCGTACCTGATCTGTATGTGTGGGGTCTCGCAGGGATGCTGGAAGATCTCTCGGCACGAGCCCAGCGCTGGTCGGTGTATGCGTTGTCAGGGCTCCGAGCATGTAATGCCATTGTCGAGATTGGTTCGCGAGTTGCACAGCCCAAGCAATGATCGCTGTGCTCCCATTACTTCACGTACGTATAGGCCTGACTATACGCACACAATGCGCGTGTTAAATGTAATCATGTCGTGGTTGGATCTAATATGAGGCGATTCGAATCTCAAGGGCAGACCGCATTGACTTCGGTCAGTGGAGCCGCCCGCCACATCTCAACACAAGCCGAGTCAGTTACGAGGTAGCTCTAAGCTCGCTGCTTGGAAACGACCGAGACGACCCTCGATCGAGCAAGAAAGCGCAGACTCCATGGCCAAACATGTTGTTGCTAATTGTAGAAACGGTTCCAAGTATGAGTGGAGACTCTTGAAACACTCCTCATCCCCTTGAAAGGCCCTACCTCCGATACAATCGGCTAATGTAGCTTTGGTACTTGCGGTATTTACCACTGGCAGGAAGCATATCATAGTTGGCACAGCGCCTCAGGCGTACTGCATGCGTTTGCATGCGAAAACGCCATTGGAGCTCCTGCTCGCTTGCTTATACCTTGAGGCATGTTCCTCTTCCGATCCAAGACCATCAGGACTACCCCTGCCGATACCACGACGCAGGGCCAGACCACACACGCCGAACACGCATCGCAACTCGACGACATACCTGCAGACATGGCAGCCGAACGCCCTCGCCTCCGGACCTCAGAGAGTACAGGCAGCTTGCCGCACGTGGCAGACATGATGGTCAAACCAGGGCGCAAAGTGTCAGGCATCCGCTCTGCTTTCGAGCGCTCGAACAAGCCGCGAGTCCCCTCCACCAGCTCACCGAGATGCCGTCCGCAGAGTCCGACCAAACGACATGATTCGATCCCTGAAGCAGATATGCTGAGCTTTGAGGCCGAGGTTGCTAGGCTGAGAGGTAAGCTCGAAAAAGAGAGAGGCGCGCGTAAGGAAGCTGAAGCATTAGCTGTGCAATTGGAGAAAAAGGTAGAGACGCTCAAGGGCGACCTAGATCAGAAAGATTCGTTCTGGCGCGAAGAGCTGCGGGCAAAAGTCCATGAGGCCAGGCAAGATGGCATCAGGCCTTCAAGAGATATGCATAGCTCGCGCAGCCAGGCGAGGCTGGGCGATACTGGTTTACAACGACAACTTACAGAGTTAAAGCGCAGTATCTCGAGGTCTACGCGCGTGGAATCGGTGGTCACGAGCGATGCGACATTCGTGCAAGAGATGGGCGCCCTGGCCCACGAGATACAGAATTGGACGGTGAACAGCTATAGAAGAGCTAGAATTAGTGCTTCTGCTGAAGAACTCAGGGCCAAACTAGCACCTTTGGTCAATGATCGACAATTCGAGCGTCTGGAGCCTGTATGGGCCGGCTGGCGATCTGAGAACAAAATTGCTGTCCTGCAATCGACGGTTGCTGCGATCCTCATGGATATCTTCGATGATCAGCTGCTGTTCGGTATGCCTCCACAAGAGAAATGGGCAGCATCATTGCGCAAGACTGCACACTATATGTCCACAGTACTCGAAGTCCAACAATACAACAAGTGGCGCGCTTGTAGCCTCGACATAGTTCGCCAGCATGCATTAACGGACAAAGCTGTGGATTCTGCAGCTAGCACCATGGCGGAATTTGTCACCACAACGTTGGATGCTCTGTCAGGGCAGGCGAGCAGCGGCGCTAAATTGACTGCATTGCAACCTATAGTCAAGCGCGCCATCACATTAGCTCACCTTTTCCGAATCCAGCGAGCTCGTTTTACTTTCGACTTCCCAGCTCCTTCAACATCGTTTGACCCCAGCACTATGGAGAATGTGGCATTCGACCGCGATGCCGAAGAGGGACACCCCATTGATTGCGCTACATTCCCTCTGGTGCTCAAATTGGGTGATGAGCACGGTGCCAACGTGGAATGGCAGAACGTGCTATTGAAAGCCAATGTCATCTGTGGCGAGACATGATCGCAAGTTTTTCGGAAGCGATACGATCAAGACTCTCACAGCGTATGTTGTCTGTGAAGGACCCTAGAGTGGACGCTGCTATTCCTGCCAGGGAAGGGCGATCCTGCAAGCCAGGCATCCAGACCGTAACCGCGTTCGTCTACCGTCTGCGCCCGGTTGCGGTCATGGGGACGACGACTGTGTACGACTTGCCCACCAATCAGTCGATGCTCCCATGTTGGCTCACGAGCGCAAAGAGCTTCCCGCCGTTCGAGAAGCGTCGCTGGACTGGGCAACAAGCAGGGTGTACGAAGAGCGAAATCCTTGACCTTCACATCGCCACCTGCTTCTTGGCCGGCGTCACTGGTTGACAAGTTGATGTGGTGGAGTCGCAAGCCACTGACCGAGTCTTCGAGATCGTCAAATGACCTGGTGAATACGCGAGGTGTCGTCGGGCCGTCCTCGCCGAGGCCTGCCGCAATGTGGTATTCCTTTCGCTGGGATGTGAGGTTACCACCACCAATCACGATCTCAGGTCCCTCGAAGAATTCATCCAGACTTTCCAGCATGTCGTTGTTCGACTCGGACCTAGATGTTTTCACTTTGCTCCTGCTCTCGACACTCTTAGTCGCTGGCGGCTGCTTCGCTACGCTGGACTTTTCGTCGCCTTGATTGCCATCCGCCATCCAAGAGCCAAAAGTGAACTCGGTGTCGAGCTCGGTGACAATCTTGTTCGCTTCCTCCATGTTCTCCTCAAGCGAAATCATGCAATAGCGAATATGATCAAATAAAGGATGCAGCTGCCAGCTATTGTGCTCGGGCTGAACTCGGTGCAGTTGTAGAAGAGGACAGTAGACTTCATCGTCGAACTCGGCCAGGAAGTGGCGATAGAGATTGATATCGTCATTGCTGGGCGCATGCAGCCTGCTGTATGCCGAGTTAGCGGCTGCATCGCATTCTAGCCAGAAGAATTGCTTACCGGAGCCTCCTGCGCCAAAAATGGAGATTGTACCGGCGAATGTTTTCTTGTGGGACGGCCAAGTCAGGCAGCTCCTGCATTGCTCGCTGTGCAGATTTGAGATGCGCGCCAATTTCTTCGCCGAAAGAGTGAAAGACGTCAGCGATTTGCTTTGAAAGCAACTTGACCCTGCGTATCACTACCACGTCGAGGCCGATGGAACAGGGGAACAGAAGGAGTGAGATCTCGCTGAACATGCTCAGCACCTCGCGGAGCTTGTTGTAGCCGCTGATGTCGAGCCTGCCACGGGCAAGTTGCTCATCCAGGAAGCGTAGTGCAACAGGGCGGTCCGGGTCTGCGAGAGCAGCTTTCTGCTCTGCCAGCTATTGAGTGAGAAGTGACATGGTGGCGTTTCTCTGTAGCATAGGCGGATGTATCAATAGTCACGACGGCGGGTGTTGCTCATCCGTAATCGTGTGACAGGAAACAGAAAGAATGTGCGGAGGGTGGTGGGTTGTTTTAGAATCAGAGGTGGCGGTTGCTTGCACGTTTTCACGGCAGAATTGAGGAAGGAGCGACTCACCGCGATTTCTTTCGTTTGTTCACGAGAGCTGGCTTCACTCCTTACAAGTACTGAAGATACAAGAAATACGGTTAGAAAGCGCGCAACAAGCAATTATTGAGATGCAACTGGTGTCTGTTTACGTGAGTATGGTACATGCACTGGGCTCTATACGACTAACCCTAGGCGTCAGCAGCAGGTGAAGCTCCATCTCTGCTCTTTCACGCCGCTCGAATGTTCATCATCTATAGGTTCGTAAGGTAGTCCTCAATCTCCTGAGGGCTCAGCTTGCGGAAACGGGGGCCTCGGGCGCCCTCGACACCTTCGTAGCCGAGGAGGTCGTCTGCAGGAGGTCCGACGATGCCTATACAAAGTGTGAGTTAGCTCCAAGCGTGATAAACAAATTCCATCATCGTAGACGTACCAATCTCAACAGTATCACCGTTCATCTCGCCCTCGATCGTCTCCTTGAGTGTCAAAAGTGCAATGTGAACCGCATCTTCGAGCTCGAGGCCCTCGGTGTACCTCTTCTCCAGGAATGTCTTCGCGCTCGCAGCGCTTTTGCCGATCGCGGTCGCCTTCCAAGGGAAGTAGCTGCCGCTGGGATCGACCTGGTAGAGACTGGGGCCACCCTTCATGATACCGCCAGTTTTTCTTGTCTTCTTCAGCTTCTCGCCGCTCACGCCAACCTCCTGTTCTCCCTCTTCATCCGCCTCAGCCTGCTCAGGCAAAACACCGTCGTCCCAACCTGCAACGAGCAAGCTGACGCCGTACGGCCGCACACCACCACTTTGTGTCGCCTCCTGCATCACGCGCGCAACGTCTTGCACCAATATGCGGGTCGGGGGGTACTCGTTGTAGATGCGCTTATAGTTCGTGTGGGAGACCTTGCGCGCCTTGTCGACCAGTACGCGGTAGTCGGGGCCCATGCCGGAGTAGACCATGCCGATGTTGGGCGTGATGAGGGAGACTTTTGAGGACGAGGACGCATCGATGAGCGGTGTGGAGGACTTCTTTTCGGTGGCGAGGACGATGCCGTTGGCGGCCTTGATGCCGAGAGAGGTCACACCCTGGTTGACAGCGTTGAGGGCATATTCTGGGGAGTATGTTAGATTGTGTAGTGGTTCATTAGCCTCGAGTATTCATACCAATCTGCACCAGCTTGCCACTGTCAACGTGTTAGCTCAGTTTGTGACATGTTCACAGCTATCGAACTTACCTGGGCGAGAAGGTGGTGAGCGAGAAGGAGTATCTGTCGGCCATGTTGGGCCTACTGCTGCCGAGCTTTTGGTCGTGGAATCAAGCGGGCTGTGTTATTTTCGACAAATTGGTCGGTAATAGAAGAGACTGGTTGAACAGGCGGTGCTTGAGTGTTTGGTGATGATGTGGTCGCTGTCGCTGGAGTAGCTCCGAAGCCGACAGGCAGCTTAGGACGCGAGCGCGTCTTGGCATCAATGACGCTTCGCTCTACCTCCAGCTTCAGTGCTATCAATACATACACAGGTATCACTTCCTGATGCGACAACAAGAAAGAACGCATTGGACAAACATGGACATTTGGCGAAATCGAATAGATTTGACATCAAGTATGATGGACGTATCAAGATCAAACATTCTAGCTTCAAATCGGCCATCGCTACTAATCCACAGATTGCACGCTTTTGTTCTCACTTACTCGTTCACTCAGTGAACCCATCGCCATTCACATGCAGAGGTTACATGTACATGTACATACTGACACTATATCAATGGCAAATCTGCTCATGTTCCACACAAGCCCCCGTCATGCTCACGCTGCTCCCGCGTGGCCAGTACTGGGTTCGCGTATGGATCGCCAGCGAGCCTATTCCAATTAGGAAGATCTCAGTAATGCTTTGTACGTCCCCCGGGTCCTTGGATATACCACAGGATGAACTCAAGGTTTGTCTGGCTCCTCGAATCCCGCCAGGAAACAGCTATCATCGCCTACATCATGATTCGCGCCCTCTCGAGCAGAGCCAGCATCCGACACAGCAACATCAAAGTACCGTTTCTGCTCCGCTCCGCTCTTCGCTTTCTGCCCTTTATGCGTCGGGCCATCGCCTGCGCACCATTGTAGCTCGCATCGCTTGGGATGAACAAATCTTGGCGGGGCCACTACCATCTGCGGTGGGTCCAACAGAGCGTGCCTTAGCTGGCAACCTCTCCTGTCATTCGACCGCTTGCATGAGCCGTGGTACCAGAAAAAGCAGGTCTGTGTTGCTTCGGGGTTAGAATTGGCGGCGTGTGAGTTTGGAGTTGCTTGAATCGATGGCGGGTTCGAGACTTCGTCGTAGTGGTCTTCGTAGTTGACACGAAATCTTCTAGTTGCCTTACTTTTGGGTTGGTCTGGGTGGAAGAGATGAAATCGTTTGCGCTGCTTCACATCTGGGATGGTTGCAGGGGTGGGAAGAACTGCTGCTATGGTGACGCTGTCCTGTTCGGGAGGGGTTTGCGTCTGCTTCTGCTTTTGCTTCTGCTTCTTCTTTTTCCTCTTCTTGCCCTTCGCTGGTGTGCTTGAAGCCTCCTGCTGCGCTGCTTGGTGAGCTGCTGGTCCTGAGGGTGGCGTCAGAGGTGATTGCTCAGCAGAGCTTTGGCCAGAAGGCGCTTCGGTGCAGTAGGAAAGCCGCGGATCTCTGCTTGGGGTATCGTTTGATGTGTTGCGATATGCTGGAGGCACAATCAGAGACCTTAGGAGATCCATAATGCTATCTACGCGTGTGATGGGCTGTTGATTTTTGATATCGTTGGCTGATCCTTCGAATAGTGAGCAAAGTGTTGATAGTGGGAGCGAGAATATTCGAAGAAAGTATTGATGTGGATATGGCAATGTGAACCAAACATGACATGGCAGAGCTTGCGGCACGTGATGCGGGCTGGTGAAGTTGCAGTCAGTGAACAAAGCCATCTGATCTGAGATGACAATTGACCAGACAACCTCGACACGCTGAAATGAACCATCGGCTTGCTTTCGACTTGTGTACTCACGCGCATGTCTGCGAATGAGAGATGTCACTTGTACTTCAATTCCTCCAGGACCACTGTCGCGGCGGTCGGCTGTGAATTCTTGTGGTCGTGCAACTGCTGCATTGCTCAAAAGTATGCAAGAGACGGCGGTTGTTGGTGGTTCGCAGACATGCCGAACCTGAGCTTTGATATCAGGTGAGAAGTTACCTGGACCCAGCGAATTTTATTTTTTGGATAGCACCGCATACAGAATCTGGACCGCAAGGACACCCAGGCCGTGTATTGCGATATTGGCCAACAGGCATTGGCGTCTCGCGATGCATTTCAGCAAAAATGTTCTGCTAAACAAGCTGCACAGATATCTCCCACACCAGCCTATAATGCTTTAAGCTGGTCAAACAAATTTAAAAAGACCTATTTTCAAGCTTACTCAAGCCGTTGCCACGGCACAAAAATATGATATTTCTGAGCCTTGCGGCATCGGTGTGGCTAGCCAGTCGCTACCTGACTCACGCAGGGCGAGTGTAGCTATTGTCGGCCAATGTGGCGCGCATCAGAAGAGTCGAGATGGTGTTCTTGGTCCTTGTGGGACACGGTAAGCGAATCTCGCCGAGGACAAGGTCGCGATGGATCTTAAAGAGGCAATTCGGTGTGGTCGTTCGGCCGCTTAAGCAGCCACATCGATCTTGGCAAGCCTTTACTCCTTGTTTACGAGATGCAGTATGTTTTCTGCTTTTGTGCATGTGGAAATGTTTGGAGGATGAAGATGCTGAAGCAAATACATGTACATTACTCTTGCATGCAGGGTAAGTGCAGGGGGATTGGCTTCATAAGGTAGAGGCATCACCTTGGAACATGCTGCATCACGTTACGCATTTTCCATCGGCAAGCGCGCGACCTGTTCGACGAATGCAGGCCTCAGCTTTGCGACGGCGTCCGAGAAACAAGATGGTAGCAGTGTGCGGCGTCATGCTCTTTGCGCCGTTCTATAACGGCGTGGCCACGATCAAGCCTGAGAAGCGCGACTGCCGGTGTTGTGCCTGGCAAAATCTTGTCAATTCCCAGGCGCGCGGGCCCATGGGAGGAGCTGAAGTCAAACGCACAACCGGATCAGCTGAGACAAAGAATTCCTGTCAGAGGCAGGTATCGTCGATTGTAGACTTGGCCCTTTTTGCCCGCGTTGTCTGTCGAGATGGAGACTCTCGACCAGCGTCGCTGTTACGCTGATGTTTGCCTAGTGACAAGGGACGCCTAGGGGGCGATAGCTTTCTACGGTTGATGCCGCAGACGACTCGCCAGGTCATTCCTTCGAAACTCACAGACCGCCTTTCGCGCAATTCCCCAGGTGGCGCTAAGGGTCAGAAGCCATCGATCTGTTCCATGGCACGGACGGGGGAATCAGCGTCATACCAGACAGTCTCACCCTGACGCGCCTTCATCAACATCACAACATCGTGATATTCGACGTCTGACGCGTGCGAGAGGTGCGCGGTCGACACAACGGCCAAGCTCACTTGTCCTGTTCTCAAGCATATGGTCTTCCATCGTCATCGGCACTCGTCTTGTCATGTCTTTAACGGCCCGCGAAGCCACCAACGACTCCAAATCTCCTTTCGCCGGCCTCGCCGGGCACGCCCGGCATTACATAGCGTGAGCAGTGTCGTGTGATGGACGCCACAGGGCTGCAACAGGCAAAGGGCCCACCTGATCCAATAACTTCTTATACCCTCGGGTTTGCGGTGTGCATATGCATGTCATACAGCTCCAGCTCCGGTCCTTCGAAATATCAACCACGGGTTTGTCCCCTGTCAAGCAATACCATCCATCACTTAAGCTCAGACTTCGAGTCAAGCCTCGCAAGGGCGATCTGTCGATCTTGTTTAAAACTGATTCAAACGATCGAGCTTCCTCCAGTCCTCAGCACCTGGGGAAGATCCTTTCGCCCATATATACGCTCGTCCTGCCCCCGCTACGCACGCCGACCGTTGCAGGATTCTGCATCGTCCTGGTCAGTCCACTAAAGAAACGAAGTTGAAGAAGTCGTGCGCAGAAGGTCTTTCGCTACGCCAGCCTTTTGATTAATTCCCCGAGTCCAATCATGGCTGCCATGGAGACTGTAAGTCGTGCTTTGTCATTAACCATTACCTCGGCTGGCTCGGCCTGCAGCACCTATACTGACAAGTTGGTGGATTCAGGCCGCTCCAGTCATTAGAACAATCAACATCAAACCCAAGAACCGAAAACCGCGGTCGCTTGATCCCGTGGTCCTTGCCAGGAAACTTGAAATTGCGAAACGAGAGCAAGAGGCACAACTCAAGTTGCGTGAACGCAGACGAGCTACGAGAAACGGAACCTTCGTATCAAGAAGCGCGACACATTCTTCCGACTCTTCTTCCACAGCGCCAGTACCACAGTTCGACAAGGCAACAAGCCCGCCCGTAACCAAGAACTTCTCAACTCTCGATTCTCCCACTCCGGCCCCCCGCCACAACCAATGGAGCACGGCCGACGGACGACCAGTCATGACCCATAAATCAATGCTCGCAGCCCTCAACCTCAGCCTCGCAGACCTCGAAGTCATGACAGAGAAACTCGAACTCGAAACAACCAAACAACGAGAATACCTATGCTCTCGCTGCAAAACACCAGACGCCCCAGGCCAACAAACCAACACCCACACCCACACCCACGATTCCGAAAGCCGTAACTACTCCAGACGCAACCCCACCACAGCAACAACAACAACAACCTACGCCACCACCAAACACGGCTCCCAAACCGCCTACGAACGCATCGAAATCCCCTCATACGACCCGCCCCAATACCACGCCATCTCTCACCGCGGTAGCGAAGACGTCCCACGCACCATGGGCTCCAACAACAACAACAACCAACGGCCACAAATCCAACCCTACGATCGCCCAGACTGGACGCAACAATCCCAATACGGCGGCGACACAGCAACGCGAGCAAACGTCTTTGACGTGCCTTCAGGCTACATCTTCAAACGACGCAACCCGCAAGCATCGGAAATTACCCGAGGCCAAGCGCCTGCGCGGAAATCGTACGTTCCGCCGCCGCCGCCGCCGAAGGAGATGCATCTTATTAGCGATGCGGTCAAGTTAATGAAGCAAAAAGAACGCAAGGATAAGAGGAAAAGCTTTGTGGAATTTTTGAGGAAGTTTTGATTGAAGTTCTTTCTTTTTTCTGATTCTAATACCCCCGAACCGCCCTGGCACGAGATTGCTTTGAGAGGGTGATGCGCAACATGCGGAAAGTACTTAACACGGCTTTTTCTTTTGTTGTTTTCGTTTTTCTGGGGACGAATGGTATATCTAATGTGTAAATGTAAACAAAAGACTCCTCGTTTTCAAAAAGGGGAGACAATTGTAAAAAGTTATTTTTTATTTTTTATTTCTTTTGAAATAATGTGATGATGCAAATTCGTTTACCGTACTTTCCAATGAATGTCTTCACGTGTGGTGTTAAACCTGGAGCACAGCTTATAGCCGATGGAAGCGGAATGTATGGGCACAGTCCATCAATATAACTATCAGTCAGACATCCAGGCAGCCGCAGCCAACTCAACACAGGCGGAAGCCAAAAGCAAGTTTCTGTGTGTGTATGTGCAAAGAGAAAAAAGATTATTCATGATGATGGTGGTGATATTTACAAACTAAAAAAGCTGAACAAAGCTAACCATCAATTTCCATCGCCTCTACCTTCGCTCTAGGCTTCCTGCTGTACAATTCCGCCACCGCACGGTACATGTCTCTGACAGAAGGCAGAGCAACGCCCTGGCCAACGTCGAAGATACCAGCAAGCTGCTCGGGGCGAACGACGGGACGATCGTCTTCGGTCTCGTTCAAAGAAACACCTTGTTGGAGGCCTCCAGTGGTCGAAGCGAGCAGGTTGGGGACAGCGGTTCTCTGAGAAGCAGTGACGGCCTTCTCGGCGTCGGCGGTGGCAGCTGCGCTGGCAAGTTTCGACTGCATGCCGGTTTTGCGAGTGGCGCCCGTCTTGATCAACATGCGGACGGTTGCGTCTGCGAAGAGGAGGACGTAGCCGCGAGTACCCTTGTTGGCCAGCACGGCAGCGACGGGCGCAGCCAAGGTTTCCCTGTGCAGACTCTGGGCGTTGTGAGGTTCGAACACTTCCACGCTTCCTCGGCCTCTCTTAGTTTGCGGCACAATGACTGCGAATGTGCTCTCCTGGTGGTTGACTGCTAGCAGGGGTCGGTCACCCTCTTCGGCGATCTGTGGTAGTGTGACATGGTAGTGCATCTTGTCTTGCACCAAATCCCAGACACGGACGCTCTCGCGGGATAGAGCAACGAGGTAGCGATCCATGAAACCAATGCTGGAGAGGTCGGCGGCGAAGACGTTGTCCTTTGAGACCTTAACCTCACCCGCGTGTGCGTCAATGAAATGGGCCACAGGAGCATCGGCCATGAAGTCGTAGCATACAGCAGCAGCAATCGTAGAGCCGTCTTCGGAGAAAGCGAGATGGGCGCTGGTGGGTCCCATAAGCTCCGCCTCGGCGCCGTCCTCGCCATCCATTGGGCTATCAACACGGGCAAGCTGCTTCTCGAGCTGGATGTTGTGCCTGCACGTCCACTCGGTCACGTCGTTGCCCGAATCGTCCTTCAACGGCATGCCGTATCTGGTGCGAGTCTTGGGTCTCCAGGTCTTGACGGCAGCGTCTTCGCCGATGGTGACAAAGCCGCGTGAAACAGGGTTAGCGATCAGGCCCAAAATGCTGCCGGCTCCAAGGCTATCTTCAGCAGCGCGAGAGTGAGGTGCGTCCACCCTTGTGGTGAGTGTCCAAACACTCTGTGTGGCGTCCCACTGCCAGAACTTGAGGTGAACCTCGCGTCTCTTCAACTGCTCTTCTTCAATTTGATCCTCGTCTGCTGCCAGGTATTGCACATCAGACGCAGGGGGCAGCCACTCGTCCACTGTAGCGAGCCACTGACCGTCCTGACTGACCGCTAAGAAGGCAACGTCAGGAGGGTTGATAGCAGTGCGTTCAGGACCAAGGTTGAAGTCGGTGACGTTGTTTCTAGAAAGAGCTTGTCGGCTGATGTGACGGGAGTTGTGGAAGTCAAAGGCCTGCAGGAATGGTCTCGCCGCAACATCTTCGCTAGTCTTGGGCTGAGTTGCAGGGACGGTCAACAGGAGCTGATCGTTGTGTTGTGGGTGCAAGACGGCGGTGACATCTGCCAGGTCGGCTGCCTCGTAGGATGCGCCCAGCTCTTGGGGTGGCACAGGCATTTGAAGACCAGCGAAGTTTGCAACAGGCTTCAACTCGCTGCTTGACAGCACCATGATAGAGTTGTCACCCATTTGCACAGAGTACCTGTCGCCTTCTGGGCTGACGACAAGACGCTCAACTTCGGATGTCAAGTGAGGAAGGAATTGCTTCTTGCCAGTCTCGAGTTGCCACAGCACCATGACCGTCTCCTTACCTCCTGAGATCAAATATTGGTTGTCGGGTGTGAACTTGACGGCAGAGACGGCATCACGGTGCCAGTGCAGGATGCGTGGTGATGGCAGCTCCTTGCCATTAAAAAGGCGGGTCACATCCTCGTACAGGTGGATTTGACCGTCCGCGTTACCAAGAGCAAGGCGCAGTCCAACGGGTGTGCCAGGTTGGCCGTCGCGCTTGAGCGCGCTGTGTGCACAGGTAAGAGATCCAGAGGTTGCAAGCTCAGCCCAGACAAACTCATCGTCAGAGTTCGCTTTCCGCCTTCCAAGTACAACAACACTTGGTCCAGTAGCCAGCACAAACTCGAGGTTGCCGATGATGTGAGCGTCTTCGAGTGCATGCTTCGTCTTGTGAACAATCTTGTCTCCAATGTAAATATTGCTGGCCTTGTTGGACACGGTCAGGATGACGCGGGCGATGCTTTGTTTCTTTGCTTCGGGTGCTTCGGTGTACGAGGCGGAGTAGGACTTCAATGCGTTGTTCGGTGAAGCCTTGACGACCTTGGTCTTGTTCTGCTCCCAATCCCATGTGCTGATGTTTCCAGTGCTGTCCAGGATGCTGATGGCGGACGAGCCAGGTTCCTGGCAGAAGCCCACAACTGTGCCCTCGACCTGGAGCGCCTGAACTGCCAGCGAAGTCTCAAGAGACAAGACCTGGACCTCCCGAGCAGTCGCCGCTGCGATGTACTGTTCGCCGTTCGAGTCGTTCACGAAGATAGGGTCGCGCTCGATGTATCGTCCAGCCGAAGCCGCAGACAGTGTCCACGCCGAAGACTTTCCGGTCTGGCTCTTAGCGATGGCGGAAGGCTTCTTCGCAGACTTGAACTTGGCGGCGGTCTGTGGTGTCGCAGCGATCTCGGCAATCTTTGCTTCATGCTCGACCTGTCTCCTCGCTTTCTTCTCCGCTCTGCGCTGGCGCCTGCGCTCCTCGTCCATGGGTGTCTCCTGGACCGCTGCGATCAAGGGCGACTGTGTCTGCTTAGACGGCGTCGATGCCGCAAGCTTCTTATCCTGCATGGTGCTGGTCTTCGCGGAGACCGATGTCTGCTGAGCCTCCTGCTTCAATTTCTTCTGCTCCTTCTTGCTCAGACTCGGCTGCTCTTTGGGCGTGTTGTCGCCTTGCTTGTTCGCATCCTTCTTCGCAGATCCAGTGGCAGGCGTGCTGACGGCGGCATTGTTAACAACGCCTTTGCCAGTCTTGACGGGCGTCGCATTGGAAGCTTCTTTCTTCAGGCGCTTCTGATTGGTGGCAGCAGGGCTTTCGTCGACGCTCTGCTTGCGCTTCTTGCCAGCGGCGTCCAGAGAAGTTCTTGGGCCAGCCATTGTATGTATTGGGTCTTGCACGTGCTGTGCTTTGCTCAAAGGCTGTAAGCTTCAATCTCGACCTTTCTTTGCGCTAGCTCGGCTTCAACTTTTTCGAGGGAAACTGCGACCCCAGGTCTGTGCGCTTCGGGTCGGCGTTCGTCCTTGCGCTCAAGTTTGTATACGCACTCTCGACGCTAAGCACAGCCATTTCACTCTCTGCATCTAGTAGAACTAGCAGACTGAATCTAAAGATGGGAAGGCGTCGAAGCAGTATCTTAACGGTTAGTAAATTCGTGACTTTGTCTAAGTTCGAGGGTACACGTTCATGGGAATGAGAGTAAAGCTGTAGCCAGTGGTCATTTGATATACAGACTTATGCGTCGATCTCGTACTGCTTGGTGTTACTAGGGTTGACTCTCTGTTCATGCTCGACGAATAAATCGTCTTGATGACATCTGTATCCTAATTAAAGCGAATTATCGTTTCTATGTGGCTCTCTGATGGCGGTTTGCAGGATTCATATGTACTCATTCCTTCCAAGAATGGTGTGGGGAACGACATTGCTCATTCGACTGTAGTAACATGTTTGGTATCGACATCCAGCATCAGGAAGTGTACAAGACGAACCGACGTGTCGACCGAGGTGGTGCCATGCGATCGTGCATGTTCATCGACTGCCTTGCAAGCAGTCAGACGGAACCCATCATCATATAGAAAGGAATACTGATACAAGGATATATTCCTCTAAAAGCAACTAGATCCCCAATCACCATCAAGCCTTTACCAAAAAGCCCCTCGAAAGCGCTCTATCTAGGAGTAGACGTTCCCCAAGTTGTGCTCCTTGATGTAATCACCGCCCTTCTCAGCCCAGTCCGCCTTCGACACGAACAAGCTCCGACTCTCCTTCGTGCTCGCCCACTTCGCCGCGCCCTTCCAAGCATCCAGAATAGGATCCTTCGCCCGTCGCACACCAAGTTCGATCTCAGCGGGGAGCACGGAGCGCAGCTCTGATCGCAAGCGCTCCTCGAAGCCCTGGAACATGCTGTAGCCGCCTGTGAGGAAGATGTCTTTGCTCACGCGAGCGGCAACACTGGTGTTGTTCTTGGCTGCATTTGCCGCGCTGATGTCGTTCACCAGGCGTTGCATGAGGATGTCTTCTGCAATCTCCGTCAAGCCGGCTTGGTCGACGCCTGCGATTGAAGGCTGGAAGACGACTTCGGGCACACGGATGCGCTCGACGTTCAGATGGAACTGCGCGGACTCCTTCGCGCTCTCCGGGTCGAAGGGCCAGGGTCCGCGTGCGAAGGCGTGCACGAGGGATTTGGTCCAGTCGCGCTGTGCTTCTTGCGTGCTTTGCTCGGTGAAGTCTGGGTCGTGGAGCAGGAGTTGGGCTTCGACGGCTTTGAGGTCTTTGCCCAGATCTTCTTCCTCCTCGTCTTCCTCGTCGTACCCTTCCTTTCCGACGGTGATTTCGCGGTACACATTCCAGGCGTCGGCGTCGTCGCCAAAGTCCTCGTCGTCGTCCTTACCACGACGGCGTTTGCGACCGGGTTTCTCGTCTGCGGCCAGAGTGGTGAGGGTCTTCATGCGCTGCTGAGCTGCATGTGATTTGCGGTTGCCGAGGTCGACCTTCAGGCGCTCGCGGTCTTTGATCTTTTGGATGGTGGCGTAGCGGACGGCGCGGCGCTCGGCGAGCCAACCCTCGAGATCATTCTCACGGCGCTCATCGTCGAGCCGCTGTATCTCTGCTTGTCGTGCCTTCTCGGCTTCCTTTTCTGCTTTCGCGCGAGCGCGAGCGTCATGGTTAGCCTTGAGCAACTTCTGCTGACGCTTGGCCTTGATTCCATCCTCATCGAGCTCTTCGTCAGGGATGTCGAGCAAGGGATAAGTTGGTGGTTCGTCTGCTTCCTCTTCCATGTCACCCACGTCCTTGTTTCGCTGCTTGCGAATCGACTTCTCCATCTCCTTGATCTTGCGGTCGAGGGCTGCTTCGTCCTTGAAGTCGTCGTCTTCGTCCAGAATCGCACGTGCCTCCTTCTTGGTCTGCGCTTCGCTGATGCGAAGTTGAAGGTCTTTGAGATACTCCAGCTCTTCTTCCTTCCTGATGAGCTTGTCCAGACGCATCTTGGCTGCCTGCTCTTGTAACCTTCTACCGCCCTCCCTGCGCTTCTCTTCTGCCCTCTTGATTTCCTCCTCGCTCTTCTGAACGATCTCTTTCTCCTGGAACGGTAGCTGCACAATGCGATCTCTATCCTCCAAACCGCTCCAGTCCAGCATCCGAACCATTTCACGGTCGTAATCCGTCGAGACATAGCAGTGCCGTTGCAGCAAGTCCTCGAGCTGTGTGTCCGTAACTTTGCCTGTGGTAAGGAGGCCGGGGTACTTGGCTTTCAGAAGTGATTTCATATACTCCACGCAGTGGTTTCGGCCCCAGTCGAGTCTAGTCGCGTGTGACAATAGAGGTTGCTTGTCCACGACTGGAATGAGGTGTGTGCTCATATGCGCGCTCGACACAACGAGACCGGTGTTGCCGCCATTGTAGTCGTAGCTGAACAGCGAGTCGACTCCATAGGCTGCGCTAGGAACGCCATACAGCTCGAACAAGATTTCGTTCATGACCCTCCTCGAGTATCCCAAGTTCGCGAGCGGCTCGGTCATGACCACTGGCCTGTCCACGTTGCCCTTGCGCCCATCGATGCCCAGCTTGCAGAAGACATAGTCCAGCACGCCCTCCTGCACGTCCCAGTTGTTCACGATGTTGCTTCCAGGCTCGTAGATGTTCTTTGACTGTCCGCGCGCGGTCCCGTCGAAGAAGATCTCAGAGCCGACGAACATCAGTTTGCGGTTCAGTTTGCGATCCATGTAGCGCGCCATGAGCGGTGGGATCTGAATGCGCGGCGTCTTGTCGTGCTGCCAGCCCGCGCGCACGGAGGAGCTGCCATTGTCGATGATGATGGCTGTGTTTGAGGAGGTGCTGGAGTAGGTCGAGGTGTCTGTGGGGAGTTGGCCGTGGTAAGGCGGGTCGCTGGGGCCAGAGATATTGGTGGGTGGTGACTTGGGCTCGTTGTGGCCGGAGGCCTTTGTGATGGGTACGGTGTAGTGAGGCATGGCGGCGTGGGAGTATTATATCATGGTATGGCGAGGTGTCGACGGCACACAGGAGGGCACACGGATGGGCAGTGGTGAGAGTGGAGGTGGCGGGAATTGTATTTATTGTAAGAGACAAGGGAAGTGTTGTCGAAGGGATTCTCTGTGTCGCATGCGCTGATGGTCTGGCTCGCGACTGCTTGCTGATCTTGATCTACAGTAGTACACGCTTGCCAGCCTTGAATCTAGTCTATCGCGCGCGCCGCCAGCCAGACTCTGGGGTAATTGACGAACACCCGCAGATGCCTCTGTATTCCTTGACGTGTCGGCCCTGGCCCGCCAATTGCACGTGATTACCAAGTAGACATGCTCGACGTGGTATCTCAACGGGCGTTTGTGTTCCCATATGCTGGACAAGAATTGCCACAAATACTCGTTGGCTTGTCACGCCGGCTCCTTCAGGCTGTCGGTGGCTATCGTGATGATTGTTAGTGGAGAACTTCAGCATGTGACGGCGGAATACCACCAGCATCATTAATGCATGGTTCGATGAACTAACCTTCCAGATGAAACAACACGTTTGACTGGTAGTTCTTGAACATTTGTGCCACGAGCTCGACGTTCATGTTCTGCACGTTGATCTCCTGTTGTCTGATCAGCTGTGTGCTCCAAGCCACTGTGAAAACAATCATCGTGCCTACCTGAAGACTCTTGTTCAACACCATGACAGCTTCGTTGAGCTTCTCCTGCATTTCACCATCAGTACGTTGTCGCAACAAGGTTCCACGGTTTCCAAATACACACGACATTGGTGATGATGCGTGAAAGAAGCTGACTCTGTTGATGTTCGT
The DNA here is from genome assembly GCA_019775565.1 of Melanodothis sp. VS III C KN 2. Classification (NCBI taxonomy): domain Eukaryota; kingdom Fungi; phylum Ascomycota; class Dothideomycetes; order Cladosporiales; family Cladosporiaceae; genus Melanodothis; species Melanodothis sp. VS III C KN 2. The sequence continues at coordinate 96,501 of JACWFM010000051.1, forward strand.
GCGGGCTCTCCTGATGCTCAGTCAGACCCCTGTTCCTTTGTTACGTCCAAGAGGATGCCCACGCATACCATCATGAATGGTGAGTATATCGTCCAACACCCGTCACTTCATTAATCTGAATCTATACCTCGATGTTTTCCGAGCTCGCGCGTCTGGCGTCCCTTGGTCCTTGGTCTGGCGGGGGATCGCGCTCGCTTGCTGTGCTTGTGCTTTCACTCGGCGCAGCGACTCCACGTGCCGATAAGCAAGCGATAAGAAAGTCGGTGCAGCTCCAAGACTCAAGTACTCGTCATACGCCGTCTTAGTTCCCAAAGTGGAGTGCGGTGTCTCTGCGATCCAAATGTTGAAGGGCTGCCTGCCTCATTGAAACAGAGTGCTCGCCTTTCCTTATATCAACGCAGCATCACACCCGACACCAAAGCATGTCGCCTTCGGCAGATAACGCCGCCTCGCAATGGCTCGAACAGCTTGCTGCCATGCGGGCTGCCATCGCAGAGCTGAAACTACCACAAACGAATGGCAACTCTAAGGAAGCCTCCTACGACGATGACTACGGCTTGGACGACGACGATCTTTCACTCGCCAGTGGGAGCGATGATATTTGGGACATCATCAGCGACGAAGATGAAGACGATTTCAGCGAGGAGAGCTGGAACCCGGCGTCCGCATATCAACAGGCAGAGCGCGAGGAAGCCTCAAGCCCTGTAGGCTCAAGAGGATGGTTGAGAAATTGCTGCGTGGATGTGTCCAGCAGAGGAAGCGGACTGGACGCGGACACTTTGGAACAGCAGATCACCGCGGTCCTCGCGTCTGATAGCAGCGACGATGAATTGCAAATGACACTAGCTGATATCCTGGGCTTCGACGAGCTCGAATTGGTCTCGGATGTGATCAAACACAGGAAACAAATAACATCGGACACCAGCAAGCCGCCATCTGGCCTCCTGACCAAAGCCGAGCGTGATGCTCGACTGCGACAACAGGACCGCGAACACAAAAGTGCTCCATTGTCTGAGGCACAGATTCGCTCTGGAACCGAATACCCACACGTCTACAAGGCTAGTGATGCCGGCAACACCTTGTCTGCGCACGGTAAGAAATATGCTCTGCCCATGGGCAGCGAGCGCATCGAGAGGGAGAAATACGAAGAATACTCTATTCCTGCTGCTAAGGTAGGCACACTGGGCCAGGGCCGAAAGCTTGTGGAAATCAGTGAGATGGACGGCCTATGCAGAGGAACTTTCAAGGGCATCAAGGCTCTCAACCGCATGCAGAGCCTGGTCTACCCTGTGGCGTACAACACTAGCGAGAATATGCTGATTTGTGCACCTACTGGTGCCGGTAAGACAAACGCTGCTATGCTCACGATTCTCAACACGGTGGCAAAGAACATCCACCCCAATCCCATCGAAGAACCGGACGCCACCGACTTCGCAGTCCACACAGACGACTTCAAGATCGTGTATGTGGCGCCAATGAAGGCTCTTGCCGCCGAAGTGACAGACAAACTCGGCAAGACACTGGCGTGGCTCGGCATACAAGTCCGCGAGCTGACTGGAGATATGCACCTCACCAAAGCAGAGGTCATGGCGACACAGATCATTGTTACCACACCAGAAAAGTGGGATGTCGTCACTCGCAAGTCTACTGGTGATACCGAACTCGTGCAGAAAGTCCGCCTTTTGATCATCGATGAAGTGCACATGTTGCATGACGCCAGAGGTGCTGTACTCGAGTCGCTTGTTGCTCGTACAGAAAGACAGGTGGAGAGCACACAATCCTTGATTCGTATCGTCGGCCTCAGCGCTACTTTACCGAACTATGTCGACGTCGCCGACTTCCTCAAGGTGAATCGCATGGCTGGCTTGTTCTATTTCGACCAAAGTTTTCGACCGGTTCCTCTTGAACAGCATTTTATCGGTGTAAGAGGCAAGCCGGGCTCAAAGACCAGTCGAGACAATGTCGACAAAGTCTGCTTTGAGAAAGTCAAAGAGATGCGCGAACTAGGCCATCAGATCATGGTGTTCGTGCACTCGCGCAAGGACACAGTTAAGACGGCTCGTATGCTGTGGGACATGGCAACAGAGGAAGGTTGCACCGACCTCTTCGACCCAAGCGGCCACGAAGATTACACTAGTGCCATTCGTGATGTCAAGCAATCCAAAGGCAAGGAACTGAGAGAGCTGGTTATGAAAGGCATGGGCACCCATCACGCAGGTATGCCTCGCTCAGACCGTAACATGGTCGAACGTTTATTCGGAGATGGTGTGCTCAACGTCTTGTGCTGTACTGCCACCTTGGCTTGGGGTGTCAACTTGCCAGCTGCAGCAGTCATCATCAAAGGAACACAGCTGTACAGCTCCGAAGCAGGTAAATTTGTCGACGTAGGAATCTTGGACGTCTTGCAGATCTTTGGTCGTGCTGGTCGTCCGCAATTCCAGTCTACTGGCATCGGCATGATCTTGACAACCCAAGACAAATTGCAGCACTATTTGACCGCTGTGACGCAGCAACAGCCGATTGAGAGTCAGTTCAGCAAGAAGATGGTCGACAACCTGAACGCAGAGATCTCTTTGGGTACTGTTACCAGTGTGCCTGAAGCCATTGCCTGGCTCGGTTATTCCTACCTGATCGTGCGCATGCGCAAGAACCCTCTCGCGTATGGTATTGACTGGGCTGAAATCAGAGACGATCCAATGCTGGTGCAGCGTCGCCGCGAGCTCATTATCAATGCCGCGCGGGTCTTGCAAACGAGCCAAATGATCATCTTCAACGAGACAACAGAGGAACTGCGCGCTAAAGATGTCGGTCGCATTGCTAGCCAATACTACATCTTACAGACAAGTATCGAGATCTTCAACACCATGATGAGCCCTCGTGCAACCGAGGCAGATGTCCTGAAGATGATCTCGATGTCTGGCGAGTTCGACAACATCACATCCCGTGACACCGAAGAGAAAGAGCTTATGAGTCTGAAGGAAGGATATGCTCCATGCGATATCGACGGCGGAATCGGCACCCAGCAGGGTAAGACGAACGTCCTGTTGCAATCGTACATCAGCAAAGCGAGGCCCGAAGACTTCACGCTGGTCTCAGACACTGCCTACGTCGCGCAGAATGCTGCCAGAATCTGCCGTGCATTGTTCATGATTGCGCTTAACAGGCGCTGGGGCTATCAATGCCAGGTCTTGCTCAGCATGTGTAAAAGTATTGAAAAGCGAGTGTGGCCTTACGAGCACCCTTTCAACCAATTCGATTTGCCGCAAGCAGTGCTTCGCAACTTGGATGAGAAGGGCTCTAGTGCGTCAGTCGAAAGCATGCGCGATATGGAGGCTGCTGAGATCGGCGCCATGGTTCACAACCAGAAGATGGGCCACACCATTGGCAAGCTACTGGACAACTTCCCGACCTTGAGTGTTGAAGCCGAGATCGCTCCTTTGAACAGGGACGTCTTGCGAATTAAGCTGTTCATCACGCCTGACTTCCGTTGGAATGACCGCCACCATGGCAAGAGTGAAAGCTACTGGATCTGGGTCGAGAACTCGGAGACGAGCGAGATCTACCATCACGAGTACTTCATTTTGGGACGCAGAAAGTTGTACGATGATCACGAGCTGAACTTCACCATTCCATTGTCGGATCCATTACCCAGCCAGATCTACGTGCGCGCCATTAGCGACCGATGGCTGGGAGCGGAGACCGTGACTCCTGTGAGCTTCCAGCATCTCATTCGACCAGATACCGAGAGCGTCTACACCGATCTCCTCAACCTGCAGCCTTTGCCGATCAAAGCGCTCAAGAACCCATTACTTGAAGAAATCTACGGCAAGAGGTTCCAGTTCTTCAACCCCATGCAGACCCAGCTGTTCCACTGCATGTACCACACCAATGCCAATGTCCTGCTAGGTTCGCCTACTGGGTCAGGAAAGACGATTGCTTGTGAGCTGGCAATGTGGTGGGCGTTCCGTGAGAAGCCTGGCAGCAAAGTCGTTTACATCGCACCAATGAAAGCTCTTGTTCGTGAGCGTGTGCAAGATTGGTCTCGCAGACTCACCCAGCAGATGGGTCTCAAGCTGGTCGAGTTGACTGGTGACAATACTCCTGATACTCGCACGATCCGCAACGCCGATATCATCGTCACAACTCCCGAGAAGTGGGACGGTATCAGTCGTAGCTGGCAAACAAGAAGCTATGTCCAACAGGTCAGCTTGGTCATTATTGATGAGATCCATCTGCTTGGTGGAGAGCGTGGACCAATTCTCGAGATCATCGTCAGTCGTATGAACTACATTGCATCGCAGAAGAAGGGCGATGTACGCATCGTGGGTATGTCGACTGCTTGCGCCAACGCTATGGACCTTGCCAACTGGCTGGGAGTGAAAGAGGGCCTGTTCAATTTCAGGCACTCAGTGCGTCCTGTGCCGCTCGAGATATTCATCGACGGGTTCCCAGAGCAGAGAGGATTCTGCCCACTCATGCAGAGCATGAACCGCCCGACATTCTTGGCTATCAAGGCTCACTCGCCTGAAAAGCCGGTCATTGTGTTTGTTGCATCGCGTAGACAGACAAGGCTCACCGCCAAAGACCTCATCAATTTGTGTGGCATGGAAGAGAACCCGCGACGATTCGTCAAGATGTCCGAGGAGGACCTTGCCCTTAATCTCGCTCGCGTGAAGGACGATGCTCTGAGGGAGTCACTGAGCTTCGGCATTGGACTCCATCACGCTGGTCTTGTCGAGTCTGATAGGTCGCTTGCTGAGGAGCTCTTCGCTAACAACAAGATTCAAGTCCTCGTCGCCACGAGTACTCTAGCTTGGGGTGTCAACTTGCCTGCCCACCTTGTGGTGGTCAAGGGCACGCAGTACTTCGATGCCAAGATCGAAGGCTACAAGGACATGGACTTGACGGACGTGTTGCAAATGCTGGGTCGTGCCGGCAGACCTCAGTTCGACACATCAGGCATCGCCCGAATCTTCACGCAAGACTCGAAGAAGGCGTTCTACAAGCACTTCTTGCACACTGGCTTCCCGGTCGAGTCATCTCTGCATAACGTTTTGGACAATCACTTGGGTGCCGAGGTCTCCGCCGAGACTGTAGCGACCAAACAAGACGCTTTGGACTACCTGACGTGGACTTTCTTCTTCCGTCGCTTGCACAAGAACCCCTCGTACTACGGTCTGGAAATTCCAGCTGATGAGAACAACAATGTTTCGGCTCAGCAGGCAGCGAACGACTACATGATTGAGATGGTCGACAATTCAATGTCTGAGCTGGCCGAGTCGGGCTGTTTGACACTCTATCCCAACGGCGATGTTGATCCCACACCACTGGGTAAGATCATGAGTTACTACTACCTGTCTCACAAGACCATCCGCACTTTGGTCAAAAACGCCACCCCGGACGCTACGTTTGAGGAAGTTCTCAGTTGGATGTCTAGAGCCACCGAGTACGATGAGTTGCCCGTCCGACACAACGAGGACCTCATCAACGCCGAGCTTTCTTCCGCGCTCCCACTGAAGGGAGATAACTTCGGTCTGCCCATGTGGGATCCGCACGTCAAAGCATTCCTCCTGCTGCAGGCACATTTCTCTCGCATCGACCTTCCCATCTCCGATTACGTCGGTGACCAGACATCCGTCCTCGACCAAGCCATCCGTATTATTCAGGCTTCGATCGACGTCCTCACCGAACTGGGACACCTCAAGAGTTGTCGCATGATGATGACGCTCCTCCAAGCCGTAAAGAGCGCTCGCTGGCCAGACGACGGGCCCCTGTCCATCCTCCCCGGCGTCGAGCCTGAAGCCGAGAAGAAGCGTCTATCAAAGCCCTCCGCCAAACCGATATCCATCATTGCCGCCACCACTGCTCCCCGCGGCGAGATCGAAGCCGCCCTAAAGCAGCTCTCCCTCCCTGCTCCCGCACACGGCAAAGCCCTCAAGGCCCTCGCACAATTACCCCAACTCCGCGTCGACATCGCCAACACTTCATCCTCCAGCATTTCCATCTCCCTCGCACGTCTCAACCCCACCCAAAACGACAAATACAACATTTTCGCCCCCCGCTACCCCAAACCTCAAACCGAAGGCTACTTCGTCATCGTCTCCGACGCCCCGACTGGCGACGTCCTCGGCCTGAAGAGAGTCAGCTGGCCCGCGCCCGACAAAGTGCGCAATCCCAAAGCGAACCCGCTCAAGCCGAGCACCAAAGCGACGATCAGGCTGCCGCCCAGCCACAGCGAGCGGAAAGTGAATGTGCAGATCGTGAGCGATAGTTATGTTGGTATGGAGTGGGGGGTTGAGAGCGTGGGGATCCCCGCGGAGGAGGTGAAGCCGGAGTCGATTTATGTGGAGGCTCCGGCTGGGAAGCCTGAGAAGCCTGGTGTGTGAGGATCTGGGGCGTGATTGAGGGAAGGACACGGATGGGATGGTAGGCATGAACCGTGGTGCTCGTAGCTTAGATCTGTCTTAGATCTGTGGTCGATTGACTCAATCGAAGCGGGCTTATAGGACTGTCGTAGCCTGCATCAACGAACACATTCCATCGCTCGCTGCTGTCAACACTCAGCGACCAAGCGTGCAATTCCACAAAGTTGTTGGCTGAAAAATCGTCAATCTGGCTCCAAAAAGTGTCCTCGTTTCAATTCTCGTAGTATAGGTACAAAAGAAGTTTTCCCCGGCCCCAACCGAAATAACGGTAAAGTAAGTCTGAGCGAAGGTAGAAGTGCGAGACACCGTGTGGTCTGCAAAAGATTTGAGTGTGGAGAGAATCAACTCTCTCTCAAGAAAGGTGTTAATGCACAGCAGCGAAAAGAAAGAAAGAGGTATCACAGACACTTCATCCCAAAATGCCCGTAATGGTTCGCTTCCTGGAGCGCAAGATGGGACATGTTCTCCCAGCACCATTCTGTGGCCAACGAAGAAAGAGAGAGAGAAAAAAAAAAGAAACCGCCACCGCCATGATAGTAAAAGACGCTAAGAGAACGTTTCCAAAACATAACAAAAAGATAAAGCGAAAGGTTGAAGCGCGATGCAAACGTAACACAGGCGTCCGATTCCGCTCACGAGTCGCCGCCCTCGATCATCACGAGCGTGCTCTTGCGGTTCTTGCCCAGCTCCACGACTCTCGGCCTTAGCGGCTGCTTCACTTCCACCGCGTCCGCAACTCGTCGCCGGGCTTTCGACACGCTGACCTGGCGCGCGACGCTGACTTGCACGATTTGTCTGTTGAAGCGCTCGGTGCCGGTGGGGTAGTTGCGCATCAGCTGCGGGCGCTCTTCGGATCTCGAAGGGATCGGAGGCGGTGGCGATGAGGGGTGGTCTTTTGTGGAGATTTGCTTTGCTATGGAGGCGACGGCGGCGGCGCTCACTTCTGCTGGTGGAGACGAGGGCGAGCCGAAGATGGTTGTGTTGATGGATGAGGCTAGGGAGATTGCCGTGTTGGGCGTCGGGGGCAGGGAGTTCTCGCTGAGGATGGAGTTGCGGGGGGAGCTTGAGGATGTCGTCGACTCTGGGAGAGGGACAGCTCTGGCGGTGATGGGAGTCTTGACTTCTACGGGTACTGGCAGTGGCGACACCTGTTCCGATGGGGCTGTCATGGCGCGCTTCGGGGGTCGAGGTCTGTGTGCCATGGGCCCTTGGTAAGCGTTTGGGCCTTGGGTAGAGCGGACGGTATAGTTGCTGTTTGCAATGTGAATTGTGAGGGAGGGCTTGCGGTTGAGACTTGGACTGGTCTTGCTACGGTGCAAGCCCGCAGCAGACGACGGCTGCGATGCGGGACTGATGACGGGGGAGTTGCCGGTTTGACAGCTCACACGCTTGCTCAGTCGTCGCTCGATCAGCGGCACCTTCGGCTCCAAGAGTTTTTCGAACATGATGCTGTAGCGGTCGAAGCCTGCTTCAGGAATGTTGATATCGAGGCGTGGTGTCCTTCGCGGGTCACCGCCAGCTTCGTTATGCGGTGGGTCGAAGAAGTTCGCTGATGGGTTTCTCGAGCTTGTCCTGACAGGATACGCATCAGCCGGTGTAGGTGGTAATGCGCTGTTGAGTCCCTTTGCACCAACTGGTACTAGCGACGTGCGTCCAGAATCGACTCGCGCGACTGGGCGCTCATCTTTGGTCGCGGGTGATGCCACTGGAGAGTCAAGCACGCCCACTTTGTCTTGGGCCGTGCGTCTAGAATGTCCTAATGCATCTTCCGAAGGTGGCTGCACTTTGTAGAATTGATCTGGAATGGGCTGTCTGGCTTGCTTGCCTCGGAACAGATCACCGAAAGACTTCCAAGCAGACTTCTGCTTTCGTAATGTCGGTCGTTGTTGCGGGCCTTCAATTGGTTTTTCCCATGTTTTGGTTTGTTTCGGCAAAGTCTCGCGCTGTGTTGTGGTCAAGACAGGGTCTGTGACAGCTCGATTCCAGGTTGGCGGTGTGTTTTTCGACGAGCTCTTAGGTCCTGGTGAAAATGCTGCTGCGTTGCTGTCCGGCATTGTTGGTAGATGGGCGACAGACGTTGGCGGAGTCCTTTTGGGTTTAGTGTTCACCAAGGCCGGAGATGGGCACTTGAAGCTGTGGTTGCCTGTGTAGTGGCTGGTGTTGGGAGGTTGTACAACATCCTCCCGAGAAGTAGACCTGACGTTTACTGCTGACTGATTGTAGCTTGTGCGCGCACTCGCCTTTGCACTCGCAGTCTGAGCTCTAGGACGTGTTGGTTGCTGTTCGGCGTTGGACGAAAGTCCCGGGAAGATCGACTTCCTCTTCGCAGAGTGCTTGAATTGTGAGGGATTGCTCTGTGGCATGGGCTCGTCGCCCTTCGTGCTCCGTGTTCTTTGGTGCCTGCCACGCGTGCTCATAGCTCGCTCTAGGAAGCCCATGGTGGATGGTCCGGCTCCGGGGTCGTTACGAGAGAAGGAAGAAAGAAAGGTTGCACAGGATGCGCCCGGCACTGATCGTCACTCCAGGTGCGTTGGTCTAAGTCGATGTCTATGTATTTAGGCGGCTGGTCAATCCCGCAGTCGCGTTTCAAGCAAAAGGATGGCGTTGTATCGTCAATACGGTCGAGAGGGAATCGCGGCCCATAAGGTTCGCAGAGTCTGGTTAAAGGGAGGCCGGCAGTCGTATTGGCAAAGGAGCGACAGGGAACACACGAAACGCAAATGACACGCCCTCACGCCTGCAAGACAAGTGCCGTCGAAATCGAAGTCGCAAAATAGCTGTGGCAGACCAGTGTGAAACGTGAAGAGAAGGGACGCACGAGCAGCAAGAGCGTTGTCCAGGCTGGACCGACTAACACTCTTGGCCAACGGCTGAAAGTGAAGATGACTGGGGGCCCGCGATATACGGGAGCGATATACGCAGACAGGGAATGTCGCGTCGATATCGGCCGGGGGCCAGCATGTCACGGGGCGAGATCACCAGCACGGCGGTGTCGAATAGACCAACGCACGCAGTCGCTGCAGGCGCCCGCCATTCACAGCACGATGGTGGCACAGCTGGGGCCCACTGACACGCAGGTCTGCAGCATAACCAACATCGACCGAGATGAAGGATGGCAGAGGCACGACTCTAGTGGCCCTGCAGACAATTAAGCAGGCCGGCATGCGGCTAGCCTGCTTCAGCAGTGGAGTCAGATGCAGTGGCGCAACATGGGCGTAGGGCGGGATGACGGCAGCTGATTAGTGGTGATATTGCAAGGAGTTTGCTGGCGTGTCGCAGCCTTGACAGTCTCGATGCCGCATCCCTGCAAGCGTCTCTTCAAGAATAGTCCCGGCGTTGTGAAACGACTGCCAAGCATACTGACGGACACGTGACTCTGCCTTCCGATGAACCGGGCAACCATTACACACCTTGATTAATCGTAACATTCTTCTCGAACAATCATAGACTTCGGCCCAGAAACGATCAAGAATGCTATACTCGAAGAACGTCCCAACATCAATCCGACGAATACCACGACATCTCCTCACATCAACATACCACCTCCTCCGTCCCACCGCGAAATTGCTGGAGTCATGATCGACACGTGATTAGACTAATCTGTCCTCCCTCCGAGCGGTTATGAGGCAATTAAGGCACGACGCAAAACACACAGTAGTCGTCCTCGAAAGGAATCCTCCTCATATCCGACCTTTCAAGGGCAACCAGATTGACTCCGAGTCGCACTTTTCCAAGAACCTTAGAGTGGCAGCGCGAACGGCACACGACGCCCTACTATATCCAGACGGCAGCAAGCGTATTGTTGGAGTCCTTCGCTGAAACGTTGCACTCAGTTCGCAGTACCAGCAATCTGGTCGCTGAAACGATCACCATACGATAAAGCACCTCGAAAGTATCCCGCCGGATTAAGTGTCGATGATTCGGAAATCCCTCCGGAATTTTGAAGCCACTGCAAGCAATGCTGAGGTGTTCGGATGGTCCAAACTTTTCGAAACAAACACCAAGAAATCGACAACTCCGCTCCCGCACCGCTGTGCAATATGTTTCGATGCTGGTATCGTATCGCCATCGGAATGCTTCCGATTGAATTGCAATCACTCACGCTGCACAGCTGCCCTATCTCCTAAACACCAACCAGCCCCCAAACCCACTCCCACTTCCAATTAATCCGGCTGCTGAATTTTCGTGAAGTGCTGCTGCCCTAAGACCAGGGTGATTTTGCCACTGCATAGTGGCCACGCATTGTAAATGTAAGCGCGACGAAACCTGCCTGTAGGATCGGAGGTAAATTTCGATTATGAAGACTATACAGTACCAAGGTCTCAAAGCGGACGAATATTAGACATTCACAAAAAAAGTCAGCAAGTCAGACCAGAAGAGTTATGTACAAGAAGAATTAAAGCAAGGGCTGACCTCCACTGTCATAGCCCGGGTATCCAGAATTTTTGTCTCACCGTTCGCGGACGTCCTCCTCAACAGACGAACGGCGTCACTCAAATGTGATGCCGTCTCCACCTCCATCTACAGCCACGCAGGCGGCTTCTCCTCCTCCCTCCCACCCGACTTATCCAACCCCAAATCAAACCCCTTATTAACCTCCTCCAGCCCAGAAAGCATCCCAACAACAGACGGCGCACAGTTCTCAACCCGCGGCGACGACGCCTTCTTGCCGCCAGGCGCGCTCCAGCTCTTGGCATTCAAGTCAGCAGCAGATGGCTCCTGACGCGGCGGACGCGCTTCAACACTCATTTCGTCTTTCAGCGGCGGAAGCGGAAGCTGCTTGGAGTTACGCCGCGGCGGCTCGACGACGGGCATGGTGATGTTCTCTCGCACTGCCAGGTCTGGACGGTTGAAGGGCGGGACGGGGCTGGTTCGTGTGGGCGGTGGGGGAGGAGGGGCTCGGGTCGCTGGGTCAGCGGAGAGTTCTACGGGCTCGGGGTCTGGGAGTTGGAAGTCGGTGAAGGCGGTGGTGCTGCTTGCGCCGGTGGTGGTTGCGGTTCTCGAGTTGTCGGATGTGCGAGACGCGGTGGGAGAAGCGGTAGAGCCGCGTCCTAGGGTCTCGTGGCTTGCTCTGTGTGACATGGGGGACATGACTGCCGTGGCGGGCAGCTCGACGGCGCCGCCGAATGGGTGGCTGATTTGATGACTTTGTGCTGAAGCAGGAGCAGGTGAGTGGCCACGAGAAGCACTGGCCCTTTCGGCAGCGGCGCGATTCAACATTGCGTTGCGCAGGTCACGTGGATTGTAGGTGAACCCTACAGGCTTGGGCGGAGCTGCTGAGCGTATCTGGTCGACAGAGTTCGAACTCTCATATTGAGGGCTGCCAAAGACTCTCGCGGCCGTGGCACGCGGATCGAAAGCAGGATTGCGATACTGGAAGTCTGGTGCTTTGCCGGCGTACGATGCCGCTGGACTGGGAGGGATAGAGCTTGCCTGAGAAGCATTCGTAGCGATCGGTGTCAGATGGTTCATTTCAAGTCGAACGCGTGAGTCAGATGGAACATTGCGCATGCGGAACGGCATGTTGGGTCCATCTGTAGGCGTGGCGGGGCTGGACGAAGATTGAAGTGCAACTTCCTTCTCAGCAGCCGGCATCACAAATTCCTTGTCTGAAAAGGCATGCATTGAAGAGATAGGTCGCGCGAAATTCGTCCGTGTACCAGGGACACCATTTGGCTCACTGGGAAACAGCGTACTGGATGTTTGAGCTTCGATCGCGTCACCATTCGAGCTTGCAGCACTACTAGTGTAGCCAGGAACCGGGTTGCGGATCTTGAAAGGATACGACATCGGGCCATCTGTGAGGTTGCTTGATGTCAAGTCTTGCGGCGTCTGCACATCGTCGATACCATTTGTGGGCGACACAACGCGATCGCTCGAAGGCGAGTGTACACGAGGCAGAGCGCTAGAACTCACAGTGTACTCACCTGTGGTGGTTGTTATCGGTGTGCTCTTTGTGAACCCAGTTGCAGTTGCTGGCGGTGGTGCAACACTGGCGATTGACTGCGAGCCTGTTGCGGAGTGCCTGCTGCTACTCCGCGAGACGCTGCGTGAAATAGGTTCGTTCGGTGGTCTAAGGTTGCTTCCCCCAACCGCTGTCCTTTCAGCAGGTCCGTCGTCAACACCCGTTACGAAAGGGCTGACCGAACGTTCCTCTCTCTGCGAAAATCCAGAGAAAATAGAAGAATTCGACGGCTCTGTTTGCCTGTCTTCGGGAATGGGCGATCCGCCAAATGTCTTGTTGGACGCAACAGGCTCTTGCGTAGGACTGACAGCCGCCACATGAGTGGGCTCTCGACTTCCAGGGCGATTACTAGGAACCCTTTCCAGCTTGTCTTCCCGCTCAATCTGGCTTTCGTCGTGACTAGAGCCCCAGCCAGACCACATGGCCAAGCCCCAAGACTTCTTGAGCTTCTTGTCCGCCGGCATGTCCGCAGTCCTACGACCGGCAAGCGCTGTAGGTGGCGGATACTCGTTCTCGCCAGCTACCGTATAGCCCTGCTGCATCTCCTTCAGACGCTTCTTCTGAACCTTTTTCTTGTCACTCGCGAACTTGCCGTCTGTGGCTTTCTTGTATTTCAACCACTTGCCCACAGGTCCGGGCTTGATGGCTCCAACGCTCTCAGGATCCAGGTGAAGACAAGGTAGGTCCGATACCGGGGCCAGATCATATGTGACACCATGGCGATCAACTCTCTGCCTGATCATATGGTTTTGAAACGAGGGTATAGGGTCACCAGCCCTACCAACCATGCCAGTCGCTTGCTGCCCTTCGTTATCCGTCGGTCGAAATCGATCTACTTGGTCACCATTCCGAGATTTGCTTGCCGGAAGGTTGCTGGAAGACTCGTTGTCCGTACCAGGTCCAGAACTAATAATCGACAAATGGTCGTCGTCCGTCACAGGTACAGACCGTTGTTGCGCCTCTCCAAGTGCCCAAGCTCCGAATTGCGCAACCGATCTATACATGTACTTCGCAGGTCGCGTGAACGATAAAGTGTGCGGCACGTGACACAGATCGTCCCAGAGTTGCAATTGCACATTCGTAGGCGGGTATCTGTCCACATCCTCACTCCGCAGTTTGTACTCGTTCATAATCGTTTGACTCGGAGGGTACGCCGCGGGATTCGCCGCCTTGTGTGCAATGTATATTTGCTCATCGCGCAGGAGCTCGGCGCCACCGACTTGAACGAGCATTGGCGGTAGCCCTCCTAGAGATGGTTGTTGTACCGGCGACACAAGCGGGTGAGCAAGCATGTAGTTGGTCGTGTACATCTGAATCTGATCCTTGATCGTGATCCTCTCGCCGTTCACATAAATCGACAGATCGCGATCTGGATCTGGGACTTTGCGATCCTGGTCCGGGAACGACATCGATGAGAGGTCGTCTTTGGATTTCTTCTTTTTGATCGGCGTAGCGGCGAGCGCCCTTAGCTCGTCTGAATTTGGCGGAGGCCAGACCATCGAGGGCTTGTGGTGGAATCCGTGGGGAGGGATATAATCGCCTGCTCCGTCTCCAGCAACAGAAGGGAACGAGTGCGTCAGGTCTACCCAGGGAGAAAGCAGAATTGTGCCTGCCGGCAAAGGCTGTTGTTGATCTCTGAGTGTGACGAGCATGCTCAGAACCATTCCACCTCCCGCAGAGTCTCCCGCAAAGAGAATCTGATTCGGCTGGAAGTCCTCCAAGAGCTGGAAATACGCCGCAATACAGTCCTGCAGCCCGCAAGGGAAAGGATACTGCGGCGAGAGCCTGTACCTAGGCGCAAACACCCTAGCCTTCAGCTTACGCGCATGCCTCTGGATCTGGTAACGATGCTCGTCCACAGACCCAAAGTAATACGCGCCGCCGTGCACATACAGTATCGCCCTATCACACTTCGCACCAGACCGCTTGCGTTCATTGTAATCCTTCTTCATCTCCACCCATTCCGCCTTGAGAGGAGTATCCGGCCGCCGCCACTGCCACCACGTCTTCCCTCCCACCAACTCGATCCCACTCGGTCCTAGCTGCTCTTGCAAAAGCCTCGCGCTCTTCTCTAGGTACTCCGTCTTGATGCCCACATCTTGCGTGCGCACCCACGTCGGCACGGGCACCCACTGCGCGGTGAAAGCCTGCAGATCCTCGACGGTGTGCTTCGCGGAATAGTCCAGGAACTCGCGGATCAGGCGCAGACCCTCGTGGTAGGAGATGTGGGCGGTGGGTTTCTCGCGCAAGGGGCCGCGGTTGAGGAAGTGTGAGAAGTAAGTCTCGATGACCGAGGGCGTGATGGCGGATACCACGCCGAAGGTGCTGAGAGGCATGGCCGGGTTCGGAAGCGTGTCCCCCTCTCTCTCTGATATATATTATTATGATGTCGTGCTGACGACCCTCTCCTCACGTTGCGTGAAACCCGGGATCCAGTTTTTGATTGTCCCGCGCGAAACGCACGATTAACGAATAGTAGCGCTTGTTCGCATTGCTGCTCCCGTCTGGTCGGTATTGATTGATCCCTGCAGCAGCGTTTGCGTTGTTGTGGGCCGTAGTGACTTGCAAATCTCCCAGTGTGAGCGTTCCTCACAACGTCACGTGAGTGAAGAACCTTGGTGGGAGCAGATCTCCTTCTGACGTCTCCAGCAGAGTGGTTGTATGCAATAAAGAGGATGTATATGGGATGCAGGCCAAGCAATAGCACTATGTCCGAAGCCGAAAGGATGCAAAGCAACAGGGGAAAGTAGTCGCCGGCATACTTAAGATGAAACGCTGCAGAGCGCCAATGCGTGCGGAGGTGGGTTCCCGCGTGTTTGATCGCCCAATCAGAGCGGCAACCCTGAATAGAAATACGAGGAGGGAGCAGCTTGGGGTTTTCCAAATTCACGGTTGACAGTCGAAGAAGAATCGATATTGCGCTTTTCATTTTCAAACATACTTTCAACAACAGCATCCGCGGAACGTGGTCGATTGAACCTTATTCCGCCGACCTAACTAGTTCAACGACGGGCACCCTTTTGAGCAAACGCATCGTAGGCTGCAAGCATCTCTGCCGTGATGCCCTTGGTTGTGTTTGCGAAGGCAGCTTCAAAGTCCGCTTTGCACACGCTTTCATCCGTGCCACCTGCAACAATGCGTCGGAGGGCCTGGCGAGCAGCCAAGTCACATGCGCGCACAATCTCAGCTCCCGAGTGACCCTCTGTCTCCTTCTCCAGTTCCTCTAGATGCACATCGTCTTTCAACGTCAATCCCTTGGTCGCGATCTTCATGATTTCAAGGCGAGCGGAGCCATTGGGAGGTCCCAAATAGACATGTGCATCGAAACGACCGGGTCGCATGATGGCAGGGTCAAGTGATTCTGGCTGGTTGGTTGCTGCCAAAACTTGCACGCTCTTTAGGGTCTCGAAGCCGTCCATTTCGTTGAGTAGCGTAGTCAGAACGTGCAGGCCCGAGCTGCTGCCAGACTCTCTGGCAGATCCAATGGCGTCGATCTCATCGAAGAAGATGATGCTAGGTGCGGCAGCCCTGGCTTTGCGGAAGATCTCTCGCACTGCGCGCTCAGACTCTCCAACATACATGCTGATAAGCTCGGCACCTTTGACGGCAATGAAATTGAGGCCGTATGTGTTTGCCACAGCCTGAGCTGTCATTGTCTTTGAGCATCCGGGTGGGCCGTAAAGAAGCACACCCTTTTGCTTGTTCGATCTGCTGAATCGTGCGAAGAGTTCTGGGTGCTTGATTGGCCAGCCGATGGTCTCGTCAAACATCTCTCTAACGGCATCGGATCCTCCGATGTCATCCCAACTGACCTTGGGCGTTTCGAAAATGATTTCACGCAGGGCAGTAGGACGAACTTGTGTCAGGGCCAACTCGAAATCTTCTAGAGTCACGGTCGGGCCAGAGTTGTCATGGCTTGGATGAGTGATGGTTTCGAGTTGACTCTGGCTAGTGCCATCAACAAGGGATTCCTCGGTATCCTGACCGGTCGATGAGCGCGAGTGTACCTTTACCCACTGTTCTTCCTTGTCTGTGCGGAGGAGACTCCTCTTCAATGCCTTCTCGACCAGCACGCCGAGATCTTTGCCGGTGAAACCGTGCGTACGAGAGCCGATGTCCTCGTGGAGAGCGTTGTCGTTGGTCTTGATCTTATATAGTAGAGCTTTGATAATTTCCACACGGGCGAGGCGATCAGGTACCGGGAGCTCAAGAGTCTCTGCAAAACGCTTTGAGCCCAAGAGTGAACTGTCAATGTCCGTGTGATTGCGTGTAGCTCCGACAACAAGTACTGCTGTACCAACGATGGAGTCAAATCCAGCACGAAGCGAGTCAACTGTCGTCTGAGCAACAGCGTCTCCTGCTGCAGCAATTTTTTCGAGGTTGTCGATGACAATGAGACTGGGCTGGTTGGCCAATGCATCGTTAAATGCAGCCTGGATGACGGAGTCGTTCTTCGATGCTGTGTTAAGCAGCTGTCTCTTCTCGAGACGGACGACCTTCCTGGCTCCTGACCTGGACTCGAGCTCTTTCAAAAGCATCGTCTTCCCTGTGCCTTCGTAGCCGTGGATAAGGATGCTCGAATTCCAGGGGAAGCCGTCATCCTCACTATTTTGCTGTTTGGCCCTTTTGCACAAGAGCAGAAGACTTTCATTGAGGACACTGATCTGATCAGCCAAACCACCGATGCGGTCAACCTCGAGCCTCATGTCTGAGACTTTGTGTTGGATGGAGTCGGACGACTCGTCGACTGCCTCCACGATCTTCACCTCGGTTGCATCGTTAAGGATGAAAAGAGTATTGGAGTCCAGAGATCCGGGTGCTTCGATGTGTTCGACGAAGAAGCGCTTCTTAAGCCCTTTCTTCGCGGCAACGTCGAACGTCGTCCCGACTGAAAATGCATCACAGTTGTCTGTATAATTTTGTTAGCATTGCAGCCAAAAAAACCAGATTTGACAAGAGCGCAATTGCAAGTGCAATCGAGTAAGACTCACTGAGGAGGTAACGGCATCGGCCAACCCAGCTGCCATCATCCGTGCCGTCGTAATCCGAAGGCGTGACGTCGGTCAATGATACTGTCTGAGCCCTGGTGATCTTCTTGTCACACTTGGAGATGGTGATCTGAGTGCCTTGCTTGAAGCCGAAGGTCTCACGGAGAGTATCGCTCATCTTCGCCGGTGGCACTTTCGGACTGGTGCCCATTCTGTCGGCAGCGCGCCACGCGATTCCCAGGCCAGTCGAGCCATCCTCGTCGGTGATCTGACATATGTCGCCGACTTTAAGACCGATTTTGTCGAGTGCTTCGGGTGCGATGTGGACTCGGAAGGCTCCATCGAGTCCAGTCGCCGTAAGTGGGCGGACCACGAAACGGAGTTCACCCATGTTGGTTGGTCCGTCAAGCCGCGAAAATATTGATGCCTTCCGTTGGTCGTACCAATTGTGGCGTGGGGAGAAGGTAGCGACTATACAGACAGTCCGGGTTGTTGATCCGGGTGCTTTCCCGCAGTCCTTGCAAATATGACTGAGCCTCAATCACACAGGCAGCGCCTCGAGGGCAAGGGCAAGCTGGGCAGTCGCATATGATTGATAAACCTTCGAAAAGAAGGCGCGCCTCCCGATGCGGCTTAGCGTGCCTCGGTCCCTGCATTGTTGCGTGCTCGCTGCAATTCACGGCGGCTTAAGTCAAAGGCATGTATGTGAGAGTTGCCCGCAGATGACTGCCCACTGTCCCCAAGCATTGTCATCATTCATGCGAGCGATTGATGCTCAGAGCGCCACTGTCGAGAAGGCGCGCTATATGGCCGATATGGTGCAGCTGTGATGGAATCTCACGCGCGCGCAGCCATGGACGAGCCAATCGCGCGCAACCACTTTCATCCTACCCCAAAAAATATGGTCGAGAGCGATGGTCGGGCAAGGAGACCGACACCGAAGCCGACAGCAAGCCAACGGGGGCCAGGAAGCCATCTTTGATCGAGCAGCTTTTCCCCGAAGAGACCAAGCGATATGAGGTGGTCGCGGCGAGGCAAGAGCGCGAGATCCCTCGCATGCCCCTGGACATGCCTGCACCACGCAAGCAGACGCCCGCGGACCGTCTCAATCTGCCTCCTCGACCGCGTGAGTCCCGCGGTGCAATGCTGAAGCGGCGGACAATGGAATTGCAATCGGAAAAGGCGGAGGGACAGACGAGCGTTCTAGTCTTGCTCAACGCGAGCAAGAATTTAATTCAAGAGGACTTTACTCGGCTCATACCACAAGGTCAGCATATGGAGGGCTGGACATTGGAGGAAGGAGATATCCTCAAGGTCATTCCCGGGCGCAACCTGGCCACGCTGGAACAGGAGAATTACTACTACCTGCTCTTCTCCTCGCCATTGAGTGCTTTTGTCTACCAGGGTCATGCAACGCGCATTGCTCGTTTGGCGGCCGAACAGACGCCAGACTCCCTGCACACCGCCCTTGCTCCGACGCCAGGGTACATGGTCGACGGGATGGACGTCTATGCTGCCATACAGGCCTACACCCTCACGCCTTCAACGCAGACCTTGAACCTCCGTCAACTCAAGCCTCCCGTGTCACCCTTGGTGGCATCTATTGTCAAAAATGGTGGATACACTGCAATCTTGAACAGGCCGGACAAAATGCCTTTTGAAGTTCGATTGACACTAGAAGGCTCACAGCTACCAATGTCCCGCATCCGCTATATCCTCTACGAGAGTGGTCGTGACAGAGCACTCGGGTGGTCAGGCGGAGAAGAAGCCAACATCAAGATCACAAAATACGAACCCAAACGACCTGAATCCTCTGCAAGCGGGAAAGAAGAGGGCGGAAGCGCGTCATGGGCTCCCTCAGAGCAATCTCAATTGTCCTTCGACATGTCCAAGTCTCGGGTATCGCCCAGTGGCTCTGATGTCAGCGATGATGCGCCGAAGAGGCGGAAGGCACATCCCGTTTATATCCTCGGCTTCCACACCGAACACGCCGCGCAGAGCTTTATTCGATACTGGCACCGCAAGCCGATGGATTGGGGTAGTAAGAGAGCGGACCCGGAGGATGATCTCGCGCCTATCGCGAACGCTGAGCTTTTGTGGTAGTATGAATTTTACATATGCTCATATCAAAGGCCCTCATGAAACCACAGCGTAAGGTTTGTCCTCGTGAATTATATGTGCTAGTACCTACGATGCTCTTCTCATGGTAAGGACACCATACCGTTGAGAGAGCGTGATAATCTCACCGTGGCTTTGGGAACACACATGCTAATACCCGAGAGATCCTTCTCATATATGTTTCGTCCGACCATCGAGGGAGTGTCACGTTCTCATTGTACCTTTGCTACATATATGCTGGTACCAGAGATGTCCGTCTCATATCGGTTCCGACTTGCCATTGAAAGAGCTGGATGCTCTCGTTGTGCCTTTAAACCAAGTATCCTAGTACCTGCGACGTCCTTCTCACTTACAGATCATCTTGCCAGTGAGAGAGCGTGACAACCTCCTTGGGTCTCTGGATTACATGTGCTGGTACCTGAAACACTCTTCTTACCAGTGAAATATTTTGCCGTTTGAGAGAGCTTGATGCTCCCATTTGCGCTCTAGATCATATGTGCTAGTATGTAACACAACCGTCTTATATATATCGCATCTTGCCATTGAGAATTCCAGGCTCTTCTTGTATCGCGCAGTTTTCGAAGCATATACCTAAGACTTCCTTTTCGAATATAGATCATCCTGCCATTGAGAAGCCATCATTATCTCGCAAATTCTCCAAAACCCTCAAGCAAATACGCACGCCTTCCGTCTAATCATCCATGCTTCATGCCATCGAAACAAGTATACGCTCTCCAAAACTCCTCGAAACTCACGTGCACATATCTTAGGAAATGCCGTCTCATCAAAAGACCACCTAGCCAGTGAGAGAGCAGCGAAAGGATGACATGCAAAAGGTTTCAAAATCATGTTCGTTTCAGAATTATACTTACAAAAGCCCATCCAAAATAAACAATACCCCGCACCGCAGTATCCATTTCGCGCGATGCTACCAACAGTTTTCATCTTTTCAAAAAAGTATCCGCGCGATGCTACCAACAGTTTCATCTTTTCAAAAAGCACAAAAGTGCCGCAATGCTATCCGCAATCACCCATCGTTTCCTCGTTATTTTACATGACCAGCCCTCTAGTAAGGCCTGATGCGATCCTGGAAGTAGCCAGGCTTGACGGGAGCAGCATTGAGGAGCGCCAGGATCTCCCAGCCAGTCTGGTCGACGCTGCCGAGCTTCCTGACGCCGTGCTTGCCCTGGTTGTTGACGTGCGACCCTTCGGGGCGGCAGACCAGCTTGATGAACTCTGAGAACCAGAACTCCGGGATGCAGCACTCCAGGCACTGCTCGCTCCAGTGGCTGCCCAATTGCTCCATCATGTTGCCGCACAGCAGGCCCCAGTCGCAGAAGACCTCGAGGTTGCCGAAGTCGAAGCACTCGACCTCGATGGCAGTGGTGGTGGCGCTGAAGGGGTGCATTCTGCGCCAGGAGGCGTCGTAGCGGAGCACGGCGCACGTCTTGCTGGAGTGGCGGGCAGGCTCGCCGTTGGAGAAGACGGTCTCGGTCGTGCCGTCTCCGTGTCTCATCTTGGGGTGGACGACGAACTCGCCGGAGTAGGATATGTCGGGGATGCGGTAAGGGGGGACGGCGTTCTTGGCGTAGTACTCACCGCGGATCCCCCTGGCGAAGCGCTCGAAGAAGAGTTCGAAGAATGGGTTGATGAAGGGCGGAGTGACGCGGCGCACCATCATCTTGTTGTCGAGTCTGCGCGGAATCGTGGTACGCTTATGCCCGCCTCTGCCACCAGAGCGAACTGTGTTGGTGGCGAAGTGGGCCTTACCTTTGCCTTTATGTCCGAAGGCGTTGGTGTAGCTAGTGGAGTCAATCTTTCCCTTGACCTGGGTGCCGGTATTGCCACTGGCGCGGCCTTTGAAGAGAATCTCGTCGCTGCCTGTGTTCTCGCCTGATGCCTCATTGCCCTCTGTTGCCATGACACTGCTGCTGCCGTCCGCCGGCTTGCACCTACCAGCAGGGGTGAAGTTGATTGGGTTTCTAAACTTACCGTTGGAAATAGTCACAAGCTTGCCGTCGATGTTGTTCGCGAGTTCGGTGAACTTGACCTCCTTCTTCGGGATCGCAGGCGTGCGCCTCGAAGAGTTGGTGGGGTTGATGTCGTCGTCGTCACTGTCCTTCGGGACGAGGCCAGCTGTAAGAAGCTCCTCACGGTCTGGAGCAAGGTACCAGATCGGCTTGTTGCAGTTTGGGTAGTAAATCTTGTGCTCAGTAACTGGGGAGAGGAACAAGACCTTTTGAATTCTGGACGATTCGTTGTAGACCTTCTCCCAGCCCTTGCAGACACCGTTCAGTGAGAGTATCTGGCGGATTGGGAGGCGAAGGACGATATCATCCATCAGGTCGACGTTGGTGAAGATCTTCGAGGTCGCCGAATCTGAGCCGACGGCGATCTTGAACGGCGGCGCCATGGTGTGTTGCGTGAGTTGGGGTGGAAGAGTTTGATGTGTGATGAGTGGTGAGTGGGATAAGACGAGTGAGGTGTTTCGGCTTGAATGGACTTCACCAGTGTGATTTGGTTTTGTTTTTCAGGTGAAGTGGGTTGTGATGTTTATTGCGATATGAGTTGTGGGTGGGGTCGTGCTGGCGACCGGGTGACTCCGCGCCATGCAATGCGCAAAGACCATCAACAATCAACATGTGGTCAAGTTGGGAAGGAGCGATGGACTTGATGGAGGACGGGGTGCGTTAGTAATTTACATACGTTTGTCAAAGAAACATCTTGTTGCGCTCGAGCAACTCCTGCCATAGGCAACATCTCTCGACGACCTAGTGAGGTGCGCCAGGTTTCAGGCGCTTTGGGTGTAGTTCTGGACTCTGGATGGTGATCGCTTGGTAGTCGCTGAGGCTTTGGATGGTCATGGGGCTGCCGCTCAGGCTGCTGGTATGGTCCGTCAATCATGGCAGACCCCTGACCGAGACAAACAGATTTGTTGATCATGGCAACATCACACGTCCAAAACCCGACAGTCCCAGAAGACTGAGCGAACAGCTTCAGCATGTCCTTCCTGCCGTACAAGTCGATCTTGCATACCATCAGCGATCACGGTATCGAGATATCTCGTCCAACACCTCGGCAGGTGGGGAGAGCACCATCCACCATTAACACAAGGGTCAGAGCTCTTGCAATCATTGCTTCTCCTCCGCGGTATCGTTTTTGATCTTTGCGTCTTTCCTCTGCGGTCTTTCTCCGAAAATGGTGGTGCCGACTCTGACCTCGTCACTGCCCTGACGGATTGCGGCTTCGTAGTCCGAGCTCATTCCCATGCTAAGCTCAAGATCCTTTGTCTCAATACCAAAATCCTTCGCCACCTGATCTCTGACATTGCGCAGGGTGACAAAATCTTCGTTCTCGGTCTCGGGTGTGGAAGCTTTGCTCCGCGCAATAGCGCCAATTGTCATGAGACCGTTGAGCTGTAGATGCGGGCATTTCTCTCTGATGTGCTTGCATAGCTCCGTGGCATCCTTCGGCTCGACACCACTCTTTTCCGCTTCCCCAGATGTGTTGATTTGTGCCAGAACATGCAGCTTCTCAGTGAGCTCCTGCTTCTCAGCCAAGGCGGCGCGACCTTTTTCCAAAGCATCCGCCTTCTTCGCGGTATCGACGCTGCTGACACACCACAGGTTGGGGACCTGTTCAGCTAGGGGCTTACACTTGTTCGTTTGCAACGCGCCAATCATGTGCCATTTGATGGATCGTGGGAGGATGGCGGCCTTCTCCGTGAGTTCCTGGGCGTAATTCTCGCCGAAGTGTACTTGCTTGGTGGGCTCTTGGTGCAATGCCAGGATGTCGTTGGCAGGCTTCAGCTTCGAGACTGCAATGAGACGGACCTACATGCACATTGGCAGATCAGCGCCTGCAATTCGCTTAATTGGATCTCACGCGAGTCGGTACCTGACGGCCTCCAGCAGATCCAGAGATCTTCTGCAGCACACTGCCGACATTCTCTGCCAGAGCGTGTGCGCGTTGCGGGTCTACTCGCATGGTCTCGCCGTTCGCTTGATTCTCTTCCGACATTGTTTGGTAGGGAAGAGGCTAGGGAAAGTGCTGCCGTGGAAGTGCCTTGGTGTTTCTGCAGGATGTGATGAGGTCAGAACCAAGACCTCGCTTCAATGATTCACCGAGCCCTAAATGCGTTTCTCCGCACTTGCCCTTAGCCTTCAAGATCCTTGTATGCAAGAGTTTACATACCATTTCTTTTGGTGACGGATATGGAAACTCATCTCTGTCACGCATTTGCTGAGATGTCGGAGTACAGTAGTCATGAGAATGCGCTTTCAGTGTTCGTGAAATGATGTCCGACGACGACGAGATCTCACGTGAGCCGCTGGTGTCTATCAATATCTGGAACCGAGACAGACGCTGAGAGCTGCATGAGCCGTATGTAGACTCGTGGTTACCCTCACTCCTTGCAGGCACGAGGGCGTATGCCGATCAGGATGATCAAGCAAACCTTCATGAAATGTTCCCCACAGGCGCCAACATGTCTTGAAGCCTGCACGCTGTCAGACAAGGATCTCGACCAAGGCTGGAAGCGTGGCAGATGCGGCTACGAGCCGTGATCATCACAGTTGCAAAGGTATAAATATCAACCTCCATCTTTCGGTCCAGTCTCTCAATCTCATCCCCATTTGTGCACCTGGACGTCTTCGTCAAGATGTCTATTTTACAGCTAACCAGTACGGTCTTGCTGCTGTCCGGTCTGGCAACAGCGGCAAAGTACGAAGAATACATCCTTGCGCCTCGCTCGCGTACGCTGTATCCCGAAAAGGTCCACGGTTTCAATGGCTCCATCTCCGGTACAGACTCACTCATTGGAAGTGCTGGCGGTGAGGCTGTCTTCGATGGCATCTCCGCTGTTACCTACGACTTTGGCAAGAACATCGCGGGTCTTGTCTCTCTACAGATTGGCGACGTCGACGAAAACCAATTTATTGGGCTTACTTATAGCGAGAGCTCCCTCTGGATTTCCAACATCAGCTGTGATGCTACCGAAGATGCTGGCATGGACGAGCCATACTGGTTCCAGCCAACCCAAGGAGGCAACTACACAACAGACGAAGACCACGTACGTGGTGGCTTCAGATATTTGACTCTGGTCCACAACACGACTGGCAACATTGCCGTTGAATCCATCTCGGTCCACTTCACAGCCATGCCTCATTATGCGGACGATCAAATTGCTAATTACACCGGCTACTTCCACTGTGACGATGAGCTACTTAATCGCATTTGGTACGCTGGCGCATACACCAACCAGCTTTGTACGGTAAGCTACTAGATCTGACTGATTATGAGCTCCCCGAGGCTCCTGCGCACACACTGTCGTTCTCCTGCTCATAATTAGGAGGATTGCTCGCTGAGATATCTCGAAACCTGGCTGATGATGATACTAGATCGACCCGAAGACTGGTAACTCGCTCGTGCACCCGGAACTCAGGTCCAACATGACAAACGAAGAAGTTGGCCTGACCACCTGGTACAACAACTTCACAATCGCCAACGGATCAGCAGTATTGACAGACGGCGCTAAGCGTGACCGTCTCATCTGGCCAGGCGACATGGCCATCGCTGTTCCAGCCATCGTCGCTTCGTACTACGACATCCAGTCCATCGAGGACTCTCTGAACTCTCTCTACTCGCTGCAGAACGAGACTACTGGTCAGCTCCCATACGCAGGTATTCCATTCACCGAGCGAGGTCTTCAAAGCGACACGTACCACTTGTACAGTCTCATCGGGCTTGCTGATCATTTCCTCTACACCGGATCTCTCGAATACGTTGAGGGCAAGTGGGATCAGTTCGTCGCAGGTCTGAACTACTCGCTCTCGACAATCGACGATTCCAACCTGGCAAACATCAGTTATTCCAACGATTGGTACGTGATCGAAAGTGAAGCCCAACATACTTTTTGAGACACTACTGACGTCTCCCAGGTTGAGGAAGGGGATGGGCGGTCACAACATTGAAGCCAATAGTATCATGTACTATGCTATTCAGCAGGGTATCATGCTAGGCCAAGCTGTCGGAGCCGAGCAGTCACTACTAGATTCCTGGGCGCGCTCCGCCGAAGGCATCAAGTCCGCAGCCAATGAGCTGTTGTGGAACGAAACGGCTGGGTTCTATCACGATAACGAGACGACCACTCTCACACCCCAAGACGGCAATGTGTGGGCCGTTTTCGCCAACGTCACTGACTCCCAAGAGAAGAACGAGCGTATCAGTAGCGGCCTCTCTTCTCGTTGGACCGAAGTCGGTGCTCCGAGTCCAGAGGCTGACAACGCTGTTTCGCCTTTCATTAGCTCCTTCGAGCTCCAAGCGCATTTCCTTGCCAACAATGCCAGTGCTGCTCTAGCCCTGACCAGGCTGCAGTGGGGCTATATGCTGGATGACCCTCGTATGACGAACAGCACCTTCATGGAAGGCTACGAAGCAACTGGCGAATTTCACTATTCACCATACAACAATGATCCCCGCATCAGCATGTACGTGACTGACTAGTTTGGCCCCAAAATGATGTCTGAGACACTATACTGACTTGAACCTCTCGCGCAGGGCTCACGGCTGGTCCACTGGTCCGACTTCCGTACTCTCCTTCTATGTTGCTGGTCTACACCTGCTAAGCGATGGTGGACAAACTTGGGAAATTTACCCGCGTCTGGGTGACTTGAAGTTTGTCGACACAGGATTTTCGACCAGAGTCGGCGCTTTCAGCGCTCTGGTCAATGCTACAGAAGGTGTCGTGACTGCCATGAAGTTCTCGACTCCCACTGGGACTACTGGTGATGTGCGTCTGCCAGGTTTGACCGGATCTTTGAAGAGCTCAAACGGTTCTTCGATCGCGCTTGTGGACGGTGAAGCTCATAACGTGCCTGGCGGAAGCTACACCTTGATTACCAATGGGACAGCCACTGGTGGGAACAGCACATCCACTGGATCGACTCCTCCAGCGCAGTACTCAGGCAAAGCGACCACTCTCTCTGCTAGTGCTTTAGCGTTTGGTGCGGCAGTCTTCGCTTGGCTGGTGTAGAGTGATATTCCAGGTTCTAGCGCGGTTGATCTGCCCTGCTGCCGTTGGATAAAAGCTCGGAGAGGCATGATGCATCTCGTTGGTGCCTCTGAGAATGGATCGACAAATATGACTGTATGACACCACACAGGCACAGCTTCTGCGATGAGACAAACTATCATCCCTTGTGCTTGGCAATTACATAGCAAAGCCAATTTTCAGTAACGGCCTCTTTGTCAGAGCTGACTATGCATGGTCCAAATACCCTACCAAACCTGCATCGTTGGAAAGAAGCAGATTAAAATTATTTCTTGGTTCCAGAATGCATTTGTGTGCCAGTCTAAGTGCTGCGGAATGTATATCCACTAAGTCGCTAAACAAACAGACGTACTACCAAACCGATACATCCCTGGCTTGGTATATCCTTAAAATCAACCAACATCCCGTTGGGAGACCATAGCACATGATCATCCCACAGAAATCACTGAGCCCTAATATACGGTTACTTCGAGATGCGCTTGACACGCCCAGTCTGCTACCTAGCAGCAACTGCGACCACTGTCGCCGCTCAGGCTACTTATGGTGCAAACACGCCCACGGAGTTCACTTCCACATATGAGATTACTGCAACCCCCGATCAAGTCGTGAACGCAAACAACACCCTAACCGGCGGTCTCGCGGGCGCTCAAGGCCTTTACAAGATCAGCCTAAACAGTAAAACCAACACCATCTGCTATAACATCACTCTGATCGGGTTCCGCGGCGATTACTCTTCCCCTGCAAGCACCGCCACCCACGTCCACGAAGCCGTCGCAGGCAAGTCTGGTCCACCACGCATTGCATTCCCCAACCCCGTCGGGGTATATCCTGGCACCAATATTCGCTACAGCTTAGGCTGCATCCAAGGCACTCAGGATGGCTTTGTCACCGGTCTCAAGAACGCAACGACGGGACAAGACCAGGGCTACGGCTTCACCGTCAAGAGAATCGAGGACAACCCTTCCGGGTTCTTCGCCGATGTGCACTCTTCTGAGGCCGTGCCTGGAGCTGTGCGTGGGCAATTCTCTGCACCTATTGCTCCCCAGCTGTCAGCATATGTGATTGCAAGCTTGTCACCGCCTGCATCCAGCAGCGCTGTGCCCATGACTACTCGCGTCTATCCAGCCAACTGCACTGCCGCATGCACCACTATCACCGAACCTTGTCCTGATGCTACCATGGCGCCCCCAGCGCCCTACGGTACCGGGTCGTGGACTGCACCTCCAGCACCTCCTGCTACGGGAGGCTACGTCGCGCCGCCACCGGGCACGTGGGTCAGGCCCACAGCTCCTTCTGCTACACCAATCTCTGAGCCCTCGGCAACTCCATCTGTCACACCATACGAGGGCGCTGCTGCAGAGCGCTTGGTGAGCGGTGGAATGGCACTTGCACTGATTGGACTACTGCAGATTGCGATTTGAGTGGTGAAGAGGAACTAGGATGACGATGTTTGCCGTGGTTTGCTTTGACTTGTTGTTAAAACTTCTTGCCTTCGCGAGCAGATGTCTTCTCAAAGATTCGATGGGGTGGGAGGAGAAGAAGAACATGTAGTTCGTTGTTGTAAGTGGAGAGTATGTATGGTCAATTCATTCGAGTCGTTTGCATCTCAATCGTTGCATATTCATGATTGCAAACCTAGACTTGGAACTTGGTGTCCCATCGTGTTGACAGCTGCTTCATCACGCTTAGTAGAGCATCATCGTCCAAAACACCCAGTTACAGATGACATGAAAATGAATCAACGTATTGAAGTGTACACAAACCGACAACGTGTCTAGCCTTCTCAGATGATTCTATCTTGCTGCTCAAAAGTCTAGCAAGATCTCGGCCGCCGTTTGGCTATGCACCGCCCCACTGCAGCATCCGTACGAGCAGGCTCCCTACGGACCAGGAGACTATATTCATTAGATTCGTCAGCGACTGCACTTGTTCCATACGAGCAGGCTGCTTTGGAATATACAGTCAACCATCTAATCTGTATGTGGGACCTCAAAATGGCGATGTAGAAAGAGTCGTGTCTGCCAACAAAATATTGCCATCCCAACCTACCTCATCACCACACTCCCAACTCTCCAACCATCAATGCTGAAACCCACCATCCAAAAGATGCTTTTGAAGTCTTCCGTCGCCTGCAGCCTCATGGCTTCTCACATGGCTGCTGAAGAAGTGCCCCACACCCGCACCCTCATGGCCTGGCCCTCCCTCTACTCCGTCGACGACAAGGCCGACGCTCTCAAAGGATCCAGACAAGAAGTCGCCGCCATCGCCAACGCAATCTATCGCTTCGAGCCTGTTATTCTATACGTTCCAAATGACCACGTCTTCGACGTCATCGAAGCAGTCAACAATGTCAACGTCACCGTCATCGCTCTCAACGTCGACAACCTCTGGATGCGCGAGACCGGCCTCGTCTACGTCGTGTCTTCGACCGGCGAACTCGCGGGCGTAAGATTAAATTTCAATGGTTGGGGAGAGAAGGACTACCCGGATAGCTCGGTCGATTGGTCGACCGCCCACAGGATCATGAAGAAAGACCGTATCCACGAAATCGAAACGGGCATTTGCATTGAGGGTGGCGCGATCGAAGTCGATAGCGAAGGTACGCTGATGGCGACTGAGAGCTCGATTATCAACGATTAATTGTAACCCCGGTATGAGTAAAGCAGACATCGAAGCGGCGCTTAGGAGGTCTCTGGGGATCAAGGAGTTCATCTGGTTCAAAGGCATCGAGGGCAAAGACATCGTGGACGGCCACACTAATGGACTTGCTCGGTCCTTCGCGCCTGGAGTTGTGCTGCTATCTCGCCCGGCGGCTGGCACGCCCGAAGAGTGGCTGGAGACTTACAATAATGCTGAGAGAGTGCTGCAAACTTCTACAAACGCTCAGGGGCGTCATTTCGAGATCCATGAGATTGGAGAAGCAGCTGAGATGGACTTTGCGGAGCAGGACAACGACGATGAAGATGCTCCAGCCCGCAACTACGTCAACTACCTTGTTGTCAATGGCGGTGTCATTATCCCGAGATTCGAAGACAAGAGGACCGACGACGCGGCGAAGGCTACCATCAAAGGACCATTTCCGGACCAGGTAGTCGTTCAGGCGGACCTCCGATGGATCGCTGCAGGTGATGGTGGTATTCACTGTGCCACCCAGCAGGTCCCCCTGATCTAGTATGGCGTACACACTGGATTTTGAGATACGAGCGTCAGACCATCGAGTCAGGTGCAATGAGTGAAACCTCTGAGCTTTCAACAAGCTCGTAATCTGAGGAGATAGCATCGTAGAAAAAGCAAAAATACAGAACAATACGTCATGCATCAAGCACCATTACGCCTTGGGTATCTCAAACCGTCAAACCGTTTACGCCAAAATTCGCAGCCACTCCTCTCATCCCGATTTCGCCAACGACCGCCTTCTACTGGAATAGAAGCGATCGAGCGCCGTGCGACGCTGCTCCTGAGTCCAGCCTTCCACCACCAGCGCAAAGTCACTCACATTGTCAAAGCCATTGGCCTTCGCCATAGAGCAGAACTGACGCTTGCGCACTTCTTCCGATGGCTTGTACCTGTAGCGAATCTTGACCTCTTCCCCAGCGCTGTCCTCATCGTCAGACTTCTGCAGCCTCGCGTGCGGGTGCAAAGCTGCAGTGCCGGCATCATTCTGCGACGCCTGGCTCTCGACAAATGCGCGCTCGCGGTTCCAGTCGGCATCGCCTCCAGCTTTCGCTGCGCGTGAGGAGATGCGGGTCTCAACTTTGCTTGTGCCAATGACTTCTGCGTTCTCGTGGGTGTATTTCACTCCTGCGCTTGCCAGGATAGCCATCACTCCGTCTGGCTTCTTTGTTCCTTCGCCTGCTTTCTTGCGGCGAGTGCTCGGCTCGTCGACGATCTCTTGCGCCAGTTGCGACAGGGCTGTGTCGTCGTTGCCATCGTAGATATCATCATCTTCGTGACATGAAGCTTCAAGGTCCAGGCCCGCGATTTCAACACCAACACGAGACTCGGCGATGTTGGTCTTGTTGAAGATGTCGCGAAGCTTGATCTCCTCGCTGACGGGCGCGAAAAGATTAGCCAGACCGAAGATCTCGCCTTTGAGGTCTTTCTGGTCCTGCACACCCTTGAAGTACCGACGCTCCATCGAAGCGTTGTAGCCAATGTTTGCCTGTTGCTGCTTGTAGATCTGACGAGCATACACAACTTCTTCGATTGTACCGGCCGAGATCAGGCGGAACACTTCCACGTCACGAGTTTGCCCGAGACGGTATGCGCGATCCTGGGCCTGAAGATCATACGCCGGATTCCAGTTTGGGTCAACGATCACGACCTTGTTTGCGGAGGTGATGTTGAGACCGAGACCACCAGCTTTGGTGGAAATGAGAAAAACAAATGCATTGGGGTTGGAATTGAACTCGTCGACGATTGTCTGCAGTCACGTTAGCTTCAGAGGCGACTTATCTGGGAGCAATGGAGCCGAATTACCTGACGCTCATCATTAGGAGTCTTGCCAGAGAGCGACGAGACGTTGTAGGTCGTTGTCATCTTGAAGAGCATGTCCAGCATATTGAGCAAGCGGACAGAGTAGCTGAAGATAAGAACCTTGTCGCCATTCTCGTGCCATAATTTCAGCAACTTCTTGAGAATACGCCACTTGCCGCAGAACTGCGGATTAGTGTTGTAGATGATGTTCTCGCGATTGCTGTAGAGCTCTTCCCAAGAGTCGGGCATCGCCATCTGCAGCTTCTCGAGCTCTTTCTCGTGTGCCTGGCCTCCGTCAGGACTGTGTGGCAATAGCAATGTGAGATGGTTCGCGATTTTCTGGAAGTTCTGGAGCGCTGGGAACACGAAGTTCTGCCACTTCTTGCCGTCCGCGTGAGTATAGCAGCACCATCCCTGCTTCTTGCCAGAGCTGCAGTCACATGGTTCATAGGCGTGTCGAATGGTTTGCAAGATTTCGGTGTCGCAGAAGTTGTTGTACGCAAGCTCTTGAGTTTCGCTAAGCGGACAGAAGACCACCTTGTCGCTCTTCTTCGGCAGTTGATCTGCTATGAGTGTCTTTGGACGGCGAAGCAAGAATCTTGGAAGCAAGTTGTTAACCAGCTTCTGTGCAACTTCACGCGACTTTTTCAACTGCGCATATGTAGCGTCATGGCTCTGTCCGAGCTTGAGTGGGACAGCGACAGTAGATTTCCAATTGGAGAGAGGACCGAAAGTTCCTGGGTTGGTCCAGTTCAATAGTGTCCAAAGTTCTTCGTACTTGTTCTGGATAGCCGTGCCTGTCAATCCAATGCGACAGAGAGCGTTGATGTTGTTCATGGTTTTCGTTGTTTCTGAGGTACGCTCTTTGATTTTGTGGCACTCGTCGGCAATGACACAGTCCCATCGAACGGTGTTGATAAGATCCGAGTGGATGCGGTAAGTGTCATATGTGGTGATCATGATCTCCAGCCTTCCACTCGCTGCAGTCTGCACCGCAGATTCAAGGTTCTTTCTGCCACCGTGACAAGTGTCGATGTGCCACCATCCCCACTTCTCGAGCTCATTCTTCCAGTTCGCTACCAGTGTACCAGGAACGACCAGTAAGACACGTGGGTACCATTTCTCCCCGTGGGAGCGTCTCATCTTGCGCATGCGCTTTGCATCACGCTCGTCTGCCGTCTTGCCAAAGACAACGGTCAAGAAAGCAATGACTTGAATCGTTTTTCCCAGGCCCATGTCGTCACCAAGAATGCCACCTCTCTGATACACGAAAAGCTCATGCAAGAATTCGACGCCCTCAACCTGATACTTTCGTAGGAATTGAGCGATAGGCGCTGGGATGAGACCATAGGAGGCGGGCAACTCGATGTCCTCGTAAGGAGCACGTGGTTGCATGAATTCGGACACCGCAGGCCGCTCCTTGAGCGATTCCAGACGTTCGTCGTCCGAGAAATAAACGTCGTCGTAGTCGGGCGGGAATTGAAGTCCACTGTCGCCCAAATTTTGTCGTTTGCGATCCCATGCGACTCTGCGACTACGTACATACTCCGGCAACGTGCTCTCCATAAGAGCTTCGTCATCATCGGATGGATCGCCGTACGCTCGCTCTTTGCGCTTCTTGGAGTCGAGAACGGTCTTCGAAACTCTGCCGACCATTGAATTCTTGTCGTTTCTCTGCTTCGTCTTAGCTCTCTGGGCGGCTTCTTGCTTGCGCTTGATGGTCTTGCGCTGCTGGAATTGCTTATAGGCTTCATCGCTATCCTCATCATCTGTGAATGCGACTCTGTCTCCCCTCACTTTGGGCCTCTTGTTCGAAGACACATTTTCAGCATCGTCGGAGCTGATCTCCACTGCATCGCGCTTGTTCAGGCCGAGTTCATCCATGTTTTCGTCGAAAGTGATGTCTTGGCCTGGAGCCACGCGTTTCGACTTTGGAATGATGTCGAGACCGTCGTCAGTGTCGCTGAGTGAGTCTTCGCCTTCAGCAATGTCAACTCGTTCTTCGAGTGTCAGGTGGCGTTGACCTGAGGTCCCAAGTCGACGGCTTGCCATGTTGCATCTTATGTTGCTGGAAGTGCACGGCGGAAGGTCCGCGTAAATTTCCTATGCGCGAGTGTAGCTCGTCCATGAGATGACGTTGATCTGGAGCTTCCACATTGGCGCGCGAAAAGTGGCAGTTAATTCATGGTCAGGTGTTGCTGTACAGACGCGATGTCAGTCCCCACAAAGCCCACTTCTTCGTGACGTGAAGCAGCGAGCGCATCCGCGAAATTTGTCGCAACGAAGCTAGAGCACGCAAAGTAGATTGACTTGCTGCCGCTACAATCAGAAGCAAAGTGACTACAACACAGTCCTCGCCATGCCTCTCGATACCTCCACATACATATTAGCGCATCTGCGCCTGGACGGCCGCCGATGGAACGAATTGCGCCGTCTGCAAGCTCAAATGAGCACGCAAGCAGCAGCCGATGGATCCAGCTACTTCGAGATGGGCAACACGAAGATCATTTGCACTGTGGCTGG
The DNA here is from genome assembly GCA_019775565.1 of Melanodothis sp. VS III C KN 2. Taxonomy (NCBI): domain Eukaryota; kingdom Fungi; phylum Ascomycota; class Dothideomycetes; order Cladosporiales; family Cladosporiaceae; genus Melanodothis; species Melanodothis sp. VS III C KN 2. The sequence continues at coordinate 130,047 of JACWFM010000051.1, forward strand.
GCCACAAGAGAAGAAGGGCGGTGGTGGTGGTGGTGGCAGATCGCAGCAGGACAAGGCTAGCATTGAGGTTGAGGTCAACTTCGCTGGCTTTTCTGGCATGGACAGGAAGAAGAGAGCGCGCAGTGACAAGTACGTGCTGGCTCACATGAATGTTGCAAACGGATGATACTAATGGAGTTATAGACGCACGAGCGAGATGCAACACACGATCGCGTCTGCATTTGAGAGCACCCTCCTGACCCACCTCTACCCACACAGCACAATCACCCTCAACCTACACATTCTCTCCCAGGACGGATCATTACTTGCAGCTTGCTTGAACGCCGCTACTCTGGCGCTTGTTGATGCTGGTATCCCAATGACCGACTACATCGCCGCAACGACCGTGGCTACAACCGCCAGCTATGCAGATAAGGAGGAAGAGGCGGACCCATTGCTGGATCTGAACGGTCTGGAGGAGCAAGAGCTGCCATTCTTGACAATTGCAAGCAGTGGAGGAGAGGACAGGATCTGCACGCTCATCTTGGAGACCAAAGTACACATGGCAAGGCTGGAGTCGATGATCTCAGTTGGTCTGGATGGATGCAGCCAGATCCGTGGCATCTTGGACGGCGTCATTCGCGCACATGGCAAGAAGCTCATTGAAGGCAAGGTTGGTTGAGCGTGTGCCACTTGCTCACGCCAGCAAAATACACCAGAGTACCTGCTGTTGAGGCAAGGCCAATAGCATGGGGCTCACGCACCAGTGGGAAGCTAGATGCAAAGGCTACACCGACAAGCGTGGTACAGCTGAAGAACGCGACGAAGTATCTGCCACAACTCATATGGTAGAAAAGACGTCCTTGGGTATTTGAAAGCCGCGCGCAATACTCTATTGCCAACACGCTCAGGATTACCACTTGCAGTCGCCATTACCAATACTTGCTCATATCGCAAATGCGGCAATCGAGTCAGACGGCCTACACAAGCGCTGCACGCCAATATGCCCATTGCTGTCGGGGAAAGGTCGCATGCTCGCCCAAAGCGGCCGAGTGGAACGCTTCACCTAGGATTTGCGACATGCAAGATCGCAGAGAACCTAGACAAAGTGATTCAATTGTCAGCCAATAATATGCAATCACTTGTTGAAATCCCAAGCCCGATCGCTCTAATGAGAATAGGAACAGTCCTCTTTGCGCAGGTGTACCATTGTTGGATGAATGCTGCAGCCAATCAGTGGCGCTTATCACGCTTGACGGCTTTTTTTAAGCGCCACCTCTGTTTCAATTACCGCGACAACGATGAATGTACCACTACTGAGAGAATGCTCATGGCATTCACACCCAAGGGCGTTTAATAGCGCGGCGTGAAATATTTGTAAGTACTTTTTGCTCCAGGTGACGCTGCGATTTCGTTTTCTTCCATCCATCTATCCACTTGTCTGCTTTCCTTCCTTTCGTACTCTCATTGCAAGTCATACATAACAGCACTGCTGGTCAGTAACAACAATGTGGACTCTTATTCTTCTATCCTTCGCGTTGACCGCGACCGCGCAGACAGCAGCTTGGAATGCATCCACGGCAGCAACATTCGTCTTCGGACCACCCTCAACAAGCCAGCGGTTTGTCTTCGCCCTCAACGCAGTCGAGGCAACGGGTGATCTTTACTTTCACCTGGAAGTGCCAGACGGACAAGCATGGGGCGCTGTGGGCATTGGCTCCCAGATGAAAGACGCTCTCATATTCGCCGCGTACGCCAGCGAGAATGGCACAGGCGTCACCATCAGCCCGAGAATAGCTACACGACACGCTGAGCCATCGTACGCCGAAGAGATCAAGTTGGAGCAGCTCTGGCCTTCCGAGCTAAACAACAGCAACACCATCGGCGTCAACAACAGGCTGCAAGCAGATGCCGTCTGCAGGAACTGCACATCATGGCTCTCAGGCAAGGGCCGACTCGATCTTAAGAGTGCTTCCGCGCCGTTCATCTTCGCCATTGGCCCCGAGAAAACCATGCGCTCGAACTCCCTCACCGCGTCCATGCGTCGACACGAGTTTTACGGCCGCTTTGACATGAACATGACCGCAGCTACCTCGCCAGAGACAGGCGCGGTGCCGCCGCCGTTTGGCAAGAATGGCGGATATATAAACCAGGACGCAAGCATAGTCCTTGATATGACTACCGACGGTAGCAAGGCACCGGCAGCCCATGCATTGATCATGATCTTTGCGTTCGTCTTCCTCTTCCCGCTGGGCTCGCTGCTCATCAGTGTCTTGCACAAAGCGCTGTGGCACGGCGCTGTGCAGATATTGGCTCTCTTGCTGGTCATCACCGGCTTTGGTCTCGGTATTTATCTGTCGACGCAATACAACAAGGTATGTCAAGCTCGTCCAGCTGTCGACTTCACGTCAAAAACTGACCATCGTCTTACCAGTCCAAGCACTTTGCCTCTGCTCATCAGTTAATCGGCCTCCTAATCCTCATCTTCATGCTAATTCAACTCGGCCTCGGCCTCCTCCACCACCGTACCCAAAACCAACAACCCGTCAAATCCGCAACCAAATTCTCCAAAATTCACAAATACCTGGGGCCCGTGATCTTCCTCCTTGGCTTGATCAACGGTGGCCTAGGGTTCAGTTTCGCAGGGAACTCCTCGTACTACGGTCGGTACGTTGTTGTCATTCTCACAGTGGCAGTGTTCTACTTTGGTGTGAGGGGAGTTGCTTGGTGGTGGAATGGGAGGAAGAAGGGAAAGAAGCAGCAGGAGTGGGTTGGAGAAGGGTTTCAGCATCCGCAATTTGGACCTCAGGAGCCATATCCGGGAGGGCAGGCTGTGCCGTTGAGGGACTTGCCGGGAAGGGTTTAAAGGGATCGATTCGTATGCGGATGAGGTGGCTTTGCTGGTGGGGACGATGGATGCGACTTGACGATGCAGAAACGCTGGACTCGTGCCTACCTCGTACCACCTCTATCCTGCCTCTCATTGTCCAGAGTTTATCAACCACATATAGAAAGCTCAAACTCAGGCCCAGTGTGTTCCCAATGACTACGACAATCTTAAAGGTCGAAGTGCCCAACTGCTGCGTGTTCTTGTCATTATCTCATCGGCATGTGGTCATCTCTCGGCATCTTGTCCCGATTGTATGACCGCAGAGAGTAATGGGAGCATTTGACGGATTAATAATAAGAATCGAAGGACATGCATGTAGTCAAGTGGGTCTATAGTACTCTTGACATGGTCACACGTTCGCAATCCTGCCAAGTAGACAGTGGATTCGATCATCCGTTGATCCGCTTGTGTTCGACGATGCTTGAAGGATCGTGACGGCGTGATTAGACATTCTTGGCCGTAGCATCGCTGCACTGCGATCGATCCGATGATGTATCAAGCTTCCATCTTAGCACTACTACATGCGTTGACAACTTCTCTCACAAGCACACGACTCCTGGAACTAAACCGAAAGCAACGAGAATCAAAATGCCCTTGCCATCATCGTCATCATCTTCAGGGCCTGCATCAGCATCGGCAGTGAGTGCCATAATGAGACCTCTGCCGCTACCAGAAGACAAGATAGCCAGCCTGTGGGAGCGATGGCGACGAGACAGGCGCAACGCACGAGAATTGCGGATGCCTTCAGGTGGGAGCAGTCGACGTTGGAGGGTTGGGAATGTGGTCAGTTGAGGCGAGGAAATGGTGCTGTAGGCCCGCGATCTGTTTGAGAAGGGTATCGCTAGTTTTACAGGTCATGGTATGGGTGGTTCGAGTGCGTGATTGGAGATGGTCGGCAACTCATATCTGATCTGAGACTCGTGTGTATAGTCACATCTCAGTGGCGGGATTGACACGTCCGGCACCCAAGGCGTGGGCACGTTCAATATCCACTATGCACATTGAGGAGGTTCACAAGAAAGAAAGACGGCTGACACGTCTTCAATTCGTTGGGGAATTCCAAATGTAGATTTCAACCCAGTGTATGACTGACAGGGCTAATGCTGGACCGGAGTTCTTTTCGCCGGTCCCAGAACTGTTACGCAAATGGTGCTTTCTCGGACGTTACGTCGATGTCTGCGGCATTTTGATGCTAGGCTCAGTGGTGACCTTGTGCTTGACGTATGAAGTAGCTCATTGAGTTTTGTTTTTGCCTTTAGAGAGTTCCAGCCGAGACTGCGTAGTGCCTCTTGCTTTGTCAGTTCCCGACTTTTCGTGGAGATTGTGTCACAAATCACAGTGTGACAGTCACTGCAAAGGCAGTAGCTCTAAGCGAAACGAGAGATGATGTGGAACAGTCCTCATTCTAAGAGGCACGGTATGGTCCCATTCGCGAACAGCATGCACGAGATAATCATGTCGTTGCCATATTCGAGTTCACCCCAACTCTAACCCTGCCTGTGACTGCGCGATCATCGATGTAAACACGCAGGATGTACATCTAACCTGGGTAGACGTAAAGTACCGCCACAAGTTTCATGGCAGAATTGCTATACGATTGTCTGGCCAAGAATTGCAGTGCTCGTTTGTATCCGTTGATTGTCTGATTCCTTGTGGATGTATCCTTCGAGCCTGTGATCTAGATTGAGCGTATCGTCGTGTACCATGGTTCGTGCTAGAGCTGGTGAAACATGGCCTTGGTAGATGCAGCACGTGTTTGCATCTTCAGCCCCGGACGAAGTATGACTGTGAGGAATGATGTGGTATTGTAAGCGGATATGGCCGATAGCGTGACATTGCTTGGTCGTAGCAATGCGCAAGGAAGTTCGTATTCCACTCCGAATATAGCTTAAAGCTTAGGGCAGTCGCAGAGCCGCGTGCGCGTGGAGAGAGCTGTGTCAAGGCTCGAGTGTAAAGAGCGGGGTTCTTGCCCTTGCGAAGTACGCCATCATTCATCACTCGAACAACTTTTGCGCCGTCTTGCTACGTTAATTCCTCACGCAACTCGAGGACTCTTCTTCAAACTCAACCTCGTCCTCTCACATACATCACACCTTCCTCTATACCCACAATCATGCAGGTCCCGCTATTCCGTCTGCAGTGCGGTAAGTAATACCCCGCTGTACATGATCGACAGACATCCCTCCAAACATTGTCGCAAAATATCCAGACGAAAGACAGATGCTGACCCTCTTGCGCGATTCCAGGCGTCGCCGGCTACGAATGGGGAAAGCTAGGCTCGACCTCTGCCGCTGGACGTTTCGCAGCTGCGACACCACGCGACGATCTACAAGTCCACGATGACAAGCCTTACGCCGAGGTAAACCGTCCTTACATGTACGAGTAAACACGAAGTAATCATGCTCACCCTCAAATCAGATGTGGATGGGCACACACTCCAGTAACCCTTCATACGACTACGAGACGAAACGCTCGCTGGAGGACTTCATCAAGGACAACCAGATGCTCATGGGCAACGACGTCGTAAAGAAGTATGGAGAAAAGCTGCCGTTCCTGTTCAAGGTCCTGTCGGCGCAAAAAGCACTATCCATCCAAGCACACCCGAACAAGAAGCTCGCGAAAGAGCTGCACGAGAAGAACCCCAAAGAGTACAAGGATGACAACCACAAGCCTGAGATGACCATTGCGATTACACCTTTTGAGGGACTATGCGGATTCAGGCCACTCAAGGAAGTGTCTTACTTCTTGAAGGCTGTCAAGTCGCTCAGGAAGTTGGTGGGCGAGGACGCTGCAGCCCGCTTCGAGACGACCGTAAACGACAGCTCAAAGTCAGAAGCCGAGCTGAAGCAGGCGCTCAAGGATGCTTTCAGCAGCCTGATGAACGCAAAAGAGGAGGACATCAAGACTGCCGCGGAAGAGCTGCTTGCACAAATAAAGAAGGAGGACCAAGACTTTGCAGGAGGCGAGTCAGCACCCACACCAGGTAGCAAGGCGCTGGCCGAACTGCTCCCTCGACTGAACAGCCAGTTTCCCAACGATATTGGTCTCTTCGTAACCTTCTTCCTCAACTATGTCGAGCTGCAACCAGGCGAGGCCATGTTCCTCCAAGCCGACGACATCCACGCTTACATCAGCGGAGGTACGTTCCCAGCAAGTTCCGCCATCCCTGCAGCGCATACTAACGAACCACCCCAACAGACATCATGGAATGCATGGCCTCCTCCGACAACGTCGTCCGCGCCGGCTTCACCCCCAAATTCAAAGACGTCCCCACCCTCACCAGCATGCTCACCTACAATTTCGCGCCCATCTCCGAGCAAAAAATGTCCCCATCCGACTTCCCTTACTGCAAATTCAACACCACCGCCCACAGCTCCGACTCCTCCGCACAGCTCTACGACCCTCCCATCGAAGAATTCGCCGTCGTGAAAACAGACCTCAACTCCTCCGGATCGAAAGTGACTTTCGAAGGCATCGAAGGCCCAAGCATTGTGATCTGCACCGAGGGTCAGGGAACTATTAGTGTGGGACCCAAGAGCGAGGAGATTCGCGAGGGATGGGTGTTTTTCGTGGGCGCAACGGCAGAGGTCGTGCTCGAGAGCAGTAGTGGGGAGAAGCCGTTCAGGACGTTCCGCGCTTTCTGCGAGATTGGTGAGGAGAAGACCCAGAGTGGAGGGAAGCTTTGATGAAGTGGTGGGTTTCTCGAAGGCACCATCAGGTCTGGTCTCGTCAAGCAAAAGGCGAGGCTCATCTCTTTGGGTCCGGCAATTTTAACGACATAAAACGAGTACACCAGCACAAAATATATCAGAACTTGCAGCATCATGTACGCTTGTCTCTCTCATGGAATGGCAGGAAGATGCAGAGGGAGAACGGAGACAGAAATTTCGCGTTATGGGGTATATTATATCTATCATAAAAAGGGTGGGAAATCAGAAGAAGAGAAGGTATCCTAGTTGTCAAAAAAAAGTAGCAAAGAACAACAACAAGACACAAAGCCCTCGACATGCAGGTATTAACGATAGAAAACAGGTCAGCCCAACAAACAGAGGCGTCTCGACAAGCTGGAAACCCAAGGGCTCCCGCACGTCTCAATGCGAGTTCCCCTCTCTTCCGTCTTCTCCGCGTGCATGTTTCTTTTCTCTCCTCCTGCTTTCTTGCTCTACTCCCCCATCTCTGTTTTGGAGCTCTCTTTCTCCATGCTTCGTGTCTTTGTTGCGCCTGCGCGAGAGTTTGGGGTATCCAGATAAGACATGGAGTCTAACGTGTAAAATTGGTGGGCAGGGTTCCAGGAAAGACAGCGAGAAGTGTTGCGCCGGTACAGTCGCTACAGTGCTCGCTGCTGTCTCTCACCGAGAAGGTGGTGGTGTTGTGGTACGTCTGGTGATTGAATGAAGGAAGCGTGGGACATGATGGTTCCCGCTTCTACTTCTTCTCGACCTTGACGTTCTGGCTGAGCCAAGAGAGACCTTCGAAGATGCCTGTTGGAATCGAGTTAGTATGTGTGTCCTGAACAGTGGGCTTTTTCTTGTTTTATGGATGCGCTGCTTACCCTCTCCACTGGTGGCGCAACTGGGCTCGACCTTCCAGACGTGGTCCTTAGCTATTCTGTCGAGATCGAGCGCTTGGGCTACGTCGTTGGGTCGCATGGCTGGGGAAAAAATATTATTAGCATCTTACGTTGGCTTCGGGAGGGTAAGAGCTGAAACATACCGCCATCAACATCCTGCTTGTTGGCGAAGACAAGGAGCACGACGTTGCGCATTTCGCGGTCCTGGATGATACGGCTGAGTTCGGATTTAGCTTCTTCCATGCGAGCCCTGTCGCAGGAGTCGATTACGAAGATGAGAGCGTGGGTGCCTGTTGGGTCGAGATTGTTAGCTTGTGGTTCGGAATTGCTGACTTTGGCTGGCTTCTTGAGGTGGCTTGACCAGCTCACGCGAGTTGTACTCGTGTTACCAATAAAATGGTTTAGTGTATCCACATACCAGAGAAGTAGTGTCTCCAAAGCGGCCTAATCTTATCCTGTCCGCCGACATCCCAAACATTGAAGCGTGTGTTCTTGTACGAGACGGTCTCGACGTTGAAGCCGACAGTGGGGATGGTGTGGACTTCGCTCGCGGCGCTGGGAGACAGCTTAAGGGTGTAGAGGATAGCTTTAAGAGAGTGTTGTCAGTGGTAGGCTCAAGGACTTCTGCGCATCCTTCCTGTCAAGAACAGCTGCAACACGAAATATGCGCCTCGCGTTGTAACACGGCCCCTATTCAAGGTTGCAAGGGAAGCAGACGTACTGGTCTTTCCGGCGGCATCGAGACCAAGCATCAACAGGCGCATTTCCTTGCTGCCGAAGATCTTGGCCAGGGAGCGGGAGAGTGCGGCGCCCATGGTGGAGGTCGTTGTTGTGTGGTGTTGTGGTGGTTGCGATTATGGTTTAGGTGGCTCTCCTGGAGTATGGAGTGATGCGCTGAGCGCGGACGTGCTTGTACGGTCGCTGTTTCTGGCTGGAAGCAGGCGTGCAATGTTGATATTGCTCTGCGACAGTCGGCCGGTGCTTGAGCGGCTCTCTGAGACCTCCAATGGGCTCTATAGACTCTCTCTGGTCAATGGCGGGAGACTTTTGATGCGGCACGTGGATCTCCTGGGCTGGTGGCTTTCGGGACTCGCTCCGTGGGAAAGTTAGATGGATTAGACTGGCTGGACTCGTAAGGCGGGGCGTGGACGGGCGTGATGGTGGATGTTGTTGGTATGTTGTGTGTAGAGAGAACAGAACAGCAATGTACAACAACAGAACAAGGCATAACAGTCCTTTCACTCTTGACCGTTGCAAGTCCCCCTCGCTGCTGCCAGGCCCTTTCCTTCCAACCCCTGGACGTGCCTGGGGTGGAACTTGCGCCTGATTGCTGCTAACTCATAACACTTTAGCGCCAGCTGACATTGAACCTAACAGTCCCTGCGTCGGTTCTCCCCGACCTGATCGCCTCCAAACACACGCTGTTTCATCTTTTTTGCCGTCGCCGAGCATTTATCTGTCCAATAGTACACCTCCAATCTCCGTGGCAGTATCTTGCAGTCCACCGATATGCCGAGTCCACCTCCCTATCTTCCATACACTTCACCCTTATATCACGTCGGCATAACAATTGACGTCCGGCTTTCACTCGTCGTCTAATCTTGGCATGCCCTAGGGCTATCCTCGACCTCTCATGTCGCTTGCAGTTCTGTTATTTGACAGCTTCCAACTACACGCTACATGCCGGGTACACGACAGCTACATTGACGAACTGTCAAGGCACCGGGCTGTCGAGCACTCTGTCTCTAACAAGCATCTTGTGTGTCTCGCCTGACCGCGCAATGCCGGTGTGCCAATGCGCTGCATCCTCCATGCTTGATGCACGCCACGGGATGCCTTATCAGCTCATACGCACATCACTTTGAGCTTGATTGGTGATGGTAGCACGCCGAGCACACGCTTCATGCTGGACGTTTTCATGATGAGCAGTACGATCGAGAGCATCGCAAATAAGGAGGCAATTGCTCTATGGCCCTATCTTTCCAGTAAAATTACGGATGGGATTTCGAGATCGATCGTGCTTCGTCAAAGGATCTAAGCTTGTGACCAATGCCGATTAGACATTCTAGTGCCATTTACTAGCACTCTTCGTGTTGCGTTGTGTTGTTTGACACATTCAAGATGTAGTGGTGCGATGCGAAATTCAGTGTCTGATATCACATGATCCCTCAATGGATGTCGAGCATCCAAAGGGAGAGTACAGCGAAGACTGGCACGTGTGAACGCGCTTAGCCTCGCTGTGGTGATTTTAGTGTACCGCATCTCCCTATTTGTATGCCGGGTCTCGTGATTTTGTCACAGAGAGTAGCTCGAAAAGGCAGGTGAAAGTCTGAATGCGGCTCGTCAGTACATCAGAAGTCCCCGACCCACCCTTGCCTAGAAGCAGTTCCACATCATCTCGACTTGACACAACATGAAGTCAGCCTTCACAGTGACTCGCATCTTGGATCGCGTGACTTGAGATCCTGTGAGCGTAGGTGGTTTCGGTGACTGATTCCTACATGTAAATCGGTCGGCTGTGCCCCACTGACGGTGACCGCGATCCTTTGCAGACACCGCTTGGAGACCACTGGTTGTGTATTTGATTACATCCGCCTTTCTTTCTATCTTTGTCGTTTTCACTTTCTTCTTCATTCAAAATCGATGAGTCTGCCAAGGGCCTGTTGAACGGAAGCCAGACTTGTTTACGACAACCAAATACCCTCCTTTCTCACGACAATGTCACGTCTGGATCATCGATTTCTACGAACATCACATCCCAGATATGCCGGTCCTTACTTGCATGAAATTGCCACAGAAGGACACATCGACACACAGGTCGTCTCGGAAGAACTTCTAAATGCCATCACACAACAGTCATTGCCACCACGAGTGTACGAACTCTGGCTATGCGCATGTCCTGACGAAACAGCCATAGTCCTCGGCTTGCAGCAAGACAAGTCAGTCTTACTTCGCAGAGGTGCTATCAAAGCGTTCAGGCGATGGTTCCGCACCTCCAGATGTGCCGATATCTGGCATGCGGTAGGGTGCACCGCAGGAATAGTCAGGCTTCTTGCGAAATTCTCAGTCAACCACGTCAGAGAGTTCAGCAAGGTGCTGGGTCAATGCGGTACCAGCACGGCGATGCGTGTAGAAAGGCAGGCGCTTGTTACCGAGCTCATGTATTCTCTTGCCTCGCGCTTCTTCCCCGAGTCAGCAAAGGTGCAGAACCCGGACGAGCGGCCTCTATGGAAGTTCTACGCTGAGCTTGTCTACGCATGCATACCAGAGGCTCGCGATGCATGGACTCTCGAGAAACACCTCCCGGAACTGGATATGTTCAGAGTGATGCAGACTAACACAGACTACTATCAGCAGCAGTGTTTGAAGAAGGCCATTGCTGGCGACAAAGACTTGTACAGGTACTCATCGCTGTTCGTCTCGCTGCCAGAAAAGATGTCTGAGGTGGACCGAACGGTACCACAAAGCATGAAATTCGCTGCGCTGTTCTTGGAAACGCTCGTCGAGCACGACACAGAGCTGACCGAGAAGAATGGTTATGGGAGACTCGGCGCTACTTTTGTAACGATAATCCGACGCCTCGCTCGTCGAAATATCTCCAAAGACTTTGCGTTGGAGATGGTCAATCTGATCTCGCGCTGTATGAAGCAACATGTCGTCAAGGAAGCTTCGATGATGAGTGCCGACTACACAGAATACGTGACGGACATTGCCCGGTTGTGGGTGCGCGATCCGGCCTTCGAAGCACCCCTATCTGGACTACTCAAAGCTGGCGACAGGATCAATCTCTCAGGGCTTGCAAAAGTCATATGCGCAGTCTCAAGAAAGATGCGCTACAGACTCCTCCAATGGCTTGTGCTCACTCAGCACAACTTCGACATCGACCATGCCGACCAGCTCCCACGCTTCAGGTACCCAGTTCCTTGGAGCCTTTTTGTTGCACTTCCCAAATCTGAGGCACGCGATCTCGTGGATCGCATCGTCCAAGTGAAGGGAGTCCACGGCGGCTGGTTGAACACAGAAGACAAGGTGCCGGAACTCTCGCCCGTCAACATCAAGTTGGATCTGTTGCGATGTCACCTCATGGAGAATACCAACGCCCGGTTGGACGAATCCAAGACGAGGACTGCCAAATACCAGCGCTCGGCAGAGAAGGAGCGCGATGGGCAAACGCGTATCAATTGGGCCATAGCTGCAGGACATATGGCTGTTGTGAGTGGGTCGCTCGACCTCACAAAAGATTTTTTCGTCTGGGCGCGTCGCTTCAACAGAGATCCCCTTGTGTCACAGTTATATGGAGCGGACAGCTTGCTTAGAAAAGCAGATACTCTCGGTCTGCTATCAGGACTACCAGAGAGACCAATGGTGACTTCTAAGACGGATCTGATCACAGGCGACGTGCGCAAGGGCGACGAGATCGCTTTATTGCTTCTGGAGACTGCAGTAATGTGTCAGAACGAGCCTTCATTCTACGCCACCCACTGGTCTGTGGTTCAGCATATGTTTGCGGACATATTCCAAGTCCGGCTTCAGCGTATCCGAAAATTGAGCTCCCGGCTCGGTCTGTCTGAGGATGAAATCAATGAAATCATCTGGGTACCGACGCTGGATGCCATCCTACGGGCCGAAAGACTCGCAATCGATGACAGAAACCAAGCTTTACAATTTTCTGACATTTATGGACCGCTTTTCTTGTGGCGTGATGTGGACATCACAAACCCGGATCCATCTGTTCTTTGGTTCCTCAACGAGCTCGCTGTGCGTCGAGATGCCCTCTGGAAAGAACATAGATGCAAGACCCACCCAAGCGTCATGACTTTGGAGGCGCCATGGCCACGCGGTCTGCCAGTTCAGGCTCTACTTTCAGCGCAGATCAATGGCAGAACTACTGCGGAAGGACTTCCATTTGTGATGGAGCGCGCCAAAAAGGTCGTCTTTATGCCTCGGGAGGATGCCCTCCGCACGATCCCCGAGAACGAAGAGGATCGAGCTGCTATCGGAAGGTTCGTAAATGACTACCGCGTTGCACTTTTGCTATACGTCTCTGGGTGCGATAAACAAGAGCAGCGCAGGAGAAGCGATGCAGCGTGGCAGTACGCAACAACACAGCTTTCTGAGGAAAGACTCTCGCCGCAAGAAGCGATATTATACTGGCAAGAAGTGTTCGACGACGCTGAGGCCCCATTCTCGCAGTCGAAATTCGACATCAGGTCTCCGCCCAAACTGCCTGAGGCTGATGTCGCCGATGGCAAGTCCGAGTGGAATCCAGACTCTGGATCACATCTTGCCATCAAAGACCGAGAACTCACGCCCACCTGTCTGGACTGTTTCACCAATCCAGAATTCTCTGAAGATCACTTCAAAGGCTACACAGTCCACGACGAATTCGTCGTTCGACGACCATCTATTAGTCGGAGCCAAGTTCCCGACATCTGGGATTCCGTCCGGTGTGGCTCTGGCGTCCCGTTCGACGCCAAAGACGGATCTATTGCTGCGGCTCTATTGCTTGTGGATGCGTTATCGCAGGCCGAATCAAAGATATTTTCTGAGGTATTCTCAGGCGGGCGTTTCCCTGCAGTATTCCTCGACTCGGACTTTGTCGAGAATCAGCGATCGTTCGATACCTTCCCTCCTGAGCTGCTCAACGATACTCCACCTGCTTTACTAGAGCAGCTCACATCCGCGTTGATCGCGAAGCTTTCTACATCTCCGAACCCACCACCTGCTCTAGTCAAATGGGCCTTCACAACACTGAAGCTATTAGCTCGGTCAGATGATCCTTCGCTGGCCATACCTCACATTGTTCATGTCGTGGTCAATTTGCCCGACCATAGCTCGTGGCACCGTGTGATGCTTCACCCTGGCATACTTAAACGACTCTCGACTCAACAATCGAAGACTCTAGTTTCCACGCTAGCAGAAGCCGTCAATGAGAAATCTAGGCAACGGAAGGAGGCTAACGCAGCGGCAAAATCAGCAACAGTCGAATTGAGGGATACTGAAAAGCCTTCCCCAGCTGCTTACGTCAAAGTCACCACAGTCAAATTGCTAGCCCAGCTGATGCGCAATGCGGAATTCATCGGAGAAGGTTCCTCGGTCGACGTGCTGGTGAGAATGTTCACCGAGGCCACTCACATTGACATCCGCGCTGCAATCGTTGACAGTCTGTTGTCAATTTTGGAATCGACAACCACTCCGTCGATCGAGAAGGACGTCATGACCACGCTAGAGACGAAAGTAGTTCCGTTTGCGGCGGAGATGTCTGAGAGTTTCCCCATGACCGAGCAGCGCTGGGTAGAGTGTGAAGAGAAGTGCGAGCCACCAGCTGTCGAGGCGCAAAAAGCTGCCAGGGGCGCTTTGCTTGATTTTATGGAACGGTCGAAATGGAAGAAGGATGAGGTCAAGACTGGCGAGCTGGTCCAACGACTTCTGCTGCCTCTTATTGAACTTTCGACAGCCAATGGTCAGCGATGGCTTAAGATCGTCCTCCGCGCGAACGATGCCATGGCTCTTTATCCTGTCATTCCACAAGCGTTCAGTTCATACGATCTCCGTAAGGACTTGTTGAAGAAGTACCCAGCACATATGCCTGCGGCGTACTACGATGAGTTCCACGCTCTGCTGATCTTTTTTGCCACCGCGTCCAAGGAGTACAAGGATCTCTACCGTTATATCCACACAATGGATCCCCCACCCGTCGGCCACGCCAGTTACATTCGGCTACTACACAACGACTCACCACAGACTCATGACCCCAACACAGCCGAGATTCTCAAGACCGCCATCTTCGCCACCCCAAAAGACGCAGCTTCCAATACCCTCCTCACACCAGCGCAGCTACAAGCCCATGAGCGCGAGATGATCGATATCCGGCTCGCGCGATTCGACAAAAATCCAGAACACTGGGAGGTCCTGGTCAGTTGCTACGATCCACCTCTCCGCATGAACGAGTCTAAGCAATTGGCCTGGTACAACTACTGCAGGCCTTTAGTGGAGTACATGGTAGAGCGCATCGACGCCACACGAACACCAGAATGGCAGCAAAACCCCCGGCGCCACCCTGCCCGACTGCCTGATGCATTCCCGTACAGACTCTGGCTGCTCACATACCCCAGCAGACCCTGGCGTGCAGACGCCGAGCAAGAATTGCGACGAGATAAATTCGTGGCGGAGCTGCATAGTCTGCTTGATCAACTGGCCGGGAGCGCAAGGCCGTACCACTCGCACTTCGAACTGCTCGTCGCAGCAGCTAAGAAGTGCTACGAGAAAGACTGGGCGTACATCGCCTGGCGCCTAGGAGCCTTGCAGGAAGAGCAGTTAGGGAGGGAGTTGACTCTTGCTGAGCTGCTGCGCATTGAACTCGCGGATCGGCTGCTGCAGGGTGCGAAGGGCCCTGTGAGTGAGGAGGTGATGGGAGGAGTGAGGGGAATGTTGGCTACTTGGACTGCGTGTCTCGATGAAGGCGTGCGGGATCGCGGAATTGTGACCACTGCTTTCTTGAGGAAGAAAGCTGAGAGTGGGAAGGATAAAGATGCTTTGCCGATGGAATAGGTGGATAGATATGAGGGGTTGAAGTTTGCCAGGCATCGAGCAGGTAGATGAGCTCTAGAGTATCCCGAAGTAACGATAGTCACGCAAATCCGGGTGACACAAATATTACCTTTCGACCATTTCCGAACAGGAGTTTCATTCACGCATTAATATTGCGTTTTGAGCAGTAGGCGCCATACGATTGTTCATCGGAAGAAACGTGATCTGGAGACACAGAGCAGACATTGTAGCGGCGGAACATATAGCTGATAGCTTGCAAGCATATTGTACATTCATGCTGACGCGAGCGTCCTCACCGGCACGCAGCCAGCGTCGCACAACATGCCACATATTTTAGGCTGCTTTGGAGTAGTAGTCCTAAGCCTCGTCCCAACGTCGAAAGCAATTTCCAGCCAGATCAAAGTTTTCATACGATGGTAACGTGGAGCTGCAGCGTCCTCGGGTATCGCCTGGGCTTTCTCGATAGAACTCCTCGAGCTTGTCCTTATCATTCAACTCGTTACATTCGTTGGATACCTGAGGACTTGGAGATTATTTTTCTCCCCCATACATATGTATGTAAGCTACATGTAACTGTACATATAAGCCGCTGAGAACACCAACCCGAGCCCTTGAGCCGCACTGGCTGGAATCAGCGCTATGATTAGTCAAGCTCAGAGCAGCGCTAGTGGACGTACACTCGGGAGTCCCCGAGGGCCTTCACTTTAACCGGAGGCGACGACCACGATCGTGTTTTTTAACAATTTTGACAAAATGTACCAAACCGACCAGGATACCATAGAAATAGCTTTAGAATGTAGAGGGCAAGGCGTTGATCACTTCGTGAAGGTCAATGGTTGTTGGAGGCCATCGTCGGGCTTAACAATTAGTGATAGGAGGTAGATCCTAATCTGGAAGTGTGTACATCTCGTTACACACGATGTGTTTGATCCCAAGAGCCTCGCTGGTATTGGAAGGTTCTTCGAAGTAATTCGATGAGCAGGAAGTAGGGAGAGGTGAATATCGCATGATAAAGCCAGACTCGATTCATAAAAAGCTAGCATTTTAGGATCCGCTGATGATCCCTGCTGGCATTCTCATCATTCGCATTACACCCTTCGAACGAGCCATCGAAGACGAGATGCAGAAAACCCCCCCTATCACAAACTCGTTGGTCTTGGCCAAGTCTACTCGTTATCACGCACGTCGATGACGGTCTTCTTGAACTGCCTAGCCGGGACCTTGCGATTGAACAGGATGTCGAGCTCGCGGTAAGAGCGGTGCTTGAACTCGGGCAGGAAGAAGTACGCCATGACCCAGCAGACGAGCGCGGTGCCGCCCCAGACGTAGCCGCACTTGCCGGCCATGTTCCAGCCGGTGGTGTTGAGCATTTGCGAGGCGAGGTAGATCATCGGAATCTCGGCCACCTTGATCTGCTGTTAGATTCCATTCAGATTCTTCTCATCACGTGGGAGGACCTACATAGTATGCACCACGACCGACACCAGTACTGAGAGCACGGAGACGGACCGAAGAGGCTTCGGCGATGATGGAGTAGGAAATTGGGCCCATGGCACCCGCGAAGACGAAGGAGATCAAGATTCCCAAGACGGCTTGGGCGTAGTTGGTCGCACTGTTCTGGGTGATGGAAGCGCAGATGCCAAGGAGCACGAGGAGGGTGATGTTTACGGCAGTGCCCCATAGGTAGATGGTGCGGCGACCGAACCAGGCGGTAAGGAACCAAGAACCGGCGTTGGCGATGAAGCCAAGACAACTGTTGATCAGACCGAGTTGGAAGGAGAAGTCGTGGCTCATGCCAGCCTCTGTTGAAGAAATCAGTGGTGTTTCTCGTTATCATATTCCATGGCGCGGGACACTTACGCTCGAAGAAGAATGTGGCCTGGTTGGCGATGAGGTTACCGGCGAAGTTCTGCGAGGCGTACATCAAGCAAGTGATGGTTGTGCGCCTCAGGTCCGTACCCTTGAACAAGTCAAGTAGGGTTGGAGTGCCACCCAGCTTAGCCTCGATCTCGACTGTGCGCTCAATCATGGCGAGCTTCTCTCCGTGGTTCTCCGAGGAGTTTCCAAGGCGCTGAAGGGAGCGAAGAGCTTCATCGGTGCGACCCTTGCGAGTGAGCCACCACGGACTTTCGGGGGCGAAGAAGAGGAGGACCATGAGTGGAGTCTAAGAGAATTAGCTTGATACTCATCGAGATTATGTCGACGATAGTAGGTGATTTACCGGGAAGATCCATTGCAGCGCCAGAGGCATACGCCATGCCCACTCATCCTGGCGCCCGTTGTAGGCGTACGTGACACCGGCGACAAGGATGCCGCCAATGGACCAGGACATCTGGAGTGTCGCTGTGCAAGCACTGCGAAGAGCAAGCGGGACAACTTCACTGGCGTAGGCGGGAGCGTTGGCGATGAAAAAGCCCCAAGGAACGCCCTCAAAAGCCTGACCGATAACGAGGACCTCGAGAGAGTCGGCCTAAAGTCGCACAGTCAGATATGTTCCACAAAGTTGTCGGTGACGGGATAACATACGAAGAAGCTGATAAAGATCGTAGCGTTCATGAGAACCAGGCCAAGAATGGTTGTCCAGCGGTAGCCAAGGATGTTTGTGATGGGGCCGGCCATGAAGACACCAACGAAAGCACCGCATTGTCCAGCTTGGAAGAGAGATGACTGCCATTTCGTCTCGATGGCATAAACCGGAGGCACGACGCCAGGGTCGGAGACAAGCACGCCGTATCTCTCCTGGAAGTGCAAAAGAGCGACGAAGTTGCCGTTCAGGAACATGTCGAAAGACTCCATGACGCTGTAGACGTGTTAGCCCGAGCTCGGGTGTCTTTGCGACTCTGCATTGTTGCGGATCGAAAACGTCGCAGAAGGTAGGTACTTACATGGTGAAACACATGACAAAGGCCCAGAAGCAAGCCATCTTGTGGGTCTTGACTGCCTGCCAGAGAGTCTGACTGTGCTCGGCATCTTCGCCTTGGAAGGCATCGATCATTAAATCCTTGTTGACGAGGATCTCGGAGTGGAGAGTGTCCTTCTCCTTCAGCTGCTGGACTTCGACATCGTAACGCTTTGGCTCGACCCCAGTCGACGACATCTTGCTGTGTGTATCAATGGTCTTTGGGTGATGGTGATGTTCCGTCTGTGTGTGCCAATGGTTTGGATGTGCTGAGGGTGTGTGTGTGTGTGTGTCAATGGTTGGTGGAAAGAAAGAGAGGGCGATCAGTGGTGAAGTTGCAGGACAGCAGGCGAAGAAATGGGCTTATGAGCTTGGGTTGCATTGCAGTGAGTGAGTGAGTGCACATATGAGTGTCAGCTGCCACTGGCGACAATTAGCCAACCACCGCACCCACATCCCGACAGCTGGAGCGCCTCGTGACAAGCGAAACAGCAGTTAAGAGATTCCAAGCTTTACCTTTCCAATTGAAGCTCGCTACTTGACGCTTTGTAGGATTGTGGCGCCACCTTCACTGCGAGATTCGTGGATATACAAGACATTCCCCCGCATTCTCGTATGCATATTGGAGAACGTGGAGGCGGAAGGAAGCGACGCTTAGCTGGTATGGTATTAGCAGTTACTGTTTTCTTGGAAGCATGCTGCATTATAGGTCTTGGGTCGGTCGGGACATGCGTGCCCACATTGTCCGCCAGCGGGGTCAACATACAACTGCTTTCACTTTCGCACGGGATCTGGCAATCTCAATGTTCATGCGAGTCGGGCGCCAGATGCAATGACTGGGGCAAACGCGGTAACACACGGCATTGCCATGTGTCACACGTGGCGTACAAGGGGATGCGTGCGGTGTACGGACCTCGATTTCACTTCATGAGGCACGCGAGCAGCCGGTCAGCCGTCAAGTCTTTCGACAAAAGAGCTCCCCAATCTTACTCGTGATATCGAGGAGGAGGAGGAGGCGGCAGGCTAAGCAATGCCCTCCACGCCGGGTGGCTTGATGTTACACAGGTGGGAGGTGAGGTTACAGCCTTATCGGTGCCGTTGTTAGGGTTCATGCGGCATCTCCACCTCAAGATGGAATCTTTGTTTGGACCACAAGTTTTCTGGGAACAAAGTCAAATTGTTTGCGCTTGGAACACATGTACCTGTCGGTCAATCTGTGACAGATACACGACCTCGGTGGCCTGGATCGATGCTATCTCAACGGAAACCTGTGACCCGTCAGATCCAATGTATCCTACCAGCTCATACCGAATCCGCGGCGCCTCGCGTGACATCCGTGATGTTGCAACACCACTATTCGAGTTAATGCAGGAGCAATAGTGTCACGACCATCGGATCTGCATCGTCCTGAACAGCTTTGAAAATTGTCAACATATAGACTTGATTGTGCATATAGCGGGAAGAGAAAGATCGAAACTGCCTTAACATTTCACAGCAAAGCACGCGCCCTCGAAACTCACCTCGGCACAAGCTTCTCCACGCGACCTCGCAGCTTCACATTTATCTCCAACCACAATCGAACATGCCCAAAGCTCTCACCTTCAAAGGCGACAAGCCCAAGCCCAAAAAGCGTAAGCGCACGCAAGAGCAAAAGGATTCTGCCCAAGATGGCTCCTCAAAACAATTGGCGCCCTCAGGCGACCTCGCTGCCGAAGCAGAGCACGACGAGAACTGGGTCTCCGTCGACGCCGTGAGCGATCTGGCAGGCCCGGTCATGGTGGTCTTCCCTTCAGAGCCTGTCATGACATTGGCATGCGACCAGCTGGGCACCGTCTTCGCGAGCAAAGTAGAAAACATGGTCGAAGGCGTGGCCTCGAGCGCAGAGCCGCACGACGTCAGACAAGTCTTCGTCGCGACGCGCGTGGTAGGCAGTGAGACGGACGTCGTGCTCAAGGGATGCAATGGCCGGTACGTACTAGAATCACTACACCCTACATCTGCAAACACCTCGTTTGCTCACAACAGCACCCTCCAACAGATATCTCGGCTGCGACAGCATCGGCACCCTCTCAACCACCCGCGAAGCTATCTCCCCAGAAGAAACCTTCAAATGCCAGCCCTCCGAAACACAACCCGGCCTCTTCACCCTGCGCTCCATGCGCAACACATACCTCAGCATCGACACTTCCACAACCCCACTCGCAATTCGCGGCGACGCAGACGAGATATCTCCCGCGACGGAAGTCCGGCTGCGCATGCAAGCACGCTTCAAGCCTAAGAACAAGGACGAGAAAGCCGAGAAGGTGCGCGCGAAGATCAGTCGCAAAGAGCTGGAAGAGCAGGCAGGAAGGCGGTTGGAGGACGACGAGGTGAAGATGTTGAAGAAAGCAAGGAGGGAGGGGGATTTCCATGAGGCGATGCTTGATATTAAAGTTAAGGGATCGCATGATAAGTTCTCGTAGAATATGTGAATGATTAATGATATAAAGATGTTACACGGGGTGACCCCGTCTATCTCTTGCGAGTGGCGGGTCATGTGTCATTGTAAAAAGCACTCGATCATTTACAAGCCAGTTCGTTCCAACCATAATGCGAAAGCTCTCTTCAACGATATAGTAAATGCGACAAGAGGTACATGCAAACCGAAAGATGAAATATTGTGAATTCTTCGAACTTTCAATAATTGCGTTCCTCATAATCATTGCAAAAGAGGTTAGAACAAAAGCCGTGAGAACGTCGTAAATAATCCAATCGTGACACCATTTCGCTCAATCGTAGAGCGATCCAGATCCCGTTCCCCGAAGTCCCAGCCTCTAGTACGCGAACCGCCATCCTCTCTCATTACCACTGTGCTCACTGTATCCCTCCGCCTCATCCAGCTTCCTGTTAAGCCTCTTGGCCCACCACTTCACACCAAAGCAAAGCAGAACGGTACAAAGACACCCAAACAGAATAAGCCCACCCCCAAGCCTATAAAACGGCTCCTGACTAGTCGGGAAGAAATACGGCGAGAACCAGTGCGAGCACTGACTAACACAGTTCGCAATCGCAATCAAGGCCGCTTTCTTGCTGCGAGGCGACGGCACCAACGTTGTCTCCCAGGAGAGCTGCAAGTTGAGACCGTTGTAGGTTCCCGCGATGAGCAGGCAGGCGCCGAAGTAGCGGGCGCCGACGTTGGGCGTGGAGATCATGACGGAGATCCCGACGGCGGAGGCGATGATGGGTAGCACGATGTGGTAGCAAGATTCTCGGAAGCGGCCGGAGCTCCAGGCGAAGGCGCAGGCGCAGGCGTAGGCGAAGGCGTAGGGCGGTGCTTGGACGAGGTAGGTGTTTAGGGTAGAGAAGCCGAAGGTTTTTATGATCTGTTTTCATGTTAGCTAGAGAGTAAGGAGATAATCATCGCTATGGTGTGGTCTTACCGATGGGAAGAAGTCCTTGAAAGACTGAGCGTTGATGAGCGAGAAGTGCATGCCGCAGAACATCCAGGTGAAAGGGTCGGCGATTGCTGATTTTAAACCATCCCAGGTTCCTCCAACTTGCTCTTCTTTGCCTCCGTTGGAGAGCAGGACGCGGTATTGTGCCATCTCCCGCTCCTCTTCTGTCAACCATCTGGTGTTCTCAGGCCAGTCTGGCAGGACGAAGAATGCCACGAGTCCAATGAGGATTGACACACCACCTTCGATGATGAAGAACCATTGCCAGCTGTAAAGGCCCGCAAGACCGCCCATGTGTTCGAGGATACCCGCAGCCAGGAAACCAGAGATAATGTTTGAGATGGTGTTGCCTGCATGCCAGATCGCCATCCTCATAGGATTTTCTGCTTTGGTATACCATGAACTGGTCATAAGTGTAATGCCTGGAAAGAAGGGAGCTTCACAGAGCCCAGTCATGAATCTTATCACGCAGAAGCCAGCGCCGGATGTACATGCGGGCATACAGATTGTGCAGATGGACCAGCCGATCATCATTCCAGGAAGGAGCAGACTGGGTCGTACTTTGGCTAGCCACAGATTTCCTGGCAATTGTCCGACTAGGTAGCCTATATAGCGAGGGGTTCACGTCAGCAAATTGTCTCGCACATCATATGGGCTTTTAGTCTAGCTCGAAACGTCCGTACTACTCGCCCTACCGCTGAGAGGCCAATACGGAGTCTGAACCTTGACCACAAGGTTGGGTTGTACCCTTCGTTCACGTACCCACATAAAATGTGCTGATACCAGCACTCCAGATCGTGTCAGACATACCAAGATCTTCTTGGAGACCTGCGAGTCTGGCATTGGAAACGTTGATACGATCCAGGTAGTTCATGAGGAACATGACCTAGTTGCAATTAGTTCAGGGCGTCCATCCATACTAATCTCTATCAATGACCAACCGTGATCATTGGCATGAGGCGCCAATCGATGCGTCGCAGAAGCTTCTTGTTCAGAGCCTCCATCTGGGCCTCATCAAGATTCTCAAGAGTTGAGAATCTGGCTTGGATGTCTGCCGCCGAGACAGTCTCGGAGACTGCTGCGATGGCGAACTCATTCTTCTCCGAAGAGACGGTGTCGACTTTTTCAGTGGCCATGGCCGCGATTCTCGGTACTGGCTGCTGAGTGAGATTTTGCTGGTACTTTCAATCGCCTTGAGAGAAGTGCTGATGTGATATGATGCGCTGGGTGGTTCTGTGCATTCTCGAGGCGATTCCATTGTGCTTTTAGTATTCTCTTGCGGACTGGCATCATCCGCAGTACATACGCCCATGTTCCCATCGCCAAGGTCCAAGAGAGTCGTTGGTGCAGCCACCATGGCCTCCCCAGAGTCCCCCATGGGGCACACCCCGCTCGCGTGAGCAGTAAAAGATCTCTGGTCTAGGTTGGACGAGATCGATGAAGGTTACTTGGCGCACGTTCTGTCTGCATAATATGTGCTTGGCGAGTCTTCGAGAGCCGGCAAGCGAGAGCTCAGGGCTGGGATAGAAGCCACGGAAGATGACTTGCCGTGGCTTTGAGATTCCCAACTCCCGAGACTTCGCGCTATTGTATCACCGACTCCTTCTGTAGAACCCGTGGGTAGGACTGGCCGTGGTGATACAGTAGCTATTGCAGAAGTGCAACGGATGTACAATCAGCATGGTGACTGATGGAAGAGCTCTGGATCGACGGGAGATCGTAGCGTTTGTGTATACTATAATTCGCGAAAGTCTCACAAGAGTTCAATTTTGCCATCTCAACAACAACATACCATACGAAATATATCGATAGATCCGACCACATGCAAGCCACAGCCACTCCCATCGTGGTAGTACCACAAGCGAACGCTCAGAAACAAAAGACCAAACAAGCGAATGTACATCCGCTCGTATCACTCTTCGCCGGCAGCGTCGCTGGAGGTGTTGAGGCTACAGTCACATACCCTTTCGAATATGCAAAGACACGCGCTCAATTACGCTCCGCTCCAGGCACACAAGGAAATATCTTCCAGATGTTGCGAAACACAGTCAGCGCGGAGGGCATCTCAGGCATCTACACCGGATGTACTACATTAGTGGCTGGCACTGCTTTGAAGGCTGGTGTGCGATTCCTTGCTTTCGACTCGATCAAGAAGCAACTCGTCGACAAGGATGGCAAGCTATCGACTTCGAGGGGCATTCTGTCAGGCATGGCAGCCGGAGCAGTGGAGAGCCTTCTCGCCGTGACACCAACCGAGCGCATCAAGACAGCCTTGATCGATGATGCGAAAGGCGCTAAAAGGTTCCGTTCTGGACCTCATGCTATCAAGACTCTGATTAGCGAGCAAGGAATCGCTGGGTTGTATAGAGGCCTCATCAGCACCACTCTCAAACAATCAGCGACATCGGCAGTGAGGATGGGTTCCTACAATGCGCTCCGTACCCAGTACACAACCCGCATAGGTCACGCGCCTAAGGGCACTCTTGAGACCTTCACGATGGGTGCAGCGGCAGGTTGCATTACCGTGTACGCAACTCAGCCCTTCGATACTGTGAAAACTCGCGCCCAGAGCAGCCGCGGAGAGACTCTGATGGTGGCCATCCGTGGCACATGGCAGGACGGTGGTTTGCGGACGTTCTGGAGAGGAAGTACGATGCGCCTTGGCAGATTGGTGCTTTCGGGAGGCATCGTGTTTTCGATTTACGAGCAAGTCGTTGGTCTCTTTTAATTATACACAATACCCATACAATTGTACATGTTTCGTTTCCCATCAGTCTACAGTAAGGGATATGATGCAGTGTCATTTGTATTAACATGGGCAGATATGAATTCGTGCCGCCGAGACGTGAGAGAAGAAACTGTAGCTATCTTTCGGGTAGTGGAATTGTAGCGCATGA
This sequence comes from Melanodothis sp. VS III C KN 2, assembly GCA_019775565.1. Classification (NCBI taxonomy): domain Eukaryota; kingdom Fungi; phylum Ascomycota; class Dothideomycetes; order Cladosporiales; family Cladosporiaceae; genus Melanodothis; species Melanodothis sp. VS III C KN 2. The sequence goes on from JACWFM010000051.1 coordinate 154,267, forward strand.
TCTCATGCAAGTACCATCGCGTGCAGACCAGATGAGAGGACGACGTATCGTCGAGAATCTAATCAAATCTCATGACTACTCTAGCAGTACCCGCACTGTTACCATGAGGCAACGACAAAGGATGCGAGGAACTTCCCTCGAGATGGCTACCGTATTCAACGTACAGGTTTATCGCATTGAGGTGCTCCACTTCTCATTACCCGAGACAGCCAACCAGATTCCGGCCAAACGTGCTCGGAGCTTGCCGAGTTTCCACGGGACATCACTTGCCGTGGCAATCTGGCCTGTCAGGTGGCGTTGCATCCATGGTGCGGGCAGTTTCGATCTCTTCGAATCTCAACCCATCGTCTCAGTTTCGTGGAAGGCCAAATATCATCCGCGGCAGATGTTCGATTGACAGCATGGCCCCAGAGAGACGGCAAGTTCGTGCGCAGCGCGCCTGCGCCTACTGCCGGCAGCGAAAGGTCCGTTCGTTCCACGTGTGGGCGTTAGCGATACGCAAGAGACGTGCTGATCAGCGAGTAGATGCGGTGCACGGGAGAACGGCCACGCTGCAAGAATTGCGAGGTCTACGATCAAGAATGCGTGTTTGCTGGCTCTTCACGCAGAGCACGTCCCACCAATGCCGCCATCAATTCATTGATGGAGGAGAACCGGCGTTTACGCGAACAAGCCACGTCCGGAGGCTCACACAGCGCGAGTGTTGATGTTCAAGACAATCATACTCCTGAAGAAGTTGTACAACAGCAATCAGTAGCCTGTAGTACGCCTGCATCTTGCATGGCGCCCCCGAATGTAGACGTCTATCGAGACACAACAACACCAGCCGACACTCCTCGGTCTACTGGTGGTGCTTCAACTTACCATGGACCAACAAGTACCCTATTCGATGACGCCGTACGAGCAGATCATCAAACTAGGTCTTGGTTGTCCAAGGAGCGGGAGGCATGGATGCCGAAACTGCTTGTAGCTGCAGCCGCCGAACAACGACAGTACGAAGGCATAAACGCTCGTGCGGACAAGCTGGACTTCGACGGTGTCGATGCAGAGCTAGGTCTACATTTGCTCAATCTGCACTGGAATCGCCAACACCATTCTTTTCTTGTGACATATCGACCTGCATTCATGCGGGACATGGCTTGTAGGGGACCTTACTTCTCTAAGATTCTGCTCAATGCCATATACTACGGCGCCTCGAAGTTCAGCCCGAGACTAGAGCTGCGAAAAGATCCTAGCGATGTGAGAACTGCTGGTTGGCAATTTCGAAATCGAGTGCGGGATCTTCTCGGGCAGGCACTTGATCACAGCGAGATCACCACCATACAAGCCCTATTACAGATGTCGAACTCGCTGTTCGCCCTTGGTGACGAACAGAGTGCCGCGTGGGTGTATGCAGGAACCGCTTTTCGAATGCTTGTAGATCTAGGTTTACATGTAGACGCGACCCTGATGCCCAATATGCATCGTCTGTCGGAGGAAGACCTTGAGATCCGTCGTCGAGGTAATGGCCCGCCCGGCTCTCAGCTTTGCCTTTGATATGTATAATACTAATGCTTGTTTTCGTCATAGTCTACTGGTCAGCATTCGTCGTCGACAAGATGCAGTCATTGTACCAAGGTCGCCGGGCTAGTCTGAGAGCAGTAGATGGCCAGGTACCCATCACATTCATGGATACCTACGAAGAGCTGGAAGACTGGCATCCTTTCGCGTATACTAATGGGACGAGTTATCCTGGATCGCCAAGCTACAGCGTCTCTACCTTCAAAGAGTTCTGCAGACTCTGCATCATTCTCCACGATGTTCTCGATAGGATGTATTGTGAAGGGAAAGAGAAAAGAGGAACGGACGAGCTTGTACATGATCTTGAATCGCTCGAAGCACGCTTACAGACGTGGTTGACTGAGTTGCCAAAGCACTTGACGATCGACCTTCGAGAAGGAGGCAGCACAGCCAACCTTCCACCTCCGCATGTGTTCTCTCTCCAGTAAGCACGCAACCATCAGACTCTTTGGGTTCATAAGCTAACCGTAACGCCACAGAGCGATGTGGAATGCTCTTAGAGTGCTACTTCACCGTCCTCTTGTTGCTGACGGCCAGTTGCACATGACATTGCCGTCCACCTCGAAATCGTCTTTCGCAGCTTGTACAGAAGCTGCTATGAATATCGTGAAGCTCGTGCGGCTCTATGATCATTCGTTCTCCATGGGCAGAGCTCCTTACCTCATGTCGTACGGTATGTGCACTGTCTCTCGTGCTTTCTCCAATAAGAGAAAATACGCTGACCGAATATCAGCAACTTACGTTGCAGCGACAATACATGTGCGCATAGCCGCCACAAGAGCGTCTTCGTCAGAAGCACACGACCACCTCCGCACATGTTTGCGGGTATTCGATCAGAACTCTGCCACAAACTATGCCGTTCGCAAAGCATCGATTGTCATTGAAGCACTCATGAAGCGCATGAACGTTTCTGTCACTTCCCCAGACTCTCGCTCGGGACCATCGGAGGACTCCAGCAGCTATCAGGCCGCTTCAACATTAGAAAACGCATCAGACCCACGAAAGAGCGTCGGAATATCTCGAGGGTCTGTAGAGCTTTCACCTTATCAACAGAACCCGGGTGATTACCACAATCCTGAACCAACGATGGTGGCAGGACAATTTGTACCTGGGCTTGACGTGGACACGATAATCCATAGCTTCATGCAGGAGCAGCAATTCAACCAAGCGGAAACAGCCTTTATGCCGATGATGAACACAACAAACGCCCATCACATTGGACAAAATGACGACGATCTGGGGGCTGCGCAAGGATCTATGGCCAGCGGAGGCTTGGGCATGTTTGACGACACCTTGTTCGGCTTTAACGCTTCCGGCTATGATTGGTATCAGCCAAATGCTATGCATCCGTAGTGGGATCTCACCCAAGTATTATCGCGTGTGGTCCCTACAAGAGATCAACGTACCATCGAGATACTGATTCAAACTCACGAAAACCTCAGTACTACTTACACTGCTACCTCGATCTACCAATAAAGAATACGAGAACTTTAATCTCGCGCTATCTGTCATGGCTCACGCGTAGGCTTCTGATATGTAGTGCTATACTCCCCAACGGCCAAAATAATGAACAGATGTCATCATCGTCACAAGGTCGCGTGGACGCATTCGATGAAGAGTCAAAACTGTTTGTGCTAATATCGTTAATCGTCAACACTCGACTATTTCTGTCTTCCGTGTACCAGTAAGGCTTGTTTCATCTTGCCACCGCATCCGTGCGCTCAACATGTTGAGATCCCTCAATACCCTTGCCTTCTTCGATTGTGATGTCTATAACATCGCGAGACGGACCATCAAACAAAACATCGATCTCCTCGAGGGACAAGCCTTTAGTCTCTGGTAAGCAGAAAAAGACGAAGGCCACTGAAAGCGTCGTCATGCTGGCGAACACAAAATATGTTCCGTAACCAATGTTGGTGATCATATAGGGTACAGATCGTGCGATAACGAAGTTGAACAACCAGTGGGTGGCCGTGCATATCGCCATTCCCAGGCCTCGAATGTGTAATGGGAAGATCTCTGAACAGTAGATCCACGGTACTCCTATAGTACGGAAGACTTGGGTCAGTATAGACTCTGGGGCATCTCGTTGGGTTGGGCTCGTACCTGCATAACTAAAGCAGAATCCTACGGCGAATACGTAGATGAAGGCGACTGCAGAGTAGCCACCTGGAGAAATGCTGCTGCCTTCGCTTGGGTTTGCAATCTTGATGTACGCGCCGATGTACCACTGAAAAGAATCACAGTCAGAAATAAGTCGGCGGTACAGTTCAACGCCATGCTGAGGCACTTACCATAGCGATCATCATGACCACGGCGCCTCCCATGAGCATTTTTTTGCGACCGAAACGATCGACGACGAAATGCATAGCGATGATGACGCAGACCAGGCGAACAATCCCATAGATGCCGGTAGCATACAAGCTTGTAGATGACCCAGTTAGACCCACCGACTTGAAGATGCGTGGGCTGTAGTAGTTGATAGCATTCGAGCCAGCGAATTGCATGAAGATGAACACAGCAATTCCGATAAAGATGCGTTTGCGGTTGCTGGGAGTGCGGAGCGCTTTCCACTGGGAGATCATACCGCCTTCGCCGAAGCGGTCCCTGTTGTCGTTGACGGAATCCATGATACAGGAGAGTTCTTCCTCAAGGTATGGGTGATTCACGGGAAGGCATCTTAGCTTCACCAGTGCCTCAGATGCGGCGCTGCGAGACTTGTGCTGAGCGAGCCATCTGAGACGTAAGCGTTAGCCAAACAGTCTACGATTTTAGGTTGTCGAGAGATTGCATACCTTGGAGACTCTGGGACAAACATCATACCGAGTATGAGAAGTACACCAGGGATGAGCTGGACGGCGAAAGGGACGATCCATTGAGCGGAGTTCGCCTTCATGTGCAATTTGACGCCATAGCAAATCCAGAACCCAGTGCAAGTTCCGGTTTGGACGCTGATCTCGTAGATGCCTACCATTCTACCTCGAATGGCGGGTGGTGAGAGCTCTGCTGCATATAATGGGACGAGGCCGCTTGCTAGTCCAACTCCCTAAGGCTGATTAGTGTAGATTCGTGGGTCGAAAGCATCCCGGAGCGACTTACCAGGCCGCCAATGGCACGGCCAACGAACATGGCAGCGACATTGCCGAAGCTGACGGTCTGCATCAATGAACCAATGCAGAAGAGCACTCCAGCAATAATAAGAGCAATCCTTCGGCCATAGCGATCTCCAATTGGTGCGACTGCCAGTGAGCCAAAAAAGCAACCTGCTTGTAGAAGAGAGACGATGTTCGCCGAAAACGCATCGGATGTGGATTGAGAAGCATGCAACAGACCGAAGTCCTTCTCAAATGGTTTCAGAGTGATGGTCGTGCCAATGAACGCCAAGTCGTAGCCGAAGATAAAAGCTCCCATCGACGCCACAACGGCCGTCAAGTAGACATTCTTGTTGTAGATCTCCTTGGGAGCAGGCGTGCTCATCACGAAGGTAGCGGCATGGCGGGAAGGCATGGCGGCCAATTGGTCTCGAGTGTCGGATCTGTCGAGGTTCCAAGAGGCCAAGGAAGGCGCAGACAGTCAAGCATTTATCAAGGTCTGCTTCGGCGTACGACATGGTTCGCGTTATGGTGAGCTTGATTAGGGCCCCGCTCGTGCCGCTCGATACTGCTGAACTTGTCACTTTGTGGTAATCTGAGTTTTAGGTTGAACTGCCGCTACCAGCTGGAACATGTTGATCCGGCGCGACCGCTTGATCCGATACCCCATGCCCCAGGGTGACGTGTGGAGACCATGTGGAGATGAAGATCCGGGGTCGTCGAGCAATCCCGCGGCTCATCATGTTCCGTGGATACACTCTTTTTACGCGAAGGTGATCCGCGGCATGTACAGCGTGCTTAGGATATTCGGCATCTTCATCGTGAGATTGCTATGTAGTGGCAACGCAATAGACGGCGCGACTTCGCTTGAATCATAAGATGGCATGTCCCAAACACGTAGTAAAACCACGATGTATCACGCACAATGTTCAAGACTGCCTCACGACACATCGAAACAATCGTAATCCCTCACGTTTCTTTTCAACAGCCTCCAATCATGACCATCATGCCGGGATTCGTTACCTCTGTCGCTAAGCCAGTTGGTCTGCCCAGAAAGCGCAGAGCACTTCCTGCGGTATGGATGAGAGCCGGCACGTCGAAGGGACTCTACCTTCATCGAAAAGATTTGCCTTCGAACCAAGATGATTGGGCATCGGTGATTACCCGAGTGATGGGATCCTATGATTCTGATCCAAGGCAATTAAATGGAATCGGTGGAGCGACTTCGACGACATCCAAGGTTGCTGTTGTTTCGCCATCGAAGCGCCAAGGAGCAGACGTTGATTACACATTCATCCAAGTACCAATCGGAAGTCCAAAGCTAGACATGACTGGCAACTGTGGAAACATCGCATCCGGCGTCGGTCCATTCGCTGTTGATGAGGGTATGGTGGACGTACAGCCAGGACAGACTCAGGTAAGTGTTCACGGCATGCTTTGAGGAGAGCTCCGCTAACCACCCTGGCTGCAGGTTCAAGTCAGAGTATACAACACAAACACCAAGTCGGTCATGGTTGAGACAGTCCAGGTCGACGAAGATGGACATTTTCTCGAAGATGGCGACTGCGTATTGCCTGGTCTATCATCCACAGGTAGTCGAGTGCAGATGACATTTTCGAGACCATCCGGCGCGATGACTGGCAAACTCCTGCCCAGTGGGCACGCAACAAATGTCATTCTGGCACAGACGGCCATCAACGCACCTCCAACACCTGTGGAAGTCAGCTTAGTGGATGCAGCAAATCCGTTCTGCTTTGTTGATGCAACCACACTACCAGCCGCGTTCCATGAGCAGGGTCCTGGAGCTCTAGGATCGTTCATTCTCATCGAAAACATCCGACGTGAAGCGGCAGTTCTGATGGGCTTGGCTAAGACCAACGAGGAAGCAGCACTGACCAGAGGTACACCCAAGATTGCCGTCTTGTCACAGCCCAAGGATCTCGGGAATGGCGCACCCTCTCCCGATGTACAAGTGATCGCATATTCGATGGGCAAGATCCATGGTAGCCTGCAATTGACTGGTGCGGTCTGTCTCGCGATGGCAGCGTGTACGGAAGGCACAGTGGCTCATCAGATCCGCAACAAGGTGCGGTCAGAAGCGAGAAAGGGTGGCCGGATCTCCCGTGTAGACTCTGCATCAGCTCTTGGGTTGAACAGGATCAACATCCGGCACCCTGGTGGTGACATGGATGCTGATGTCCTTCTTGGTGGTGACAACCAAGCAGAGGAAGTGACGGTTTTCCGAACAGCGCGGCGCCTATTCGAGGGCACTGTGTACTATCTTCAGTGAAGTTGCCCAGTAGAAGTCGTTGGATGCGGGAGTGCAGCATTTGAAGCGTTGTAGACGGAGTGGATAGACATGAGTTTCTTCTAGTTTGATATCCCATACTTTCCGCACGCCCTTGGCAAATTATGAAACCATTGTGTTCCACTTCCCATGACATCTCCATCCTCCAAATTGTAGCAAAATTCCTGCAGCTGGCAAGAAGTGGCCTCGAAAGAGTGATGGCGCTCAGGCCTTGTCGGGATCGTTGATCCCGCCGGTGGTGATGATGTAGGTTGCTTCCTTCTCGGCACAGTCTGTAACGAATGGTTAGTTCAAGTTCTTGCACCGCTGCTTCCATTGCTTACCCGGCGAATCGATAACCTTTGCGACTCGTTCCTCGCCTCGGCCTTTGCGGAGCAAGATGCGAGTAGTCGAGGCATGAGCAAGTACGTGACCACCAATGGGTTTGCGTCCATCGGCACTTGCGAAAAGAGCACTGGCGCCCGGATCGGACTGAACCTGATTGATGATCAGGACAGTAATATTGAACTCTTCTGCCATCTGGCTGAGCTTGCGGAGGTGTTGGCCCAGTTTGCCTTGACGTTCGTTCAGCTCGCCGCGACCATGGTAGTCGTTGCGGAAGTGTGTCATGATGCTGTCGATAATGAGAAGACGATATTGTCCGGACGAGAATGGCTCGGCCAGACCACAGAGCTGGTCGTGCTGATCTTCGCTGTTCTCTGCACGGACGTAGAGGATGTTCTCGTTGGCAGCCTCGTGGTCAACTGCGCACTGTCAGTAGTCTTCCAGAGTCAGCTGGACAAGACACTCACTGCCAAAGCGTTCAGAGATCTGTTTGATGCGATCGGGACGCCACGTTCCTTCCGTGTCAATGACAGCAACTCGACCTTCGGCACCACCCTTCTCCTTTGGCAGCTGAGCGATGACAGCCATGGTGTGGGAGAGCTGAGTCTTGCCGCATCCTATCGACAGTCAGTTGGGCACTAACTGAACAGATGGTGACTCTCACGAAATTCTCCGTAGACCTCGTTGATACTGGCTGACTGGAACCCTTCGTTAAGGATGGAATCCCACTGTCTACTTCTAGTAGAAATGCGGAAGCATCGCTTTCTCAGCTGCGCGAGGTCGGCACTGGTCATGAAGCCGGCTCCATTGGGCTAGATGGGTGTCAGTCCTGAGAACGATGATCAGGAGTGACCGATGCGCATACCAGACACTTCTTGACAGCTTCCTTGACTTTCTCAACCTTGACTTCGGAGAAGCCGCGAATCTTGAGCAAGTGCTTGCTGTGCTGTGCGTGTACAGCCTTCATTATGTCAATCAATTACTGTCCATCGAGTGAGGGTGGGGGAAAATGCCTACGGCGACGGTGTAGAAGCCTGAAGACTTGAGTTTGGTGATGTCTGAGGCATTGATGCCAGCAAGGGAGTGAGCAAAAGCACTTCATCGGACACTGACGGAGTCCTACCATGAGACTGGAGCTGATCGACATCGACAATGAGGCTTTCAGGCTAGACGAATGTCAGCACCAACAGTATGCGAGTGTTGAGCAGGTCTGTAGCACACCTCATCATCATCGCTGCTGACCACTGATGGAGGCATGGCTTCTCCGATGAAGTTTTGGACGAATGCGGTGATGAAATGAACGTGACTGATAAGCGGGCGATAGATGTTTGATGGGTGGGATGTGAGGATAGGAAGAAAAGAAGAAAGCAACCTGGAGATGCTGTCTACCAGCGTGCTCGAGAGATGGAAGGACCGGAAAGAAGGAAGGCGCGAACCTGGTTAGACCTCACCTCTTGGCAAGCCAGCACCTCTGACAGACCAAACCTGTCACCACCATGCGCAAGCGATATAGAAGCCGAATTCACATCATTGTGAGCTTCCAGAAATTGCCGTAGTAGTAGTGGTGTCGAAGAATCGCACTGCGTCGCCGTCTGCTGTGCTTCGCGTCCTGTGTCAGCTTAGCTTCTATGGCAATGCGCCGGCGCCACAACGTAGAAAATGGACATAAGAGATGGATGTACAAGCTTCGTTTCGTCATCCTCATCGACATAGCTCTACGTCTTGCCTCGCTTTCTCCTTTGCCGTGATGGAAACTATCCGCTCCTCTTTCCACCACCTCATCTGCCCCATTCGTTGCAAATCTTTTTCTTAATCTCCCTCCCTGCGCGACTCGAGGGCCTGACTTCTACAAGCAGGGGTGAGCCCTCGCAAGTCCTCCGTTGTCTCTTGGGATCCTCCGCACTAAAGGCTCGCGTACGGGGGTATATGCTTGGGTTCGTGATGTCGTTCATAGAGAGAAAACGCTTTTGTGTGGTGTGAAAATATCGTGTCCATGAGCGGTCGTTCGTGGTGGAATAAACGCTGGGTGTCGCGAATAAATGAATGAAAGGACGCCATGCCGAAATGTTGAATGGTTATATAGAAAAGAAGTGTGGCCGGATATGGTCTTCGCTGCGGTGTGCCCAATGGCCAGTCGAGCATTATCTATGCAGCTAGGGCTATCTAAGCCACAGCCGGAGTCGGGATGACGGGAGCGACCTGGACGGCGACAGCCTCGGGGTTAGGGACAGCAGCGGGGGTTGCGTTGGCCTCGCCGTTGACGGGCGCGATGCCGGTGGTGTCGACGGACTGAGCGCAGTCCCTGCTGATGTGGCCAGCCTCGCCACACCTGTAGCAGGTCTTGCCAGCAGCGTTGAGAGGGCCGCCGTTAGGGGCAGAGCAGTCACGAGAAATGTGACCGAGCTTGCCGCAAGCGTAGCACTTCATGGCCTGAGCCTGGCAGTCGCGAGCGAAGTGGTTAGGGCCACCGCACTTGTAGCAGCTGGTAGCGCGGCCACCAGCGAAACCACCACGGCCACCAGCAAAGCCACCCCTGAAGGGAGCGCCAGCACCGCGGCCGACAGGCTGAATGGGAGCAGCACCAGGAGTAGGGCAGCTCCTCTGTTCCTCGTGTCAGTCTCGTGGGCAAAGAATAGCGAGCGGAATCAACGTACGGCAAGGTGACCAGGCTGGCCGCAAGAGTAGCAACGGCCGTTGGCGGCACCACCACTGATGCGGAGGGTTGGGCAGTCAGCCTGAACGTGGCCGAGGCCCTGGCAGTGGTAGCACTGCTTGGCTGGACATGTTTGTAAGCGATTAAGCTCAATCACTTTCGGTGTGAATCATAGCTTACTCTCGGTGGTCCTGGGGTGAGGGCAGGTGTTGCTCTCGTGGCCTTTCACAACGTCAGTACGATCACTCGGCCATGTTTTGAAGCCTTGACTCACCAGGCTGCTTGCAGTTGTAGCAAAGACGCTCACTGCTGGAGCAGACCTCGGCGTAGTGGCCAACGTTGCCGCATTTGTAGCACGCACGACGGGAGAGGGAAGACATCTTGATATCCGTTTCTAGAATCTGCGATCTGCTGGTCAGACTCATGTTCTTCAAATCGTCAAAGCATTGAGCATCTCGCAGCGCGCCCTTCCATCGCAATTCATGTCCCAAGCTCCACCTTTTCAATTATGCCGGAGATCGCGACCAATGCAAAGCCAATACAGCTGAAAGCCATCTCATGCCATGCCTCTACTTCGCCATTCCGAACAATGAGCACGAACGCATCACGCGCCCATCGTTCCTCGCGACAATCGCTACCCAGCCATCCATATGCCCAATCCCAATGTCCCCTTAAACCCACTCCTCCTCTTCCCGCGCTCGCTCAATCCCCAACCAAACAACACAACCTCGCAATCAAAAACTCACCTTGTATTCTCGAATCTTTCTCTTTCTGATCAATCGCGGCTGCTTTCTCTCCTCAACAACGGCCCTCCGACAAACGAGTCTGAGAAAAATGCAAGGGGAGTAGGTAGTGGGGGTGGGTAAGAAGCAAGAGAAGGGGGTTCTGGGCGGAGCGCTGAAGCTCGCCTACTTGAAGTGGGCTGTAAAAAAGCCTGCCACCCACCCGAGCAGCTAGCGCGGGCCAGAGCCGAGAGAGTCCTGTAGCTTTGGAGGGACCGAAACCCGACGGTTGAATCGTGGAGATGGCGAAACTATGACATACCCATGTTTGATTATTGTTCTGGAAATGATGCGTACATGTATTTCTGGAGTGTAGGATCGAACATTGCCTCAAGTCGCTATACAGGACGACCAATCAATTACGTGAATAGCACCGTAGAATCAACAACACCGTAGAATCGTCAATTCATTGTTAATCTATATAATGTCTGGCACCCAAACGCCAAGTGACAATGTCTTTTTTATGCAGCTGAAGCGGCTGTGCTTCAAGTGTCTAATCCTCCTTCTCAATGACAGCAGGCGCCTTGATCTCCCTGCCCTTGAGGAAGTCGAGACCCTCGCCTCCGTAGCTGATGAGAGGACTGACCTCAACACCAGCTTCGGCGTCCTCGCTGACAACAGTGGCACCGGCCTCCTCCAAGAACCTCTTGCCCTGGAGCAAGATGTCCTTGCGGCTGGTGTCAGGATCGTCCTCACCGGTGCCCTTGGCATTCTTGAGAGGGGAGAACTCATCCTCACGCTTGACCTCCATGCAGGCGAATTTGTCCATGGGAAGGAAGGGGAAGCAGTCGAAGACGAACTGCTCGAGCTTGATGCCGTTGGGCTTCTCAGGCTTGATCTGCTCGCCCTTGTCGTTGACGCAGGGGATTTTCTTCTTCGCAATATGGTGGGGAAGGTTGTGGGCCCATTCGGGAATGCTCTCAAGGAAGCGGTAGCTGTAGTAGTGGTTGACAATGTTGGCGGCGCGGAACTTGAGCAGCTCACTGTCCTTAGGGTCCTTGGCCTCGGAGGTCTCCTTGTCAATTTCGCTGTACTCAACGACGGCAGGCTTGCCATCCTTCTGCAGGATGAGACCGACGCTCTCGGCAGCGTTGCGCTTGCGGACGACCTTGGTCGCGATCTCGACGTCCTTCTCAGCGCTGAAGCCAATGAAGGTAGGGTCGGCAACGCGAACAAGGCAGTTGTCAACGCAGTAGGCGTGGACGTGCTTGATGCCACGCTTGCTCATGTCCTGAACGACGCCAGAGCCGATCAAGGCCTGGTAGAGACCACCGTTGCCGTCAGGTGCGACAGCAACCTTGCCTTTGCTCTCCAGCAGGATCTTGCCCTCCATGGTGATGCAAGGCAACACACCCTGCTCGAAGAAGACGACGTTGTTCCTGTTCAGGCCAAAGTACTTGTTCTCCTCGAAGAATTGCTCGGTGGGCTTGCGGGTCGGGCCCGAAGTCATGATGTACCATGGCACGCTCACGTCCTCCTTGTTGTATGTCTTGCTGGCGAGGTGCTGCAGCTTGCCGATGCGCTCCGCCTGCAATTGGAACAAGCTCTTCTTACTGGGCAAGCCAATGTCAAAGCAGCCCTTGGGTGCTGAGCTGCCCAGTCTGGTTCCCTGGCCGCCGGCCATGAGCACCACACCGACCTGGTTCTCAGAGATGAGCTTGAGACCAGCATCGTACCACTTATTCAAATCACCCTCTTTGCTATCGATGACCGACGACGTGGCGGAGTCGGGAAGCTGGTCAAGCTTCGTCTTGCTGTCCTCGCTCTTCTCCTCGGGAGGGTTGAGGGCCTTCTGTGTGATCTTGTTGATGTGCTCGGGGTCGATGGGCTGGAGCTGCTTGTAAAGAGCACCTTGCTCTGCGGGCTTGAGCTCCTCCCAGTACTGGAGGACGTGGCCCTGGCCGGCCTTCTCGTAGCTTTGCTTGAGCTCGTTGAATTCGGATTCGGTAGGAGGTTGAGGAGGGACATCTTCACCAGCCTTCTCACCGCCCAAGTTGAGGGCAGAGAGCATGCTGTTCACGGTGTCTTTGATTGCGGCAGCCATTGTGATGATGTTTTGTGTAAGGTGGATGTTGACGTTGCAAGTAAGTGCAAACAGGAGAAATATGTACTGCGTCTATAGAGGGCACTTCGTAATTGTTTCATGATCCCCGCCATTAGTATCTAAATTTAGGTTCCAAACACAAAGCGTCGTCATTGGCTTCAGCTTCGGAGCACTTTCAGTCACAATACGAGAAATCAGCCGGAGAGAGGGCGAACGCGAGGACGCAGTAGATTCAGCATAACCAACTCATGCCTTGTGTAAAACCTAGAGATTACAGTACCTACATGTATATTGCATTTTTTTGGGCAATCCCGGGTGTACGCACACATATGGACCCTTGAGCATTTCGAAAAGCCCCTCCTCAAGAGGTGTCTCAGCCTCACCAACCGTCTCTCACGTCATCTAACCTTCTTCCAACCCCCCAAGAACTGTTTGAGTATATAAAAGTAGAGATGAGGTTAGCAAGATATGTTACCACCTTTGTGAAGACAGCAAATCGCTCACATGGGCGTACCCTCACTGTGCAGTCCTATCCAGGCTGCAGGACGTGGACTCAACCAGCAAGTGAGGCATCATTGGGCAGTCGGCAGCATCGTGGGCGCAACATCGAGATAAAGCGATAGCTCTCAAATGATGTAAACAAGCGATCGAACATATGACCGTCTTCTGCTGCTAGGCTGTCCTCGAGCGTGACTCCTCCGGCACTAACAGACAGCCATCAGCGGCGCAGCAGCCAGATTCATGTCGTCCCGCCTCTTTTCACCGGTATCCTCGTGGAATCCGGCACCTCTATCAGAACTGTGTTAATACGCTCTCGTCTAGCTCTACACTCACCCTACGCCGCCATGGCATGCTGTAATCCTCCATGATGGCGTGGGGCGTAGACTTCTGGAAGGATTATCCGTGACAAATCCACGGCCGCGTGTCTACGTAGAACGACGAAGTTCGAGAAAAGTAGGAATGACTGTTCAACCGTAGTACATTGTACTAAGCCCCTGATCCTTCAAGCAGTGGTGCTACGATTGACCTCCGCGGATATGGTGCCGTACAGCGTATATAGCCTTGGGCTCCTGTTCCCACTCGTATCGCAAATGTATTTGTCTACGATATACTGACTTACAGCTACCCAAGATGGATATCACAGAAGCCGTTGTACCAGCCGTGGCGCCTACCGATGCGATCGAGCCAACAGACTTGCACGTCGAGGTGGTTTCCATGGAGCTTTCGAATGGGACGAAATTTGTGGTATGTTCGCACCCACCTGTCATGGCATAGAGTGACACGTGGATCTGACATCTCGCAGAATGGTACGGGCCCAGTTCACAAGCCGGACGAGCCTTTCGATGTTATGCCAATCTTGGCGGATTGGGCACATGGCAAAAATCTGCCTTCTTTCAAGTCCATCTTCGTCGGAATAGCGATTGGTGTGAACATTGTTGTCGATTTTTTCGTAAAGTCTCAATGGCATTCTCACACATTGTCAGTTGCTGACTTTCTTGCTAGCTCGACTACTTCCTATGGAGAATCATGTTCACGCTCGCAGCCGTGGAAGCGCCGCAAATCATCGTGCCCGCACCCTGGACCGACAAGAAGAGTGACGACGAGGACAAAGCTCCTCCTCAGATGCAGCAGGAACGTTCCATCACGAAGAGTATTCGCACGACGGTCCGCCATCTCTACGACGTGGGTGGACCCTTCGCCATGTGTCGTGGTCTGGCTTTGGACATATCGCTTCACATCGCAGCATTTGCCATCGCAACGCCGATGTTCATGTTATGGTTCCTGAGATCATTCGGCAAAGAGGACGAAGAACCCTTGCCAATATTTTCGGAGATGGCTCTATCTGCACGACTCAAGGATGTCTTGATGGGCTTCGCCTTTGAAATCGCCGGCAACTTGATCTTCTGCTCCTGGATGGCCGCATGGGTGCACATCGTGATGACACAGCATACGCTGCGGATCTGGTACCGTCGCATTCCGCCATTCATGCCCACTTTCCGAGCTACTTGGCGTCCGCTCGTGCTCTTACCTGTAGTAGACATCCTACTCCGTGATACGGTGGTGGTGCTTCTCAAGCACAACATGGGCCTTTACAGCGCGGCAGATACCACCGAGAGCACCTTCACAGCCCGCAACATGCTCCTGACGCTCGTCTGGGTATCGAGTCGAGCCATCCGTATACTAGCGAGCCTACCCCTGGAGCTGGCGGTCGTGAGAATCCAAGCATCTCTGCTCTCGGAAGATGAAGAGCCAATCGTCCCCTTCGATCGCTCGTTCGGCAAAACCGGACCAAATGGCCTGCGGCCCGGCCTTCTTGCTGAACCTCGTGGCCCACTCAGCCTAAGACAGGCGTTGCAATCTCTCACATGGACGGAGATGCGGAGGCTGCTGAAAATCTTTGCCAAGATGTTGGCTGTACAAGCGGTTATCAATGCAGTCTTCTGGTTGGCTATCGGCAACAAAGTCTGGCCTCAATATTGGGTTCCTACCAGAGTGTAAACGTGGTATGCCTAGCTGTGGAAGTAATATATGGAGTGGAAAGACTCGCGTCTCATTTTATCAACATGTATAATATACAATCCAAACTCTCATAACGCTTCTCGCGCATCCGTGGTATGTCGGTATCATTCGGCATGTCTTCGTTAATATCATGGGCATTAATATCTGTATCATGGCATTTAGTCATTCGTTTCTTCTATCAACGCAAAGAACAAACGCAGTGCGTGGGGTTGACATACAACTTTTGTACAATCATCTGACTATAAACAGAAGGAGCCGATTTGCATAAGATACGCAATCAAGTAGAAGAACATCAATTCTCCAAGGATCAAATAAGCTTATCGAACAGGTTACGATGTCTAGAGAACCACTAGGAGATACATGGAACGCAATAATGCAAAAACCTCTTGCCCTTTGTAAACCCAACCCGAACCCTGGCAGGAGCATGCTCAAAATTATCGACATGAAATATATCTCGAACAGAAGAGACGTTTTCACGCATGTTTTCTTCAAAACGCTAATTTACGATGATAAGGTAGCTACTTCTAACGCAGCATAGCGTATGTGATCTCATATATTCTGAGAATATGTGATTTTCCTCGAGGCAATTGCCGTTGTACTCAAGTTTGTGTACGGACTCTCGACGGAAAGCAAGGCTACTTATTCCCTACAATCATCGACCATGGTACACTCGTTTTTGTCCTTAAGAGGTAGAACTGATAGTATCTCAATGGTCGGCAAGCCCGAAAATTTCTATAGTGCTTGTGGTACCAGCACGTTAAGATATACTCTATGCTGCACCGACTGTACACAAACTTGAGCGCAAGAACGAGCAATGTCTCCAGGTTTTGATGGTTCTCCAGAGGCGGGGCTCCGCAATCTATTCTCTCGGCGTTCACAAGCCAGCAAGGGAACACAGCTCGGCGTCACAAGCCAAAGGCAGTCCAAGTCCCGGCTTCCTCGGCCTCTCGTCAAACCGATGTCAAGTCAGATGCGCCTGCCTTCATCTTCCTACCACCTCACGTCTGGACCACACCTTATCAGCACATGGTACACAGCAGTGAACACTTCACGACCAGATTGATGATAGAGTGCTCCATCCCGCCGTAGCCTTCGCGGGCTACGACCAACAACCTGACCATCATGGCCGCTCAATCTACCCTCCGCAAGTCACACGTGGACCGCTTTACAGAGGCCTTTGATCACTTCTACGCTCGTCTGCTTGCTCGACTGGACACACTGCCTCGCAAGGGACCTCTCAGCTCGCGCACAACGCGCCTCGTCGCGACCCTCGCGCTCTCTCTGGCCATCGTCACGGGCGGATATGGAGGCTACAAGAGATACAAGAGGAAGAAGGCTGATCGAGAGACGGGCAAACGTCTGGTGCGTCGCAACAGTGGGCTTCGGGGAAAAGATGGTAGCCGCACGATCTTTGTGCCGTACAAGGATTCCACCAGCAGGGTGACGATATTTCCAACCAAATTGACGACTTTCGATGCGCATAGGAGGCTGTTCCTGAGCTCGTCTGGCCAGGCGGGAGCAAAGTATGATCCATCTACTGGGCCGCCGCCAACGAACATCAAGCCTGGGTTGAATATCGCGTTTCTGCACCAATTCCTGAGCTTGATGAGTGTTATGGTTCCGAGGTGGCGATCCAAAGAGTCTGGGCTCTTAGCAACTCACGCCGTATTCCTTCTGGCCAGAACATATTTGTCGCTTGTGGTAGCAAGACTGGATGGTGAAATTGTGCGAGACCTTGTCGCCGGCAAAGGTAAGGCTTTCCTGCTCGGTATCTGCAAGTGGCTAGCCATTGGATCCGTCAGCTCCTACACCAACAGTATGATCAAGTTCCTGCAATCTAAGATCAGCATTGCGTTCCGCACACGACTGACCAGGTACATTCACGATCTTTACCTGAGCCCCGACTTGGCATATTACAAACTGCACAATCTGGACGGTGGAATTGGACAGGACGCAGATCAATTCATCACGCAAGATTTGACGCTGTTCTGTGACAGCGCTGCGTCCTTGTACTCCTCGCTGGGAAAGCCGCTGGTGGACATCTTCACGTTCAATTTCCAGCTATATCACTCATTAGGGCCGTTCGCACTGACGGGACTACTGGCTACTTACTTTGGAACCGCGACCTTACTACGAAAAGTAAGTCCACCTTTCGGAAAGCTAAAGGCTGTGGAAGGCCGGAAAGAAGGCGAATTCCGCGCATTGCACGCTCGCCTGATCGCCAACGCAGAGGAAGTCGCTTTCTACAATGGAGGTGCCACCGAGCATATACTGCTCGACAAGAGTTTCAAAGAGCTCAAGATGTGGGTGGAAGATATTTACAAGATCAGAGTCGGCTACAACATCCTTGAGGACTTCATGCTCAAGTACAGCTGGTCTGCGTTTGGCTACATCATCACGTCCTTGCCCGTCTTCTTGCCTGTGATGGGAGAGCTTGCGCCAACGCCGAGAACTTCCAAATCATCTACGCAACTAAGTCCCGATGTGGAGATGCGCAGTCGTAGCGACGGTCGAATGAAACAGTTCATCACCAATAAGCGGCTCATGCTCAACCTGGCTGATGCGGGCAGCCGGATGATGTACAGCATCAAAGACCTGTCGGAACTGGCCGGCTACACGAGCAGAGTGTACACGCTCATCAGCACGCTGCACCGTGTACACGCCAAGGCATACTCGGCGCCGAGATATCAACATGCAGAGCTGTACAGTCTTGCCAGCGTCGAGGGCACCTTGCATCATGGGTTTGACGGAGTTCGTCTCGAAGACGTGCCGGTAGTTGCACCAGGGTTATATCCCATGGGTGGCGAAGAGCTCATCGAAAATCTCTCATTCATTGTGGGCCCGGGTGATCACCTTCTCATCACTGGTCCTAACGGCGCAGGCAAGAGTGCCGTGGCCAGGATTGTAGCAGGATTGTGGCCCACCTATCGTGGCTTGACCTCTCGTCCTCGCCAGAGTGGGCAAGACGGGATCATGTTCCTACCTCAGCGGCCGTATCTGAGCCCCGGGACATTGCGGGACCAAGTCATCTATCCTCATACAGAAGTGGACATGCGTGAAGCTGGGCGACGAGAGCATGAGCTTCAGGGCATATTGGAAGAGGCCAAACTCGGCTACCTGACCGAAAGGGAAGGAGGGTGGGATACCCGCAAAGAGTGGAAAGATGTTCTGAGCGGTGGCGAGAAGCAACGCATGGGAATCGCGCGCTTGCTCTACCACGAGCCTCGCTTCGCCTTCATCGACGAAGGTACCAGCGCGGTAAGCTCAGACGTCGAAGGCTTGCTCTACGAGCGAGCTAAAGGCAAAGGCATCAGTAAGTCTTGTACCCGTATCCACCACAGCGCTCGGCGCCCAGCTAACAAGAAAACCTCATCAGCTCTCATCACGATATCAACCCGTGCCTCGCTGAAGCGCTACCACTCGTACACGCTCACGCTCGGCCTGGGCGATGACGCCAATGAGTATGAGTTCTTGCGGGTCGGGACTGCGAGTGAGAAGGACAGCGTTGAGAAGGAACTCGTCGAGTTACGGGAACGCTTGGCGCAGGTCGATGCTTGGAAGCAGAGGCGTAGGGAAATTGAAGAGGAGCTCGGGGAAGTGTGGGTGAGTGGGTCGGGTGAAAGCGGAGCCGGTGTGTTTGAGATACCCGATGTTATGGGGTGAAGGCCTGGGGAGGCGCCAGGCTAATGTCTGCTAGCAGAGGTCGCTGCACAGACGGCAGGGTGGGGAATGGGCGAATAGCAGGGCGTCTGTTTGACGTCGTCTCGTGTAAGCAAATCTGGAACGAGTGCATGATTGAATGATATTTACTGGCAACAAAACGTGAGATCTCACTGCAGCTCGACCGGAAAGCACTGCAGTCGGCTTATGGCCGAGCTCAGGCTGCCTGGCGCAATTGGCTTTGCAGGATAAGAGACCCAAGACAACGCCACCAAGGATTGTGTGCGCCACCCAGTTCTGTGCATCGGGCAAGCAAATCTCAGCGGCACATGACCATGATCGCAATACGAAGGAGCTCTGAGTACAGCTCTTACGTCAACCCACTACCGCTGGTGACGGGGTTAACAATAGCAGCATCTAATGGACACGATCAACGTTCGCGACCTGTTGCGTTCCACTGTCATCTACCGGCATGGTCTCACCGCCGCTGAGACAGCCACAGTGGGCTCGCAGAGCCTGGCGAGCCTGGGCTCTCATCCCAACCCGTGCGTCCCCGCGGAATCTCACGAGAATCATGTCCATGCGAGCCATGCAAGAAGAACCTCGTCGCCCTAGCAGTAGTGCTAACAAGAAGAAATCGCCGCCCCGGGTCTCCACGAGCAAGGCTGCCAAGCATGCAGCCCGCTCGCGTGGTGTCGTAGGTTAGAAGCTGAAGCTTGGAAAGCATGTTCTGGCCTGGGCGAGGATTGACCGGGTGGACATTGCGCCTCACATCCCTGGTATGGCCGGCGGGCGAAGCACTGTCGAGGCCTCAAGCGTCAGTGGCACAGATCGGAATAAGCGACGCTAAGGTGCCCGGACATTGGCAGTATAGCTTGCCTTCCTTGGCAGAGACAGCAGCGCCCAATCGCTACGCTGCCGGAGGGGTTGGAAAGTCGGATACTCACGAGATTTACACGGCTTCTGCCACATCGGGTAAACCTTTAGAGCAGCCTCGTGTGCTAACGTTGCGCTCGCCTTGTGGCCCCGTGTATTAACCGGCGCAAACTGTGGGGACCGTTTTGTCAGTTGATCGAGGTGATCTCCGTGCTCTGCCGTGCCCCATACACACACACATGGCCTCGTTGCACTGACTTTTTTCTCCACACAAACGTCCTCGTGTCGGGATCTGGAGATGAACCGGACTCACCCGCGCACGCGCAGGGACGATCTGGAGTAGTATGGAGTCTGTCTGGAGTAGCACTGGAGAAGGCCATGCCCATGGCTGCACGGTCCAATCTGGAGTCTCCCCAGATGACACCCAAGGTTTTGCTAACTCGTCTGGGGTCTCCGAAGAGCTGCCAGGCCTATTCGTCCAACCAGACGACGACCCGACTCGACTTGGGAGATCCATATTGCATTGGCGAGTATGGTTGCTCGCACATTATAAGATCCCCCGTGTCTCCCCTCATTTCCACATGTCTCTGTCCCTCACAACGACCTTCACAACTCCTCTCTAAACTAGGAAGAAGTTGAGCTATATCGAGCTCTCTTCGATCTCTGTGTTCTTCTATATCACTTCAGGGAACACCCGCACTACTACACCTCCTCCTCACACCCACTCGCGTCTCCACCACAATGGCTGGCGGCGCAGCTCTCAACATCTTCCGCATGGGCAACAGCGGTCTGCCCAAAGCAGTCCTCAACCGTCACCTATGGCTCGCTGTCTTCACATTTGGTCTCATGGGCGCCGCTCGCGGTGTCGATGAGGGTCTCATCACTGGTATCTTCAACACTTCCGTTTTCAAAGAAAGTCTCGGTTTGCAGACCCTCGACAAGGACGCCCTCGCCGACGTCAAGGGCAACGTCTCTTCCATGGTCCAGCTTGGCTCTATCCCCGGTGCTCTTCTTGCCTTCATCGCTTGTGACAGATACGGCCGTGTCTGGGCGACTCGCCAACTCTGCGTCGTCTGGCTCCTCGGTATTGCTATCTTCATGGCCAACAACGGCCACATGGAGCTCGTCTACTTTGGTCGTTTCCTCGCTGGCATTGGTATCGGCGAGACCGTCGTCGTTGGCCCTGTCTACCTCAGTGAAATTGCTCCTGCTCCCATCCGTGGATTATGCACCTGCGCTTTCACTGGATCCGTCTACCTCGGAATCCTGATCGCCTACTTCGCCAACTACGGCACCAACATCAACCCAGCCATCGCCGACACTCCCGCTCGCTGGCTCCTCCCCACCTCCGTCCACCTCATGTTCGGTGTTCTTATCCTTATCGCCTCCCTCTGGGCCATCGAATCCCCTCGCTTCCTCGTCAAAGTCGGCAAGCCCGACCAGGCGCTCGCCAACCTGTGCAAGCTTCGCGGCATGGAGCCCACAGACCCTTACGTTCTTGATGAGTTTGCCGGCATCGAGCTTTCGTTCCAGGAGGAGCAGGAAGCTACTGCTGGTATGGGCTGGAAGGGCATGGTCCGCGAGATCTTCTGCATCAAGCGCAACTCTTACCGTCTGTTCCTTACCAACCTTGCTCAGCTCCTTGCTTGCTGGTCTGGTGGATCGTCTATTACTGTTTATGCACACGATTTGTTCCAGATTGTCGGTATTACTGGTACCAATGCGTCTCTGCTTGGTACTGCCATCTTCGGTGTGGTAAGTACAATCCAATCTCGAGCTCATGTAATGTCTTAGACACTTTGCTGACTTCCGTTCGCTCTACAGGTCAAATTCATCGCTGCTGTCGTCTGCGCTTTGTTCCTTGTCGACACCCTTGGCCGCAAGCGTTCGCTCATCATCGGTATCGTCCTGCAGACATTAGCCATGCTCTACGTCGCCATCTTCCTCAACATCGTCCCCATTGCGAGGGAAGATAATTACGTCACCTCGCCCTCCGAGTCCAAGGCTTCCACCGGCGCCATCGCCATGATCTACCTCTCCGGTGTCGGTTGGGCCTTAGGCTGGAACAGTGGTCAATACCTCCTCTCCTCCGAGCTCTTCCCCCTCCGCATCCGTGCCGTCTGCTCCTCCATAACCATGGCCATGCACTTCGTCGGCCAGTACACCACCAACAAAGCCCTACCCGTCATGCTTCTCGGCGACGGCGAGGGCCTCACCCCCTCGGGAACCTTTTACTTCTTCGCCGCCATCTCCGTCATCGGCGCCGTCTGGGTCTGGCTGTGCATCCCCGAAGCCGCCGGCCGCAGTCTTGAGAGTGTCGATAAGCTCTTCGACTTGCCGTGGTACAAGATCGGCCTTCACGGAAAGAGCGTGGCCGAGGCTTACGACCGCGAGATGGAGTCGAGGTTCGCGCAGGAGAAGCTGGAGAAGGAGCCGCAGATTACTTACAAGGAGTCTGCTTGAGCGCGCTGCTTGTTTGGTTGTTGCTACAGCTGTTTCTGAGAAAATGATGATTATGCTATGAGATTTATGATACCTGACTACTACTGTAGTATAAAACATGCGGCGCTGAGATCGCCTTTCTTTCAAACAATCGTTCTCGCCACTCATTGATATCCTTCCCCAATTTTATCAGTAGCGTGGAAGCTGATAGCTAGTCATTTCCAATTCACATTGCTGGCAAGGCAAACCGAGCAAACAGATCCGACCCGAAGGCCCGCCGAGCTCGACCCGTGAGTCAACGCGTAAGTAATACAAAAGGCGACGAAGAGAATCTGCCACCATACGAAGGTGACCGTGGAGGTCCTGTCAGTCCAGATGACACCTGTGAGGAACGCCAGCATGCTGAGTGCTTGTACAATTACTGCTACGCCGAAAGTTGGGAGCATCATCTCCCAGTACTCTGCAAAACGGCCGTAAGCGATCAAGGAACAAATCATATAGTCTGAGGCTACAAGTACAAGTACGATGACGAGTCCCCAGAGCCGAAGAGGAATGTAGCCTAGCGAGTCTGTCATTTTCAGTGATTGAGATGTGGTTCGGAAGGTGACGCTCTCGGGCGTATACCGTGGTTATGCGGTGAGTCTCAGATGTTCAAGATGACAGCGTGCGCCGGTGCGATACAAGGTCAACAGATTGCGCGCGGGCATGCTTCGTTTATTTTTATTTTCCATTGCGAGGTGGCTAGAGTCGAAAGTCTACAGGTTATCAAAACCAATGTCGACAGCTGGAGCCAATATGGTGGTGTAGTTTTCAAGGCACGGAGCATCTTTTCGGCTTATTCAAAATAGCTAAGGGATGGCTGGTCGCTGATACGCTCCCGCTAAGAGATGTGATGAATAGTAGAGCATCTGACTGAACGCCAAGTCGTTGATTGGCTGTCGGGATATCCACCGACCTGGTCAAGTGACATTCTCTTAAAAAGATATTTCATACTTTTATTGCCCTCATTATCCATAGAGCAAGTACCCAAGACTCTCATCTACAAGCTGGATGCTGCATCCATCAAGAGTTCTGTTCTAGCCTCGTTCATCAAACCCTGCCTTCATTGCACCCCATTTCATTTCCCTCTCATGTCATCGCCCTTGGCGCCGTAAGCGTGCACACCTTCCGCAGCCTCTTCATCAGACGAACTCAATCCCTCCGCAAAGCTGCCATTCCTTCCATCCAAGTCATCATCAACTTCCAGCCAAACGTCGCTAGTAGCGGGAATGGGAGAGATGCGGCAGAGTCCATAGTACACCAAAGCAGCAACAATAAATCCGCAGAAGAAGTTGAGGTTATAGATGTACTGCGCTCCGACGGGGACTTCGGTACCAACAGCGCCAGCGAAGCCGACGACGTTGATCATGATACCAGCGATGTAGGCAGCAAAGCCTCTCCAGTGGAAGCCATATGTAAAGTAGTAAGGTCCGGTCTTGAGTCCGGAGTAAAGGTCGCGGATTTGATACATTCCCTTGCGCACGAAGTAGTAATCGCAAACCATAACTCCGGCGATTGATGATAGGAAGACCGAGTAAGCCGAGAGGTAGGTAGTGAACGAGTTGCTGTCCTTCAGGAGGTTCCAGGGGCAGATGGCGAGACCGATAATCGCGCAGATGTAAGAACCCCTCCTGATGTTGATGAAGCGAGGTAGTAGCGCAGTCATGTCTGTGCCCGCAGAGACGGAGTTGGCGGCAATGTTAGTGCCGAGCTGCGCGAGAACAAATGCAGCCGCGATCACGAACACACCGAAGCGAGTAGCACCCGTGACATTCTCATCGCGCAGGAACTTGCCCAAAAGTTCCAGAGGCGACCAGACTGGTTCACCATAGATGACAGCCGCCGAAGAAGAGACGATGATGCCGATGAAACTCGTAAGCGCAAAAGATACAGGAATGGTGAACAGCTGAGACCAGAGAGCATCTTTCGGCCTGCGCGCAAAACGAGAGAAATCAGGGGAATTGACGATGAGAGTGGCAAAGTTGGCAATGGCTGACATGATGCCCTTGATGATTCCCCAGGCGAGTTCACTGCCTTGTACAGCCGCGGGACGATCGACAATGGGTCCTAAGCCACGAGCTCTGACAATGCTCCAGATGAAGAGTGCGATACCCGCAGCAGGGGCGATATAAGCTTTAGTCGTGAAGAGATGGCGGAGCTTGTGTACAGGGAAGTACAAGAAAGGAAGCGATCCGAGCCAAAAGATGAAGAAGCTCACGAAGGTTCCAGTGGTTGCTCCCGTCGATTCTGGGATTGTGTTCTTGCTGCCTCCCTCGGCGTAGTTGTCCCAAGACGGCCAGATTGCTCGGATCATGAGGAAGACGCACTCTCCTCCAATCCAGCTTTGGACGCCATACCAGACGCAAGCCATGACTGTGCGATTCAGAACAGGCCAGAGAGACCCCCAGATTCCGAAAGATGCTCTTCCAACGACTGGAAAGGAGATGTGATATTTCGCTCCAATGCGGGCCGTCAAAACAACGAAGAAAGCGGCGATGGCGTAGCCAATCCAGACGCAGAGCCATGACTGCCACCAGGCTAGACCAGGATTGATGATGCTTGCTGATGAGATCATCCAGGTGTTGATGTTGAACGAGTCTGCTATCCAGAAAGCGACTTGGAGGTGGTCAGAATAGCCGGCAGGTGCATGAGCGGGAACGACTTACCAAAGTTTCGACCACGCCATTCTCTGCGTTCAGGCTCCACAGGTTTGAGGTCTTCGTTTGTCAGCAGTAGCTGCCTGCCCGTAAGGCCAGGCTCAGACTCTACTGCGATCTTCTTCACGATGTTTGACATCTTGCTGTTCTTTAGCCTGTTCATCTTGGGGATGTAGGCAATATTTCGGCGGTGTCAAAACTCGAATCAATTCGAGATCGTTGCAACAGGTAGGTGGGTAGGTATGATAGGATGTGTGCACACAATGCAGAAGGACAGATGACCCGTCAACAAATGTCCAAAGAAATATCAATGAGTACTCCGAACTCTTGGAGAAGTTGGAGTTAGTTGCTCTGGACTTCCCATGATTCGGGGGAAAGCCATGCTACTTTATATCCACACGTCTGCACACCAGTGTATCTTAGACCAAGACCGACCCTGCTTGTCCACGCAAGTACGATAATGCTTTTGGGGCATCGTTGTTGGTCGGCAGGGGAGAAATCCTTATCAGCCGAGATAGAATTGAGATAGAGAGCGCGCCGGAAACTCTAAATTGGAAGAGTTGACTCGATGTGATCGAGTAAAGGCGGCGAGTGGTCTCAAAAGATGTGAGAAAGACTTATTACACATGGCGCTGTGCTAAATGGGAGGAACCAAAGAGACAGTTACCCAAAGAGAGCGGAAAACCCTGCTAGCTAGGCTCAGGACATTCGTGACTTATGCGATCCACAACCAATTCTCTGCCACCGATGTAATTGTCGACAACGAACATTCTCTCTTCTCATGATATCCGATATCGTTCCTGCGAACACCGGCGCGGAAGTGCCGATTGCGGGGGCCCATGTTCGAGAAGGCCAAGGGGCCCGGGGCTGATCGACAAACCTCGTTAGAATGCGCGCATGACGATGTGCAGATTCTCGTTTGCTCGGCTGCAGTCGAACAAGAAAATCCATTGTCCTTTTTTTCTTGCCAGCACATAGCACTGGCGCGTGGCCTGAGCCCGGGTGACTATTCTAGTTAGCTAGCCATACCCTGTGAAGAAGCAAAAATGGAGAAGTGTGCGATTTCACGTGGTTATTTCACTTTACCGGGGCACTTGAAAGTCTCAGTAGCGAAGAGATCACATTAAATTCTGGTAATGGCTAGTACTAGCATATAAGAGCCCGAGAAAGGCTTGAGAACATCATCAACGACCATTTCCAACGTATTAGTTCCTGAATCCCGCCGACGCACCCAAATCTCCTTCCGAGAAAAGCTCAAACAAGCCAAAATCATCCATGACAAAATCCGGATTCAGAAACTCCGCAATAGTCACATCATTCGCAAACCCAGCATTCGGCGGCCGCATATTCTGCTCAACACTGGGAAAAGCGGCGCCGATCTGCTGGCCCTTGCCGCCATACCTTGCCTGGAAGCCAGAAAGACCTTGACCAGATTCCCCGGTGGCTGCCCGTAAAGCTTCGTATTGCAGCATCCACTTCTTGAGCTCGTCGGCGTACCTGACAATTCTGGCCATGACGGCTTCCGCGTCAATGAGGTTTGTGCGAGTCACCATTTCTAGACACTTGTCCAGATACTCGATTGTCCGTAGGTCTTCTGGACGAAGGATTTGCCCGTAGGTGTTGCCCTGTACTGTCACGGCGATGTGCAGTCTCAGTAGTGTCACAGCGGCGTGTGCTATACGTGGTGCGTGTAGCAAGCTGGGCAAAGCTATCAACTCTGGGCCGGTGAATGTCGTGGCTGTGTCGATAAGATTTTGGCAGGCGGATTTGAGCGACTGCACCGCATCAAAGTGATGCTGGGTCAAGGTAGGTCTTGGAAAGTCTGTCATTGACAGTCTCTCTATCAGGAAGGGTGCTGCGAAGCTTTGCTTGTTTGTGGGAGTGTGTAGCACTGGCTCATACAGAAGTAGTTCCATGTAGAAGCCGGTGAATGTCAGGCTTGTTGACCATAGCTCGATTGGAATCTGAACTCTCCAGTTTGTGATCTGGCCCTGTAACTGGTCCATGATTTGATGGCAGGTTTCGGTCCCCACAACTGGTGAGATGAGCGTAGTATTGAGATCCATGTCTTCGGCGATCATGCCTAGTAACTGTGTGGCCCGGGCGTGTTGCGCAAGGCTCTGCAAGCCTTCGTCCACCGACTCCGTCTCTATAGTGTTCAGACAAAGATCATTGTGGGATGTCCACCCCTGGTCGTTACTTTTGCGCTTGAGCAAAGCAGTAGTCTGGGTTATGATGAAAGATAACAGCCACATTCGGCTTGCTTTCACGCCTCCAAGAAGACCTTCGGCCATACCATAGAGGTCAAGAGAAGGGGGTGAGAGATTGCCGCCGAAACCCAAGTCAACCGACAAGTCTGCTTCGATGTTCACGAGCTGATAGAGCGGAATTTGCGTGCTGTTCCGAGGGCTTCTGTAGTACAAGCAAACAAGCTGTAGCGCCTGCAAAAGGTCAAGTGACTTCTCACATTGGGCAATCGTCTTGGTAGTCAGGTCCTCGATGAGAGATATATTGATCCGATCTTGCAGATCCCAGGAGAGGATGCCGACGCTGGCGATGTAGACGATGGCGTGCAGGGTATTTGGCATCGTCTTTCGTAACAGGCTGGCTTGGGTGCCGCTCGCTAGTGGTACGACCATGAGCAATGGCTGGTATGATTTTATGTACTCTTCAACAACTTTCTGTTGAAGGTCGAGTGGTAGGATGCTATCGAGACGACTGGTGGTTTCGGTATTGTCACCGCTTCCACTGCTCATAGGGGATGGGCCCTCCGTGCTCGACTGGCCTTTGTTTGACGAGTAAGCGGACCTGTCCAGTTTGCGTTTCTTCGACGAGACCGCGACTTCATGGTCTGAATGCTCCTCAGATCCAGTGCCTGATGTTGACGCATCTCTCGCTTCAAGTGTGGCGTCCTGGAGACCTTGCGCACCCAGAAGCTTCGTTAATTCGGCGACCTTCGCTTCCAGCTCAGCGACACGGTCTTTTTGTCGCTTTGGCGGGGCTAAGACGCATGATTTGTTCAACCTGGTGCATCGTTGGCAGGGCGGCGGTCCGCCCCCAGGAGCACCAAGTTCACATTTGATCTTGATAGACTGGCAATTCTGACAAGCTCTACCACGCGGCTTGACAGGCATATTTCAAGGTGCCGCAGTGCATGTTTCCACCAAAACAGACTCGGTCGTCAGGTCGGCAGTGTGATATTTAATCGTTGACGCTGCCGTGCTTTGTGGGGCTGAGCCCGCGTGCAATGATTGGCGTTGGCAGCAGGCTCGCATAGAAAATGATCTGATCCTTCGAAAGCTAAGCCTCAATGCATCGATGCAAGGTAGAAACAAGTATGAAGTCGAGCGGCATACAAGATGGGTTAGGCATGTTGGTCAGCATTCACACAAGCGGACATGTTTCTCCTCGCGTAAGAGGGATTATATGAAGTAGGAAGGTATCACCGAGGCGCAGTCAGAGAGCTGATATCGCAATCAATAATTCTCCATACACAAGTTCGCGTACATGCACACACAGATCTTCGATGCAGTCGGCAAGGCATCCTCACGCTTGACATGCCAATCCCTGTTGGCTTTATTGAATGCTCATCTTCGCCGTGAAGGTGATACGCTGCTGAAGGAATGGTTACGAAGAACCAATAGACTCGTTTGAGCAACCATGAGCTCCGAAGAGCCTTGGCTGTTGTTCATAGGAGACGTAGAGAAACATACCTCATGCTTCCTACGAAGGACAAGCGGTAGTGTATGTAGATTTGTATGTCATATTCTTGACGAGAGCGGAGGATGTCGATGTCACAGAGCAGCGTGACTTCCGTGCTCCATGCACGCTTCGTCCCCGCGCCTCCACCAGCCTGCAAGCTACTCCATTCCTTCTACCTGCTATACTACTACTACCCAATACTACTCTATGCAACTCCGCCACTATTGCCAGCACATCCCGTGATTGACATCGATCTCGCATGGCAAAATCCCAAGAGTAACTCAAACACGACATATTTACCCGGCAATCAGTTCGATCTCCACCATCCGCAGCGTCGCCCAACTAGGCCGACACCATCATGGCCGAACACAGCATCCTCAAGCTGGATCCCGACTCGCATCTCCTCCTCGAACAGCCGCTCCTACGCCTTCCTCAAGAACTCCTCAAGAAGAACCTCAAAGCCGCCCAGCGATCAATAGAGCCCGTCAACAAACACACCACCGCATCCATCCAATCAAGCAAGTCACAGACACCAGCGGAGACACTGGCCAGCCTAGACGCAACTCTCCAAAAGGCGCAAAATCTCAAGCGCAAGCTGGAAGCTCTGCATGCGGAGGAGCAGGTACTGCACTCTCAACAGAAGGCGCGCATCGAGCATCTGCAGACGCTCCATGAGATCCCGAGCCTCGGTGATGTGGCTTACGATCGCTGGTCGCATGTGAGACTAGACAGATTGCTGGTCGACTATCTACTCCGACAAGGCTTCACGCAGAGCGCAAAGGAGTTAGCTGAAGAGAACAAGTTGGGCGGTCTGGTAGATGTGGGCGTGTTTGAAGAGGCCGGGAGGATAGAGCAAGCGTTACGCAGAGGGGAAGTCAAAGAGGCGCTGAGTTGGTGTGCTGAGAACAAGAACGCCCTCAAGAAGACAAATGTACGTCCGACGTGTGGATCGATGCCAGGAAGCAAGTGCTGACACATGTATTTCAGAGCGAACTCGAATTGGAATTGCGCTTGCAACAGTTCATCGAGCTGGCCCGACATGGCGACATCGATAAACTTCTGGACGCCATAGGCCATGCACGAAAACATCTCGCAGGAGATCAAAGCTCAAAGTTTGGGCTCCAAGCTGGTGGTCTGATGGCGTACCCTCCCGATACTTTCGTCGAACCATACCATGTGCGTACCAAGACTTGTGGAGGCCATCTTGTCCTTCGAGCTGACCGACTTCTCGCAGAGCTTATACTCCCGCGGACGCTATCACTACTTGTCAACACTGTTCGTCCAGACACATCATGACCTCTTCTCCCTTCCCCCAATCCCCTTACTACATATTGCCCTCAGTGCCGGTCTGAGT
The DNA here is from genome assembly GCA_019775565.1 of Melanodothis sp. VS III C KN 2. NCBI lineage: Eukaryota > Fungi > Ascomycota > Dothideomycetes > Cladosporiales > Cladosporiaceae > Melanodothis > Melanodothis sp. VS III C KN 2. The sequence continues at coordinate 184,280 of JACWFM010000051.1, forward strand.
GCCCTCAAGACGCCCGCTTGCCATTCCCAACACGCATTGGCCGTGACTGCCAACACAGGTGCACCTGTATGTCCGATATGCTCTACAGAGCTGAACGAGCTTGCCAAGAACGTTCCTTATGCACACCACACCACAAGTGCGATGGAAGACGATCCTGTGGTCTTACCGAACGGGCGCGTCTTTGGCCGCGAGAGATTGCAGCGCTTGAATGAGAAGCTGGGCACGAAGAAGGGCATGTATAGAGATCCAACGAAGCTCGGTGAGACGGACGAGGCGTGGGATGAGAGCAAGATCCGTAAGGTCTTCATCTCGTAAATCGATGGGCTTCACAGTGATGAGCTACAAAGCCATGCGGTGCCAGTCACGAAACAATGGCCCTCTTGGAGATTGTAGGGGCGCGGATCATAGCATACAAACGTACGTAAACAAAAAGACTAAGCGTGATCGTCACGGCTTTTGCCAACGCTCGAGGTATCCAGAACTTGGGCGTGGCTAGAGCTATGGCGAATGCTTTTGCACAGCAAACATGAAAACTATCCACGATTAGAATCTTGTCTTCCATGCTTCTCTTAGATAATATTGAGACTTTGGTGTGGAACGCCTTCTCATGATAAGGTGCGTTTAGCGGGGCATGTGACGCTGGGATGCTGTCATGGCCATGTAATGAGCACGAGATCACTACACATCTGGTGGGGTCTTTTCACTGCACAGCTAAGTGATCTTCTGAAAAGGCGTCTCTCTCTTCTTTAGTTAGACCTCACACCCAACAAATATCTTCATTCCTCAATTCAACCAACCCATCAATTCCCAAAACAAAACAAAACAAATCCATCAATCACCAATCATGTCTAGCGCTCCAGTCCAGAACCAGGTACGTTATACCAATCACACCAATAGCCCGTTACCAATCATTGTCCTGAAACCCACCAATACTAAAACCTCGCTCAAAGGGCGTCCAAGACACTGGCAAGCCTCACGGCAAGAACATCACCGAAGTCTCTTCCTTCGACGACAACGCGCCCAACACCAGCGAGGCTGAGATTGGCAGCAAAGACGACCCTTCCCGCGCTGCCATCAATCGCATGCAGGAGACCGACGTGCCTTCGTCGGGCGTCCCTGGCGACCGCGACAACAAGATCGACAACCAGAACAAGTTCAACGCTACGGGTGGCGATACTAGTGCTTAGATTGGGTAGAGTTAGAGGATGGGATGTTATGAAACATTGAATTCCATGGCTAGATAGCTAGCATGATTTATGATGCTGTAATGAAGAAATTATTATGAAGTGTGCTTGAGCGCTGTTGACTGAACACGAATCTAATGTGGTGTGATTTGTTTCAGTTGCTTTCTTGTGTTTTGTTTCGCCTCCATTTGTGAAAAGCTACAGAAAGGTGAGCGAACACTGGTCGTTCATGGGATACCATATATGATACGCTTCTTTGAAAAGAGCGATCCCACAAGCAACACGAGACCCACGAGTAGATAGTCTGCACTTCATACCGGAGCGACCTTCATAACTTACTCACAGCATATCGAACTCTTCCCTGATTGGTTTTGAAACGGCGTGAGCTGTGACGTTGGGACACAGCATGCTGCTGGTTCTCTCTCCAGGCAGTGTTTCCCTCGCTGTCCCGTGGCATCTTGAAGCGTCTGGGGTCGAGCCTCTTTGTCGATGTAGCGTGGATGTTGCATGGGCTATTCGATCTCAGGACATCGTTGAGTGCAAATTCTTCAATGCTCTCTGTCTCGCCCTCGAAAGAATCGTCGAGGTTCACGATTTGGGCGGTCAGGGCACTCGGAGAGCAAATAGTTGCTTCGCCCCTCGTAGCCTGATCAGATGTTCCAAGGCCGCTCACTTGTACAGGTTGCGGCTCTTCCGAGCTCGGTCGCATTCTTTCCCGGCTGCGTTGCCAGACGGAGTACAGGTCATCTCTGCTCTCACTGTCTTGGCTGCCGATGACAAACTCTCGCCAAAGAGCTTCGTCGTCTGTAATGTCTTCTGCATCGTTAATGGAGTGCGATGGTGGTGTGCCTATCACCAGAATGTCAGCAGCCTGTGTCGGGAGTGCCTGACTGAGAGTGCCAATGGGTTGCTTTGGGTCGGTAATCGCACCCTTGACACCAGCTCTGTGCTGAACGTCACCTGGAATGAGCCTTTGCATGGACTCTGAAGTCGTGATGTGTTCGCTCGACGAGTCCAAAGCTTTCCTTGATGTGAAGCTCTCACTTTGCGTTACAATGCCTATTAGATGTCTCCACTCTTGCTCTGCACCAAGGTTGGGCGAATCCTCATCTGGTGAAATCGCCATGCCCGGTGGATCGACCAGCACATTTGGGTCCATGTTCTCGAAGTCGTCATCTTGCTGTGGGTTACCAGGGCTCCAAGTCCTGGGTCCAGGTGCTGCGTGATTGATCATTGATAATATGCCGATTCTTGGTTCTGTGACGTGGTAAGGGGACGACATCGAGAGGTCGTTTTCATCAAAGCTCTCAGCCCTGTACTGTTGAAGTTCAGGGTCAACATCCGATGCGAGAGTGTACTCCCGCTCCGGTCTTGAGTATCTGTCCACTTCTTCGGGCTCGCATTGCCCGGAGTCAAATGAGGCCGGTCGTGCACTACCTTCGAGGGCAGCGTGAATGCCTCGCGTGTATGCTGGCACCTCAACTTGATCTGCATCGAAGCTGTCACCGTCGGCTCCAAGTAACATGGATTCTTCCGACAGGTGACTCACAGCTGTGGAATGAGCACCCATACTTGCGTTTCTGGATGTATTCGACCTTTGAGATGGGCGACTCTGAGTCTCAAAAGCGCTGGTGCCGACCCTGACCTCAGTGTCGTTGTGTTTAGGGTATAAGGCTCCGCCTATGTGGTGTGCATAGGGTTCCAGGCGCTCTTCAAAAAGTGGATTCAGGAGCCGTGGCCGTGCAGCTTTTGTGCGTGTCTCTGAAGATCTCTTGATCTTTCGCCGGCGCCCAACTCGGTCTTTGTCGCCTGCAGTTGGGAAGCCAATGCGAAGAGGCCTCGTATGATCGAGGGCAAGCCAGTCATTACGAGCGAGAAGCTGTCGTCGGCTGGCGAGCAGATGTAGCTCTTCATTTCGGCGTGGTTGTGCATCTCCAGCAAAGCTTGTATTTCCAGACTGTGGTGTGTTCATCCTTGTGCGTCCATCCCTTCCAGATATCACTGCGCCTCGGCCTGACCCTGGCTGCGTCAGCAAGCGAGACGGGGAATATGCTGAAGTGAATTGCGATACCTTTGTAAGGCCTGGCCCGCGTGTCGTCATTGTGATCAACTGTTTGCGCTCTCTGGTGGCTCGAGAATGGCTCGTGCTGTATGGCTGCTCTCGCTCTAGCAAAGTGGGCCTTCTGTCTCTGCAAGGCTGCGTTGTTGTTTTTGGCGCCAGCGAACCGCCGCCGCGTGCCTCCCGTCCAATCCATGATACCGACGACGTGGCGCGCTCAGCTTCTTTGACGACAGGGAGTGACGTTGGAGGTTGCACACGGTGGAGTTGGCAAGGTTGAATTAAGCATAAAAGCCGCCAGCCCGGATGCGCCTGCCTGTCGAAGGTGTCTCCAGCAACTATTGCTCAATGTGCTGTCAGCAACTCGTCAGCAACTCGTGAGAAGTCGCTCACACCACACTGCACTACCACTACCACCACACATAAGATACATCTCCATTTCCCTATCACCAACAACAGACTCGACCACTCACTCCACGGCACACTCTCCGTGTCGACCGTCTTCGACGGAGCAGCCTCGGCATCAAACACTCTCGCAGGCTCGAAGTCATCTATCACGGATGCTGATGCATATACTTCAGCAGCTCTGGGGTCCCCATACCCCAGCCCAGATCACCCTTCATGGGTGTGGCATGTCGTGGGATATGCTAGTCAACCGATAGCCGACCGGACAGGTTTCCTACTTGAGTACTGAGGCCCGTCAGAAGGCGCCTACAGCGCGTCGCAGGATTAACAAGCTGAAGGCAAGCAAGTTAGAAGTACGCGCAGTGTTCCTCCTTGGATTAGGATCTGCAGAATAACACTCTGTGAGTTCAGCTTGCAGATGTCGCCTTTTCATGGTATGCATACTGATGTCACTGCTTTCACATGCTCACCGGAGGACAGAATGACCGAACAGAAGCTGCAGAAGGTTTCACGGCTGTCACCTGTGTGTGGCATGAAAAAGACTCATGTCGGATTAGGTTGCTGCCGCATGACGACGAGTAACATCGCTATACCATATCGACCAGGATCAGATTCGCTCAAGCCACCCGTCCTGCGACCACGTGCCAAGATTCTAAGCCGTGAAGATGGCGCCGCCGGCGCTGATGGCTTGCATAGTGCGCTCTTAAGGACGTTGAGACTCGCTATTTTCCAGCTAGGCTACTGCAAAATGGCGCGCTCGATATAGCCTTGGTAACGTGGTTCTTTGACAAGTGGGACCTTTCTCTTGAACCACGTGAAAACACGACGTCAGTCCGAGCGTGGTGGCTTAGGGAAGATCCACGATGTTCTGAAGTGGGCGACGATATCATCGCCTTCTCGAATTCTGTCATTTTCATGGGACGCCCGAATTTCGACCTTCTCGGACCTTGGCCCGATACCGCTTGGGGTGGCCCTAAGCATCATGAATCACTGCTGCAGATTCAGTCGATCAAGTGCATGACATCTGACTTTCAGCTGTGGCGGTCTCGGTTAGCGAGCCAATCCGTCATGCATGTACCTGACGACAAGCAGCCTTGCAGGCGCCCCTGCGGCTCCAGCGTCGGACGTCATCTGAAAACGTTGGATTCTTTCTCGGCACGCCATTGGGTACTATCGCTCCGCGCGGAACCCAACGGCTTGCCAACGAATGACATGGCAAAATGAGAGAAAGAGGTGCATCCACGGCTGGTGAACGTGCTCGCGATGAAGCACCAGCTGGAAGTCAAGTTTCAACCGTGCAGCATCTTGCCTTTCCACCGAGACGAATCTCCCTGGTTGGTAGTTACAGTCTTATTACCTCGTCCAATCCTTGCTATTGCCTGGAAAGCGGGTCATGGACCAACTGATAGACTGATAGGACGAGTCGCTCGCGCAAACTTAGTGGGGGTCCTTCATCACCATGTACCGTGCCTGTCCCTCCAACCGATCGATGGTGGGACTGAAACCACGGGCACTATGAGGTTGATGGCGCATAGAGTAGTAGTGCTACCGCTGGATACGACCGAGCCCGCAACATGCGCGCGATCCAAGATGGGCTTATATTTGGGCCGTGCCACTCAGCAGATTCAAACCACTTTTTCTCCACAGACTATCCCACGGTGCTAACTGCGCCCCACTGTGTTGTTTCTTAACTTCAACCAGGCGGACTCTGGACAGCAAACTCCCATCTCCCTCCCTCTCTCCACATTTCTCTCACACCTCACTCAAGGACGTGTTTGATCGCCTCTCTTGCCAATCGACAACACCCTCACCGCAAGGACATCCACAAACAAGAGGACAACCATGTCTGACACTATCCCCCAAAGCAGGCCGCGGACCTTCCGCAGGCTGAGCTCTACCGATGCCACCTCCGACTTCAGTCTTCGCTCGCCTACGGTCATTGTCCCGCCTCAGCATCTTATGGACCCCAGTGATGCGCACGAGGTCGCCGCAGCCATGGAATTGGCTCGCTTGGACCTCGAAGAATTCGACCAATCGGAATCATCACCAGAGACACCCGCCGAGACTACAGTCACCGACAAGTTCGCATTTGCCTTCGATATTGACGGTGTCTTGATTCGTGGCGGTCGCCCCATTCCGGAAGCTGTCGAGGCGATGAAGGTCCTCAACGGAAAGAACCCACACGGCATTAAGATGTGAGTATACAGTTGGAACACTCTACAAGCAATTACTGATGGTTTGCAGCCCATACATCTTCGTTACCAACGGTGGTGGCAAGACCGAGCAGGAACGTTGCATTCAGCTCAGCCAACAGATGGAGATCGAGGTCTCTCCTGGTCAATTCATTTGCGGCCACACCCCAATGAGGGAGATGGCTGACAAATACAAGACTGTCCTTGTAGTTGGTGGCGAGGGCGAGAAGTGCAGAGAGGTCGCTGAGGGCTATGGCTTCAAGGACGTTGTCACTCCTGGCGACATCATTAAGGCCAACCCTGATACCACACCCTTCAGGAAGCTCACTCAACAGGAGTGGGACAATTCAAGAGACCGGGACTTCTCCACCACCGTGATCGAGGCCATCTTCGTCTTTGCTGATAGCAGAGATTGGGCCGGCGACCAACAGATCATCCTTGACTTGCTTCTGTCCAAGGGCGGCGTGCTCAACACCCGCTCGGAGAACTTCGATGAGGGCCCACCTGTCTTCTTCTCTCACAACGACGTTGTGTGGTCTGCTTCCCACGATCTCACCCGCCTTGGCATGGGCGCTCTCCGTTGCTCACTGGAGGCTATGTTCAAGGCCGTCACTGGCAAGGAACTCGTTACCACTGCATTCGGCAAGCCACAAATCGGCACTTTCGAATTCGCAACCCGTCTTCTGAAGCAATGGCGCAAGGCCACCCACGGCATCAACGCTCCACCAGAGACTGTCTACTTCGTTGGTGACACGCCCGAATCCGACATTCGCGGCACCAACGAGTACAATAAGCACGCTCCAAACACTTGGTACTCGATCCTCGTCAGCACTGGCGTTTACCAGCCTGGAACCGAGCCCAAGTACACGCCCAACCAGATCGTCGACACTGTCCTCGATGCTGTGAACCACGGTATCGAACGCGAAACCCGCAGACAGCTTCGCGAGTCCCTCGACCTCTCCGGCAAGGGCAAGCTCGAGGGCACCGCCATTGCCGACACTGCACCTCCTACGCCAGCCCTCGGCAGCCCGACCACTGTGAGGGAAAACCCTATGGAGAAGCTAGCCTTCTCGAACTCTCACGCCGCCGCCCAAAAGGTCAACTAGACCACGAAACCATTTTGCTTAGACTGCATTTCCCTGTTGCTTGCATCCGGAACGGCGCTGGTTATTGATTTTGTTTCGTAATATGGATACCACTTGATGCGCAGCGGAGCCGCCCCTAGAAGCGCGCGCGCGACCGCATACCGCTCTTCAACATACATCGATACAGATGTGGATGGGAAATACCGACCCTTAGAAAAATTACAAACAGAGCAATAGACGCATTGACGTATATAAAACGACACCGTATGAATATGATCTGAACGTACTCTTCACCACGCTGCCCTGTATGTCGTATTTCTAGGACTTGTATCATCAAACATGCAGTCATCGTCACCCAGCTATTCCGAAACACACATGACCGTCCACGCATCGCCGCGTAACAAGTTGACAACCTCGACAACCATCAAAATCTGAGTATATCCACATAGCAACGATGTCAATTCATAGCTGACGTACGCAGCTAATTCAGAAACAAGGATCTCTATGAAGTCTAGAAGCCTCAAGAACCTACCAAATCCCACGCGAGCGAAGCAAACGCGCGACGCGACGTTTCTGTCCACCGATTTCGATTTCTCGCCGCATAGCCACCGAAGCCAGAACGGTCGGGCTTGAATTTGTCGCTCCACTTCAGATGTCCGACTGGAGCCGGAAACGCGCTGCGCAAAGACGATGTCCAGCCCATTCGTACCATTGGCATCATCCGATATGAGTGACGGCATCGATGGCCAAGAAGCGCGACATTGTCCCACTTGGCTGTGGTGGTGAAATTCTTCCGTGAGTAATGACACGCCTAAGCCGAGGAGCGCTTGCGAGAAGTGAGGTTGCAATCTGGATGCAGCTGCGGTGGGTTCTTCTCGTTTACGCGGCTTGGTTAGATTCGGCTGGGCAGGGCGAGTTCTCGATTTTCGGCTATCGTTTGGAATTCACACGTGCATTTAATGTCGAATTGGCCTAAGATGGAGAGACATGACACGGCGACTTAACGCTCTCCTAACGCGTTTCGTACAATTCCGACAAAGCTGTGACCTCCTTGAATAATCAACAAGGTGACATGTTTGGGGCGATCACAGATACTCATCAAAGACCCGCCCCACCACTAGTTCAGCACAGTCCATAATCAACGAGTTCCCCATCCGTCAGATGACAACAATTTCGGAGCCTACTGCGACTCCTCCACGATTCTCACCGAAAACATCTTTCCGATCTCCACTCAAACCTGCATCCACTGCTCCACCAAACCCCCAGAGCACGATGGACTCTCTCCACACAGACTGTGACTTCACCTCTTCTCTAAGCAAGCAGGAATAGAACTATCGTTGAGCAACACCGGAAGTGCGAGAGAGATTTCGACGTACAGATATGCGTGCGCTGCCTTTCGAAGTTCTTCGATCTTCAACAGCTTTTGTACCCACTCGCACCATAGGGGAAAATAAACTAGGGTCCTGGGTGCTCAGAGACGCATGCAATCGGCCGTAGACTCAATCGTGCGGTATCGAATGAAGCTAGGCGATGCCATTTCCCCGAAGGACTCGAGCGATGAGAGGTTTGCGTGGGGTTGTGATGTGCAATAAACGCAATCGGAGAGGGATCCGACTTGATCACCTTGGGAGGATTGTAAACAAGAAGTGTCAAGGAACACAAGTAGACGTGTAACGTATGTGAGGTGTTGTCGTCCAAGCCATTGGGCTGCCGTTTTGGGCATACCGAGCTGAGGACCTGGGTTGTCGCCTACATGCTCTTGGATTCTTGAGCTAGCATGAGTCGTTCTCTAACAGAAATGTCGCGCCGCAGGCAGACGACTCTACTCAAAAGCTACAAGAATGAAAACCTGTTCGACGTTGAGAGTCTGGTTACGAGGACCGGAGATGGGATGGGTTAGACTACATTCGGCTGGTAATTTCTCTTTTTATCGTAGGTACTCTAGGTGTCAGCTCTTTCATGATCATTACACTTGGGAGATCGATAAATCCTTATGCATGCATGCGCGAGGATGAATCTGTATCTTGAATCTCAGTGGCGTGCAGACTAGTAGAGGCTCCTACATCTAGGCTCTGCCAACCTTGAAAGAAAGAATCTTGGTAAAAGTTAGCAAGACCGCCAATGATATCAGCCGCCGTCGATGAGTCACTTACATCGTTCTTTCCCACCCTGACCTCGTCGTCTTCGGCCACTCGCACACCTCCCACCGTCTCAACATACGCAAGCGGCGCGTCTCCCATTATCTTCCTGAAAGCGTCGCCCACCGTAGCGCCCTTCCTCACCAAAACGCAATCTCTGAACACTGCCGCTCGGTCGCCTCCGCTGACGCCCGCCTCTCCAGAACCGAAAGTACCAATATTGCGCACTGGGAAGACAGGAACAAGACCAAGAAGCTCTGCCGCACGCGAGAGCACTTGGTTCACACCAGTACTGCCGAAACGGTAAAGCACCATGTCCTTCAAGTTCTCGATCCGCCCGTTCAGCTTCTCGTCCAATTCTTTCAAGCCGCCGCCATCGGCTTCGCCAGCGTCAATCAGATCTTGCCGTGTGTCGACAAATTCGGAGCCTGGAACATAGCGAATGTAGTCTTGCTTTGCAAGCTTGCGGAGGAAGACTTCGGAGATGGCGGAGCACAGCACGATGCGCTCGGGCGGTTCTTGCTTTGCGATTTTGGAAATGTTCTTGTCGGCGTCGGGGTGGTCGATCTTGTTGAGGGCGTAGACGGTAGGGAATTTCTCGTCGACGAAAGCGATAACGACGGTCTTGATGGTTTCGTCGTCCCAGTCTTGCAATGGTTGCTTGAGCGCAAGCTTGTCCAGCGCTCGCGCAACAATTTTCGCTGTGCCTCCGTAACCAGAAAATTGTCCTTGTAGTGTCTCAACGGGTCCAGCCTTGATCGCGATGTGCCGACGCTTGATGCCACCCCACTTCTGCATCAAGTTACCCAGTACCCAGTTAACAATCTCGGACTTCAGCCAGAGGATGTCCTGCGACGGGTCGTAGCCGCGAGTCGCCTTTCCTTCAGCATCGGTAGTGCCGCTCGCATCTACGACGTGTATGAGAGCATCGGCGTGGCGGAGGTCGTCCAGGAATTTGTTGCCCAGGCCCTTGCCCATGTGCGCGCCAGGCACGAGACCAGCGACATCGAGTAGCTCGATGGGTACGCTGCGCATGCCTCGCTGGCACACACCATAGTTGGGCTTGCATCGCGACTGGAGTGGTGGATCATCCGAGGCCGAGGGTGGCGTGTTGCCGGTCAGGTGAGTGCGTGAGCATGCGCATGGTATTTGCAAATAGCCCACGGCGCGGTTGGGGTCTATGGTGGTGAAAGGAAAGTTGCCTGGGTGGATGAGTCAGTGGCGGGTAGATGTGAGTGTTGGCGGGCATGCGCACCTACTTTGGCTGTGGTGTCGGTCAAGCTGTTGAGGGTGGTGCTCTTTCCTGGGCGGGTGTCAACACCTCATTCATCGCACAGCAGTCCGCGGCCGTGGCATACCTGAGCTGGGCTTGCCAACGAGGCCAATGAGAGGGTCACGTGGCATGGTGAGAGGATAGTAAGAGGGTAGTTTGTAGTGGCGATGCTATGTCAGTGCGAGTGGTAATACTAGGAAGCCACTCGAGTAGAGGCTTCAATAAGGTATAGCGGGACAGGAGATATCGTCACCGCGAGAGTCTCTAATCTGCAACGACTGCGATAGCGGGGCACTTTTCTGCCTCACTTCGTCGGAGGAAAACACGGACGATCTACCGGCACGAGGCGCCTGCCGATCAGCCTAAAAACGCCTCGTTGCTCAGGGGGGCTTAGGGTTGGCTTCTGTTGTTCTTTGCTGTGCCGCCAGGACGAGGCGGCGGGCTGGGGTGCATGGGATGTATGTACAGTACCTTGTGTACATTGCACAACAGCTCCGTTGCTCATGTGACCGTGTAGCTGCATGATGGATGTCGTGAGACCGTTGTCCAGCATTATTGCAGCATGACAGCTGCTAAGCAGTGTGGACGCCGTGTGCAAAATCTGACTTCCTGTGATATTTCATTAGATTGATTAGTCGAGGCGTGCACATTTGATTAGGGTATTCAAGTATTGGCTGGCTTTTGACGGGTGGGCCTGAAGGGACTCTACCGCCTCTGCCCTGCGCGTTGCTGGCCTACTACTACACCGTGCGCGTGGACTAGCACGACGGACTCTGTAGTGCTGCGGCAACGAGGGCGAAAGGACAAAGCATTGCCGTCTTCACCACCACCACCGCCGCGTCAATAATAATACCAATCCTCAATTGATCATCCGACACGACGCTACTCGCCTGATCAACACACGTCGCATCCCTCGCTCACCACCGTACGCCTGTCGCCGGCGGCACGCCTACCCACCACCGCTGCTGTTATGGCCTCTTGAACGAGCAGACAATTCACTCCAAACACTAATCACTAGGGGTCGCTGGCGGAGGTAGAGATCGTCTTCCTATCAGTCCGCCTGTCTGTCTCACCTGGGCCGGCACGTGCAATCGACCTCTTCACACCCAACGTCCGATTCCAGTTAATATACCCATACCCTGCCTGCCGAATGCGGTGCCTCCCTCATAGTAATACCAACCCGCCATCATGGACGTGGCAGCTCCCCGCTACCAGTCCCGCGCCCGCGCACAACCTACACAATGCCAGCAAGACCGCGACACCAATGCCGCTCCCCTCACCGACGACTCTGGGGCAGAGTGTAAGCTCTCATCGTCTCCGCGAACGTGCATGTCAACGGCCCACTAACCACTAAGACAGCCGAGTCCTTAACACGCCGCAAGTTTCAGCGCACCGCAACCAACCCCGACGGCGATGGAGGTTTTCGGAAGCCTTCAATCCCAGCATCTGTCACTCGCCGGCCACTGACTGATCGCCGACCAAGCGACGGCGCGCGCAAGAGGAATACAAGCTTGAGAGAGGGTATGAGGGTGCCGAGCGGACCACGGGACTTTCCTGGCAGCCCGGGCAAAAGGTATGCACAAACATCGCTGAGGAGTTGTGGTGCAATTGCTTGCGCGTGTATGGCAAAGAAGTGGAAAAGTTGCTGACAACAGCCAGCAGGAATGGCAACATGGATTCAAGCGCTCCTGCCTTCGGAGCTACGCCCACCCGCTCCTACCTTACACAACAGGCCGAGAACTTCAAGAACCCGTCGGCCACTACCAGCACCGGGTCTCCCGTTGCTGCTGCATCGCTTAACACCACAGACTTCGACTTCATCCCTCCTGTGAACTTCGACGACTTCCAATCCCGCCTAGCCAACTTCGACGGCTCCTCATCCTTATTGAGCGAATTTCCAACGGTAGGAGGAGGACGCGTACTGACGCATGAGCGACCCAGTGGCATGGCACCCAGGAGCGCGGGATTCGCAGACTCAAGACCTGCGACAGGAAGGACGCAAGACCTGCAGCATGACAGGATCCCAGCAGGCATCGTGCGGAGTGCAAGCTACAAGTTTAGTGCTGGCGCGGCACCGAGACTTGCAGTTGGTCAGAACAACACGAAAGAGCCTACAGCTTCAACTCAGTCGACTGTACCTCTACGAAGCAGGCGACAATCCTCCGTTCCGCAGAGCGCCTCTGCTTTTGGCCAGCCACTACCATCGAACACGACGAAACAACCTAGAAAATCCATTGGTCCAGGCTTATTCAGCAATATCATAGATCGGAAGCCCGTTCCGCAAACAGGTCCTCCTGTTCCACCGGAGTCTTCCAAGCCACCCGTGGCACGCAGTGCAAGCTTCAGTAAACCGAGACGCACTATCATTCAGCCCTCCGCCTCAGCTGGAGCAATAGAGCTACCACGCGTATCGACCCTCACCGCAACTACGCAGTCACGCCAAGCAAAGGTGAGAAGCGTAGCGACGCCAGGAAGAGAAGGAGACCCCGGAGTGAGCACTGCACGATCACCTGCGAAGATCACGGTACACAGAGCTACAACACCCAGCTCATCTACCGGCAACAAACGTCAATCAGTGGCTTCTGGTCGGATAAGTGGATTGGGCGCCAGGACAATTAGCCCGACAGATGCACGGCGATTGAAACGACTTTCAGCCATCCAACCTCCGCCAATGCCAACGAGCATGCCTAGGCAACCACCGACACCCCAAGACGATGATCCGTTAATGCCGCCTAGGCTTCCCGAACTGCCTCGATTCGCCCAGTCAAACGAAAGTTTCATCCCTCGGAAGCCCAGCGCAAGTCACAGCTTGACGCCGACATCTGCACGTACATCGCCTGACAACAAGAGTCTGCTCAAAAGTGCAGAACCTAGTCTTAGCAACAGGTCCAGCTACCAATCTCTCATGACCAACCCAAATACTTCGGCGTCGAGACTACCGCAGCTCAAAAACCGCAATGTTCATTCGAGTTCTGCTCAATACGGCGAAGAGTCCGAGGTCATTCCTCCTGTGCCCGCAATTCCTAAAAATTACGAAAGTCCGAAGGAACACGAGCATTGTTTCTTCTCGAATAGCCGCAAAAGCAGTGTGGCGACTACTGCCGAAAGCACAAACAACCTCGAGGGGAGCGGTACTTTGGCGGCTCCTTCTGCGGACGCTGGTCAGCCTGCGCGTTCTAGCTTCGAAATTCCGACTCTGGAAACACCTCGAAAGACTACGCACAGACGCAATCAGACAATAGGAAGCCCTGCTGCTAGCACTACCCCAGCTACCAAACCGAGGAACCCACCCGAGTCGACGGGGCGCAGGAACAACACTCTTCAACCATTGCGACTGCCACCATTGAATCTTCTCCCATTGAGCGTCTCCATGTCGAACCGGGGCGCGAAGAATGATGCTTCCCCGAGTGAGAAGACACAGACACAGACCCCGTACTCGAAAGCTCAAACACCAGAGCCCAAACGTGTGCCCAAGACGCCGTCGACACCATTGACGGCAAGCAAAGCGACGTTCTTCCGCCGAGAGAAAGAACGTGAGGCGGCACAGAAACAATTACGAAGTGCATCGTCTCAGAATGCCCTCAAGGACATCATGGGCTTCGACGAAACTGTGTCGCGCTTTTTCGACGACAGTGACCCGGAGCCCATGAATGTTGGAATTCCCATACAAGCATCAAAACAACAGCAGTCAAGGTCTGCCATCACTCCATTCGCCTCGGGATCTTTACCCAAACATTCCAATGAATTTTTGCGCCTGCGTGGTCAACCCAGTGCAGAATATAAGGCAGATGCTCAGCCTTTTAGTATGGCGACCTTCGACGACAACCGCGTGCAGGCGAAAATTTCGCAATCTGCTCGCCAGAACAACAGCGGAACAGGTGCCAGCTTCAAGACCGCCAATGAAACGCCCGCCCCCGAAGACAGCCCTATTGCTGAACAGGCGCCGCCTCTGGTCGCTGAGGCAAAGAAGGAAAGTAGTGGACTTCGGCGAAAGCTGAGCTTGGGCTGGCGACGATCTTCTAGCAAAGGCGCTAACCATGCGGATCACAAGTCCACCTCACAAGAGACTCCACCTGAGAAGCCGAAGGCCACCATCAGAGCCATACCAAAGCCTGGTACAATGCCACCACCCAAGCTGCCTGCAAGTGCCACTTGGAGTGGCGATCTCCCTTCCCTGCCCAGCAGCGTTCGTCCGAGCCTCGAGTTGGCACGCAAGAAATCGTACGCTGGTCTCAACTACGTGAACGGCAACTCTGGAGCCAACAGTGAACAGGACGCGCAGGCCCCAGCGCCGCCACCCAAAACTCGAGCACTCCATTCGGAACAGCCGCAACCAGTGGCCAACCGAGCCAGTAGCTGGGGCAACTTTAGTTTCGGTAATCGCTCAAGCGTGGCCGCAAAAGTTCAGACGAACGGCACTGCTAAGCCTAGGCCTGCCGCCTCCACCATCTCTGCCATCATCAAGGACAAGGAGGACTACGCTGCCGACGACGAGATGCGCCGACTGAGTCAGAAGCGACGCGATGTCGACCAGGCTGCTCGAGAGACCGAAGTCCTGAAGAGACGTGCGCTTCCACGCAATGCCATGAGCCCGGACCAAGTGCTACATGATCGTAACTGTGCCCTCAACATTTTTGAGCGTGGAGAAATCATGGACTACGACAAGGAAGGAGTCTACTTCACCGGTACGAAGGATGCGAAAAAGATCATTGGATCTGTCTCTTCCCTAAGTGGCGACAAAGACAAATCTGGCAACCACGGCTATGACGACGAGCGCGGTGATTACAATATCGTGTTTGGCGACCACCTCGCTTATCGGTACGAGGTCGTCGACGTACTTGGTAAGGGTTCGTTTGGGCAAGTCGTAAGATGTGTGGACCACAAAGATGGTGGCATTGTTGCTGTCAAGATCATTCGCAACAAGAAAAGGTTTCATCAGCAAGCGCTTGTGGAAGTGGGTATCCTGGGACGTTTGAGAGACTGGGTAAGTTCAAGCTCCTGAATTCTTTTTCAGATCGGCATCGCTAACGTTCACATTCGCAGGACCCTGATGAGTCCTACGCTACGCTCTCGATCACGTCTTCATTCTACTTCCGCTCGCATCTTTGCATTGTGACACCATGTCTATCGATCAACCTTTACGAATTCATTCGAGCGCACAACTTCCAGGGCTTTTCCCTTCCGCTTATCCGTCGCTTCTCGCGCCAGATGGTCGCATGCCTGCTCTTGTTGCAGCAAAAGCGTATCATTCACTGCGACTTGAAACCCGAAAACATTCTGCTTTGCGAAGCACGTAAGGCCGACGTCCGAGTCATTGACTTTGGCAGCTCGTGCCGCGAAGAAGAAAAGGTATACACCTACATTCAGTCGCGCTTCTACCGCAGTCCGGAAGTCATTCTTGGCAGCAGCTATGGCCTGGGTATCGATATGTGGTCATTTGGCTGTATTCTTGCCGAGCTATGGACTGGATATCCCATCTTCCCTGGTGAGAACGAGCAAGAGCAGCTTGCTTGCATCATGGAGATCTTCGGACCGCCTGACAGACATCTTGTTGAAAAGTGCACTCGCAAAAAGCTATTCTTCGACTCGGTTGGCAAGCCTAGGGTCACTGTAAGCAGCAAGGGCAGGAGACGTCGCCCAAGCAGCAAGACTCTGCAGCAGGCGCTCAAGACGGAAGACGAGGCTTTCATCGACTTCATCTCACGCTGTCTCCGCTGGGACCCGGAACGCCGCCTCAAACCCAACGAAGCGGTCAACCATCCATTCATCACGAATACGCCCATGAACCAGCGTCCAGGCATTCCGGACGAGGCCCGACGGGCTGCGCGCATTCGCTCTGCCGCCACTGGTTCAACTTCTACACCTAGCGTGCCGTCTCCAGTGAAGCGTGCCGCGAACCAGGGCAACGCCTTTGCGCAGCAGCAGGCCCAGCAGCAGAGTGCTTCAAACTCGCGGAGTGCAACACGCTCCACGCCACAATCCTCGATCCGCACCAATCCGCCCCTTACCACGAGCCCTTCGAAGCCCATGTTCGCTGGTCCAGGGCGAAGGCAAGTGAGTGTTTCATCTGCCAATGCCGCCGCGGCTGTTGCTGGAAGCAAACGTACAAGCAATGGTCTCGTACTTGGCTCGCAATCGAACGTGAGTGGTCTGCCGACGATGCAACAACCTGCTGCGGCAAGACAAGCCAACCCAAGTCTGGCGCAACTGGCGGCCAGGGAGAGTATGGCCAACACAAATGGCACTGCTACGAACTCGGGTGGAGCCACCTCTGGTCTGGGCAGCGCAAGGTGGAGGTCTTGACGTTGTGAACGATCACGTCTTCTACCACCGCCTTCTGGGACAGAAACTCGACGTTTCTCGTACCTCGAGTCTTGTCATCATAATTAATATATCATTGCATGCTTTGAGCTGCTGGACGGCGAAAACAATGAGGGGTCAGGAGCTGTATTTTCGTCTATCGTGCAAGAGCTGCACATGGAACTTGGAATGGGTGGGAAGTTCCATGAGATGGCTAAGCTACGATACCACTGGGGTCAGTGATACGAATGTATGTATGTAGATACAAATGAAGCATGAGGATATTACGCGCTAGGTTAAGATCAACTTTTATTGTCGTGATACGTGTTAGCACGAAATGATAGAGAATCAGTCGCTACGAGCATAGGTTGCTCTACAACTATTGATATCCAGCCAGCCTAGAGTTCAGCCTTACCCGCTACCGCAGGCTGAAACGCATTGCTAGTGCGCAGGGTCGCAGGTCGTATTCGTGTCAGATTTAGTAGCAGCAACGTTCGCCAGACGGGGAACAGCCCAGGAGTACGCAAGCGTCGTTCTGGGAGAGACAGAGCGCAAGGTGAACATCTCACGAGATAATCACGAACCCTCCCACCACTTTTGCTTTACCCTGGTCACCACCGTTTCCGTCGCATCTGGCTATGTCGACGAGGTAGCCAGTATAATCATTTGCTACTGCTGCTGCTGTTATTCGATCGTGGCGCGAGCCCCTCTCCTTCGAACTCCGTGCTTGCGACTGCGCACCCATTTGGCCTGTCATCCTAGGTACGCCTTCACATACAGACTCGTTGTATACCTTTCAGATCACGCGACCACGTGTATCGATGTCTCATCACCAAGACTGATCCTCTTCCGCAGCCTAGGCCTCCACTCCCTCCCACCATGGCCGTCTCTCGCAGCCTCCGCCGCAACAATGCCATCACATACGTCCTCGCCGGCTCCCTGTGCCTGATGTTCCTCTACTTCTTCTTCGGCAGCAGCGACCTTACCTCCCTCCCCAAATCGCCGCGACAATTACTTAAGAGCAAGGATGCCGCCTCGAACCCTCTATCGCCGCCTTCCCTGCCCTTCAGGAAGCAGGACCCGAACGAGGTCCCGAAGCCGCCGCCCGTCGTACACTACCACATGAACAATGTCACCACCACATCCGACCCAGTCGGTAACCGCGAGAGCGTCTTAATCCTCACGCCCCTTGCGCGCTTCTACCAAGAATACTGGGACAACCTGATCAAGCTGAGCTACCCGCACGACCTGATCTCCCTGGGCTTCATCATCCCCAAAGGCATCGAAGGCAATGAGGCCTACCGCCAGCTGCGCGAGCGCATTGAAAAGACGCAAGCGCCAACCAACAAGAACCGCTTCGCGTCCATCACCATCGAGCGCCAGGACGACGAGCCACCCGTCGCGCAGTCCGAGTCCGAGCGCCACGCCCTCGCCCACCAGAAAGAGCGCAGAGCAGCTATGAGCCGCGCGCGCAACAACCTCCTCTTCACCACCCTCGGCCCGACGACTTCTTGGGTGCTGTGGCTGGACAGCGACATCATCGAGACGCCGCCTTCGCTAATTCAGGACCTTGCCAGCCACGACAAGGAGATTATCGTGCCCAACTGCTTCCAAAGGTACTACAACAAGGAAAAGAACGCACAGGACATCCGCCCGTATGACTTCAACAGTTGGCAGGACTCGCCCACCGCACAAGGCCTGGCGGAGAAGATGGGCCCGGACGAGATTTTGCTTGAGGGTTACGCTGAGATGGCGACGTACAGGACGCTGATGGCGTACGTGGGCGGTATGTCAAAAACGCTCGAACCAAAACAGAAAACGAAAATCATCCGGAGAATGCGGCGTACTAACCAATCATTTCGCAGACGTCAACGGCAATCCAAAGCACATCATCGACCTCGACGGCGTCGGCGGCACCGCCCTGCTCGTCAAAGCAGACGTCCACCGCGATGGCGCCATGTTCCCGCCCTTCCCCTTCTACCACCTCATCGAGACCGAGGGTTTCGCTAAGATGGCGAGGAGGCTGGGGTGGAAGTCTTATGGTTTGCCGAACTATTATGTATGCCCTTCCTGATGATACAATGTGGCGATTGAATTATGATAGTGAAGCTAACAATCGCGCGCAGGTGTACCATTACAACGAGTAAGATGCATGCCTTGTGGGGAGGTGTTGCGGGCGTTTTTTGTTTTGAACTGATGGTTTGTTTGGAGAGTGAGGCGGGACAATTCGAGACTAGGAAGCATGATACACAAAATAGAGATGTTCTTGGGACAAGAAACGAAGATCGGGATTTTACAAGGCTGGAGTCCACGAGTACGATTTGGAGATGGTGGTCGGATACTGAGGTTGTCCGACTGCATGCCATTCGTGATGCGCTAATATATTTGACGGAGTTGGCAGCGTCGACGGCATCTGACGGCAGTACCCATTTTAAGCGAATGATGCATCACTGATATTGTTGCAGACGCACGTGCCATTGGTTACACGTGATTGGCAGCGTTCACAGTCTGCGAGTGAGTGAATTGAAGCGGAGCGCCGTGCCGACCACCACCAGCCACTTAGCTTACTTTCTTCACCCATTCAAGCACTTCGACATCCGCGACACCTACTAGCACATCACCACCTAAGACGCCGCTGCCACGCCAAGCACATGTGACTCTTGCAATCTCTGTATAACCGCGCACCACCTTCCTTTTGTCCCAGATATAGACTCAGCATCGAAGCAATATGACTTGAAAAGTGTTTCAGCAGCCAAAATCGCAAAGGCGTCAAAGTCCCTTGGCAGTCTCTTGACATACATTCCTCGAACCTGGCATCGGTCTGTTCTTCGAACACACCCTATCTTGGCCAACAACAGCAATCCTCTCACGCAAAGTAGCCAGGCGATTGACCTCTTCCACACACTTCCGACCGAGTTTCTAGCATCGATTCCAGGCCACCTGACAGCTCGCGAACGTTGCTACCTCAGACTGCAAAGCACACACATCCGCAGTTTCGTAGGCAAGTATGAGGAAGCCAAATCCATCAGTTTATACGTCCGCGATAGTGCGCGAACACCACAGCCCTGGGACGCAATCTTGAGCCTTGCCCGCATCGACTTGAGAGCAGAGCTGACCCGCCTTGCTTGTAACTATGCGCTTTTATCAACGAGGCATGGCGGTTATCACTACATTTCTCGGGTTGTTGCCAAAACACTGCACAATTCCGCAAGCGAGGCTGAGCTTGACATCAAAGCGGCAGCACCAGCATCTATCATACATGCCATTCTGGACATGCACCATGTGCAACGCTTGTTGGCCGATGACGAACGGCGAGGTTTGCGTCTCGATGAAAAACTCACTGCGGCACAGAAGGCTATTCGCACAAGACTGATATCGGTCTGTGGATTGCAGAACCATTTCATTTGGCTAACAGATACTGTCGTCCGGCAGCCTTCCCATGAGAAGCGTCCAGCACGCAGAGATAGATGAACACGTCGAGCAACGGATGTCTGAGGTCCCTCACAGAAGAAATAAGACGAGGCGACTGAATCGAGTTATTGCCACCAGCACAGATTTCTGTTGCGTGTAAATCAACCAAAGCATGCATCTCGGTATCAAGATGGGTCGGCGAAGTGCTTTATGTCCTGTCAACGTGGCATCAACGGTCCGACATTTGGATACTGGCATTGATTGTTGGGCCTGTAAGAGATCGTACACAGCGGATTAGCAAGCATGTACAAGTATCCATACTTGTTTCTTTGGCGCAAAAACGCCATAATGACCTTTGAGGATGGTGATACCAGCGTAGACTAATGACATCTGAGGTATCTATACGTCTTAATCGATAATACGATGGTCTGTAACCTGTAAGTGATAGTACCAGCACGTTGGATTGGTAATTTCTTTTTTCGAAAACCGAAAGACATTTATGCGAGCATTTAACAATTGTGCATGGAAACCCTAAATGCAATGGCGCAATTGTGTCCATCCTTAGCGCCGGCCATGACGACTTTGATTAGGAATCACGCCATACAAGATGCACCACAGACCTCAAATGCATATATAGTCACTCGCCATGTAACAATGTCCTTGATCATCACTTGTCCTCATCCAAATCTAAAATCACTATCTAGACAATACATCGGAATCATCACTCAAAACGCTATCAAGCCTGTACATGTTCTCAACCATGCCTCTAATCGATACTCTCGCGAGTCTATGGACGTTCTGTCCTGCTGGTGGTACTGTCAACATTCCTACGTCGAGTGCAGCGTCAAACAGCGCAGAGGTCAAGACGGAAAAGCCTCAAGCCAGCTCGAAAGTAGGCTAAGATGCAGCGAGTCCCGAAAGTACACCATGACCTGCGGACCATCACAGCTCCTGGAGCGCTCGAAAGCCTGGTCATAGACTTTGGCAACACGGGAGCGTCGAGACCTAGACTTCACTGGCTACTCGACCGCGATCAAACAAGAACACAGGAAACTTGCGCGCGTCCCAGCTGTCTCGACTCTCCTGACCAACCGCTAGACATGTCAACATCAGCTACAGAGCCTCGCAGCAATTTGCGACTGGCTGGGGAGAGAAAAGTGAGAGTTGTTAGCTGAATAACCTCTCGTCTCTCCTACTATGGGAACCGCACTCAGCTCCCTCCCACGCATCCGGTGCCCTTGAGACACCACTCCAATTTCGACATCAGATCCCTCTGAGACACAGCGCAGGATTTCCCCAGTCCATGAAGCACCAAGCGGTGGGAATCGGTACAATGTGTATCACATTGCTACATAGCTGCAAAAAAAGATGACAGGTACCATTTGGAGCTCATGACTGGCTGTGTCGCTGGTGTGTGATGCTTGATGGCGTTACAAAGAAAGCAAGCCCGCGTCTACGCACACACTCACTCAAGCGATTTCTTGCCGCTACATCGCGGATACTCATGTGTGCTTCTTTCGTTGTGGAGCACTTGTACAGTGGTGGATCTGTGGCCGAATGACTTAGAGCGGATGAGTCCACGTTGCGACCATGCGAAGCAAACAGGCTGGGTAGAAACATAGAAAACAATGCTGAAGGTACGTTTCTATTGTCAGAAGGGAGGCAAAGCACACGTGCAGTAATTGGATTATTATGATGCACATATTTCAGTCAGGTAGACTATTGATAGGCACAAATTGTACGTACTGTGACCTGAACCCGTTCACATGGCTCCGGTCAAGCTTCCGCACATTTTGGCACATTTGGAGTCGAACTTCAATTTTCCTATTGTGCTCCTCGAGTTGCATTGAGCAATCTGAGAGGCCTGTGAGGCTCGTGACAGGTCAGTACCTGGAAGCCCAAACACTATCAGATGCCACGAGATAGCATCCTTCACCGAGCGGCTCAACTCACCTGCTCACCAGCACAGAGGCAGTCCATAAATACCAGCAACCTCGCCACGATCAACAACATCACCTCTGACGACCAAAACCACCAAGATGGCCGGCTTCATTCCCGACTCGCTACCGCCAGTGACCATTCTCTCCAGAGGATCTTCAATGCCTCCATACCAGAGTTGGTCCCACAGACCTGCTCATTCACCCGTCTCAACAACCTCGCCGACAAGCATGCTGCCACGCCCACGCACCAGAGGTTCTGTAGACAATATCTCAGGACCTTACCCTCTGGTCAATCCGAGTGGCCCTGACAAGATGAGGCCGTCGTCCGCTCAAACTGACTCCGCAGAGATCAAAAGCCACATCAAGTATGAACTGCCGGACGACAAATCCTCACCATCACCTACAACCACGACATCTCCCAGTCCCACTCCAGGGCGCACGCTGAGCTCCAAGCACAAACCAAACTTTAACATCTTTGGACGCAGCACGTCTGCTCGCGACACTGCTTCGAAGCCTAAGAAGCCCAAGAAGCTCGTCAAGAAAAGCATTTCACAGCCACATTTTGAGATCCTGAACCCCAAAGTAGCGACAGACAATAAGGCGTTAGGGCTCCACGCGACGCAGCTCGGACTGCAGCTCGAGGAGGCCATGGCGGCGATCGAACGGGGCTCTGCAAATGTTGCGTTAGCTAGGGCGCCGAGCGCTATTGCGACACCAGTACCCAAGAAACCCAGAGCCAAGGAAGAAGAATCTGCAAAGGCAAGCATCAGCAAAGAGCAATGGGAGACAAAGCGCTGGAGTGATGCACCAAAATTACCGGAGCTTGACTTTGGCTCTTCTGTAACCCAATCAAGTCACCTCTTTGACCCTGAAATCGACAAGCTGCGTCCCAGAGCGGCAATCTATGTGTCACTTCTGGTTGACAAAGGCACCAGCTGCAACAACGCCAATACCACTAGCAACAGCCTAAGTAAGCTGACTCACCGCTGCGACATCCACACCCACGACGGCGCGTCTCACAGCTCGGTCGAGAAAGCTTGCCAAGATCTCGTCAAGAGCGCCGGTGGTCGTCTCTTGGACTCGTACTTCTACCCGGGTGGCTTCCTTTACTCGCCCCCTCTAGGGACTCCCGAGCCAATCACAAATTGTGAGAATCCTTTCCTTGAGGCAAAGATTGGCATCGAGGTGTGGACGGCTTTCGCAGAACCGCAGTTCAACGGACTCAGGTTGCACCCGCCGGAAGGCCGACTTGGAGGCGACCGACCACAGACCAGCTCGACCGATGGGATGTCAAAGGGCTTGAGGGCAAGGGAGAAGAATGTATCGCAGGCAGTCGATGCATGGGTTGAAACCCAACGCGGCCCTGTGAGGGACGTGCCATCGGATGAAAGCAGCGGGACAAAAACAGATCAGGACGGAGACA
Source organism: Melanodothis sp. VS III C KN 2 (assembly GCA_019775565.1). NCBI lineage: Eukaryota > Fungi > Ascomycota > Dothideomycetes > Cladosporiales > Cladosporiaceae > Melanodothis > Melanodothis sp. VS III C KN 2. Next base: position 207,690 of record JACWFM010000051.1, read on the forward strand.
AAAGTAGCGCTGCACACCATGCGGTTGAAGATGACGACTCGACGATTACGTGTACCCCTCCGCGCAAGGTGGTGTTAGTCAAGAGTCTGGAGTTGCTTCGACGGGTCAGTGGCGCAACACGTACCGTCGAGGATACTGCGGTCTCGTCAAAGACCGCACAGAGTCCGGAAACTGACAGTGACAAGAGATTCACAGTCATCATGGATACGTCTGAGAGCGACAGTGAAAGTGGAGCCGAGGAATGGGAGAGCGTCCTGAGCGAAATGGAGAGCCAGAGATGAAGTAGGATCACGGACGTGAAATTGCTTATGCTTTACGGGTCTATCTTGCTATTGAGGGGTCTTGGGTTGCTGAATTATTGCGAGCTTAGCTCCAGCTGATACTACAAATCAGTTAGCATTTTCATTCAACAGAATTTCTTCCCACACGATAGCAATGACTTACCCCAACATGATACCTGCGCCCACAGCCATAGCCAAGAATTGGGTCGCGATGCCCTGAAGCTCCTTCAACTTGTTTGGGCCGGTCTCCAACATTTCAGGGATCACACCAACGGTGCCTACGTAGAGGAAAGTTCCAGCGGTGAAAGGCAAGAGGAGGTCACCCCACTGCAGGCTAGTGCCCAGCAGCCCTTGGTTGCCCATACCCTGCACCAACTCAACAGATGCACTGTTGCCGCCGAACTCTTGCACAGCAACACCAATAGCGGTACCCAAGACTGCGCCCATTGCTGTCACGAATTGCAAGCCCATGGCAAGCTTCTTGCTCATGCCACCCTGGATGAGTAGAGCAAAGTCGCCGACCTCGTGAGGGATCTCGTGACAGAAGACAGCAAGCGTGGTGGTGGCACCGATAGTAGGAGATGCGTAGAAGGAAGAGCTGAGAGCAAGGCCATCGGTAATGTTGTGCGTAAAGTCAGCAACAATGTTGAGGTAAGCGGAGAGCTTGATCTCCTTCTTCGGCGGGTCGATGGTGGTTATCGTAACAGATGAAGACTTATCATCAGTGCCTTTGCGGTTGCGGAGAGCAGCGTTGGTATCCTCCAGGGCGGTGGCCTTAGCCTTGGCATCGCCGAGGTGTCCATCGTTGTGTTGAGCAGAGTGGCCATGATCGTGGCTGTGACCCTCACCCCCAGTAGCAATCCTCAGACCCTTGTCCATTGCAACGAAGGTCACAAATCCGACCATGATGGCAACTCCCAAGAGCAGATTTTTGTTCGGCTCAACCAATCTGACTCTGACCTCTCCTTCCGGAACTTCACCAAGGAAGATTTCAGGGAGCAAATGGAACAAGGTGTCTCCAAGAAGACCACCAACAGCAAAGGCAACCATAACATTCAATGAGCTAGGGTCTACATTGGTCGGCACGAGTGCAAGCAGGAAGTTAGGTGGGCCAGAGATATAAGCAGTAGCCAAGAAAGAGTTGATTGCTGGCGAGGATGATGGGAAGAGCACCTTGAAAGTTTGCTGGAGCAAAGACGATGGCTCTTCCCCTGCATCAGCAGCATGGTGGGCAGTCAATTGTTCGACAATGGGGCAGGCCTGGGCGATAGATCAGAATTTGGTGTAATGACAGGGGCAATCGCACGTTCGACATACCTGCAAGTGCTCCTCGATCTCCTGGGTGCTGAGAGAGGCGACATTAATCTTTGCTGCCGACTTTTCAGTGGACTGTGCGTATACAGAGCATACTAGAATAGCCACGAGAGCGAAAAATGCTAGTCTCATGCTTCGAATGCCCATGATTGCGTAAATTAAACCAGTGTCAATGTTCACACGTTGCGTGTCTGACGTCCAAGGCCTGGAGCAGATATGGCATTGGCCTGAACCCTGCATCAACTTGGCTCGGCGCGTCGGCCTTAAACTACCCCGGTCTCCACCTTTCTCTGAGAAAAGTCCCAAAAGCGCCATCTCTAACAATCTTCAAGACGGAAAGGCACCTACCTCTCTAGAACACAAAACCCACACACAACACGACCCACATACAATCCAAGACCATGGGCCGCGAAATTCAAAAGAAGAAGAATCGCTCCGGCGTCGCCAAAATTCGCCAAAAGCCCAAGTCGCAAAAGAAGATCCTCAACAACCCCATCATAGCCGCCAACTGGGACAAGTCGCAAACCATCACACAGAACTACAAGCGCCTCGGCCTCACCTCCAAACTCAACAAGCACACCGGCGGCTACGAGCGCAAAGCAAACAGCGACGAGCAGCTGGAAGCCGGCCACGAGGGCAGGACAAGGGCGAGGGAAGATGCGCTGAGCATCGAAGGCGCCAAGCAGAAGGCGGCGCTGAATGCGCTGGGCGAGGCGAAGATTGTCAGAGATCCCGAGACTGGCGCGATCCTGGAAGTTATCGAGACCAAGGCGCCTAACAAGAACCCTCTCAACGACCCTTTGAACGAGCTGGACTCGAGCGACGACGAACAGGGCAAACTGCCTGGCTGGGCGACCCGCGGCAACCAGCACGGCAACATCGAGGAGGGCGAGTTCGAGGGCTTCGGCGACGATGATGGCAAGACAGATGTCGTCAGACAATTGGAAGCACGCGCGAGCATGCCGGCCAAGAAGTACAAGCGCAAGCAAACCGAGAATGAAGTTGCTTTCATCGAAGAGCTGGTGAGGAAGTACGGCGACAACACTGGCAAGATGGCGCGCGACATCAAGATCAACTACATGCAACGATCTGAAGGTGACCTCAAGAAGAGGATCAAGATCTGGAGAGAGGCTGGAGGCAAGATCGAGGGCGAGTGAAAGTTCTGATTTATCATGATCGCATATTTTCAGTCATTGTAATTGTAACGGGAATGGACTCAAGCAGATTATTCGCTAAGGCTGGCGAGCAAGAGGAAACAGTCCGCCATAGGAGGCGGACGTATGCCTTGTGACGTAGATTCGAGGGTGGGCGGAAATTGCCACAGGACCGACAAACGGAGGGGGCTAACGTCGCGACATTGCGATATACCTATGAGAGTCGTCACGAGAAAGCCGATCTGCTTGGTTGAGAGTTCAGTCGCACGCCATGCGTACGGTGCGCGACGGACCTGTGTTTCGCCAAAGAGCTGGTTGAAAGGCGGTATTGGTCGTTCAGAAAATGCCACAAGCGGCGCATCACATCCTGCATCTAGCTTATCAAAACTCCCAGCGCCAGCGCTCTTTCTCACACTCATCACTGAAAGCCCTTCCCAGGCATTATCAACCCCATAAACGCCTTGTTGTCCTTGCGATGTGAAAGTGATCCGCCGTTTATCGTCCGGTAATGCCGTCTGTCCTGCCGTCCGCACCACCCTCGGTGACCTCAGCCTCATCTCCACCACTGAGGTAACTCGCCTTCTCAGCCTCCTCATACTCGCCAATAAGCTCCATGACAACCTCTCGCGCGCTGTCGAACTCGCCCAAGCCGTCACGGAAAGGCTCTTCGCGCTTATACTGTTCGAGGAAAGCATTGCGCTTGCGCAAACGGTCGTATTGCCCGACAATGCGCTTGAAGAGTGTGTTGATACCGGTGTGGTTGGCGAGCATGAGGCCCGACACGCGCGGAGGAGGTCGCGAGCTGTAAGGCGGTTGGAGGAATGGCGATGTTCTTGTGAGAGCGACCTGGATGCTTGCAGGGCCCCATGGGATGAATGTGGCGAGTTGACGTTCGCGAATGCGCAGTAACGATTTGTGAACCTATGGGCTTCGTGTTAGTCCATGATTCGCTGCGCGCAGGGCTATGAGATGATACTTACATCTGTGGGATCGGCTTCGCCCATGATAATGTTGAGGATGGAGATGTAACAGCTGTTCTTGCTGGGGTTTGCGGAAACCATGCGATTCTTGGGCTGTAGAAGGCGGCGCATGACGTCCAATACAGTAGTTTTGCGCACCATCCTGGCAGCTTCGACGTTGTCGCCTGTGAAAGGTGTGTAACTTGTCTGCAAGAAATGACACCTGGGTGTTGGGATAAGACTCGCGACAATGCCGACAAGATCGTTGTGCATGTAGCCTGGGTATCGTAGAGTTGTTGTACTGGCGCACATTACCGTACTGACCAGCTGGTTCGTTTGCTGGAAAGAAGGCTCTTGGACGTGGAGGGTATCAGCCGCTATACGAGACAGGGCACCGTTGTCCAAAACGACGACCGAGTCCGCATTCTGTGTTAGGCGCTTTAAAGCAAGGAGTGAGTTGTATGGCTGCACAACCACGTCACCAGCATTTTGTGTGTCAGGGAACACTGAGTAGGTCTGGATCAGCTTCTTCGGGAAGCGATCGTTTAACCTCTCCAGCAAGAAAGATCCAAGTCCAGATCCAGTACCACCCGCAATTGAGTGAAGCAGCATGAAACCCTAGGAACGTCAGTATTGATGCGCCGAATTGTCTACCCAATGCAACAACTCACCTCCAAGCTATCACTACCATCTGCCTCCCTGTCGATCATGTCCAGAACCTCATCTTGCACAGTCTCGCCCATAGCATATCCCGCCGCCCAATTGTTACCGGCACCTGCACCTTCCTTGTGCACATAGAAGTTCTCCGGATTGTAAATGTTGCCGTATGGACCATTGACGATACCATTGATCACTCGAGGCTCGAGATCCAGCATAATCGCGCGCGGGACATAGCGCGTGTCGTCGGACTGGTAGAAGAAGACGTCCTTGCGATCGCCGCCGGCGTGCGGGCCCTCGGCGGCGTATGGGTGAAGGTTGCCATTCTGGTCAATGCCGTGCTCGAGGCAGAGTTGTTGCCAGAACTGTGAGCCGACTGGAAACAGGTTTGGTGAGTGAGAGTTTCTTCTTGACGCACGATTGTGCTTGCGGTGTGGGTAGGCGGGGCTCAGTACATACCACTGTTACCGCATTGGCCGGCCTGGAGGGTGATGATTTCTCTTTGGATATGTTAGTACGAGTCGCTCGAGGTATACGAAGGTATCCGTATGCTCACCGAGGCATGTTGCTCGCCTGTGCCGCTTATGCGCCGTCTTTTATGTGAAGGGCTATTGCTGGAGGACGCGTTGGGAAGCAAGAAGACGCGGGGAGTGACGCGCGACCAAGACGTCAACAAATTCAACAGAGATGCATTGCAATACGAACACAAACAATTAGCAACCCTATCTGATGGCTCTTCGATCTTTCATCCTCCAATTTGTGGTGAATCGGTTGAGTGCAATCATCGCGAACTGACCCGAGACACGATTGAAGACTTGCGATCGTCTCCTTTGTTCTACCTCCAGATATGAGGATAGAAAGACCACATCCACCATTGAATATCATACCCAGAACTGTTGGAACTAGCTAAAAGCTATCTTACGCCTACATCTAATCACAGCTCGCTTCCAACAAAAGACATGTAAGGATCTCGAACGTCACATCCAGCCAACCAGAACTTCTTGCACCAAGCCCCAAGCTTACCAATAGCCTGCATGTCCTACTCCTCCGTCTGATCACGAGTGTGCATGCTCAACTTCATTCTTTTCGTCATGTCTTTTCCCGACGCAAGCTCATAGGCAGCAGCATCGGCCGCTCTGACCTCGGCCTCTTCCTTGGTCTTGACACCACCTAATCTCGTCACTTCCTTTTGGCCAACGAGGACAACACACTCCCATGTGGCCACATCCCCATCTGTTCGCTCGGTTTTGTACTCAACACCCTCTCGATCTGCCAATATTCCGACTCTCTCTTTGGGGAAGCATGTCTCCACCTCCCTGTCCAGCATGCTACGCATAGCTGGCAGTATGCCCAATTTCTCTAAGAACGTTTCACAAACGCCGAGGTCTCCGCGCGTGTCCAAGTAGATAGCCCCGAGGATTGCCTCGACTATGTCGGAAATGAACTTCTCTGGTTGCAGCGCAGTCAGATCAGGCCACGGGTAGGTATCGCTAGATCGCAGTGCGGTTGCGATTGCACCGCTGAGAGCCTCAAATCGTGCAATGGATTCTTGTTTGGCATTCAGGATCTGGCCACTAGCACGTAAGAAATCATAGAGATGGTATGTCTTCAAGCTTCTGCGAGCCTTCATTTCTGGGCTTTTGGTGCTACTGACGTTGACGACATCGTAGATCTCCTCTTCTCCGCTGAGAGTCATGCAGCAGTAGCCAAGGAAGTGACCGTTGACGAGAGCTTCGTGGATGCGGTGAAGATCCCAGTGTCTCAGCTTTCGTGAATGTGCATATAATTTGGGAGTGATGATGAGGTCGAGCACCGCATCTCCGAGAAATTCTAGTCTCTCGTATGAGGGTAGAGTATTATTGGGCTGAGAGGCATGTGTTATTGCTTCTAGCAAGAGCCTCGGGTGCACAAAGTGGTGACCAACCAGCTTCTCCAACCGTTCCAGACAGATGGAATCGGCATGTGTCGTCTCGGCGAGGATCGCATCGAACAGAACATCGGGATCCCACCAGGTCTCCCTGGGCAGCAAAGTCTTGATGCATGTGTAGGCCTTGTGCAGCCCGCCGTCAACAAAAGCCGCTCCAATCAATGCTTCAACGACGTCTGCAAGAATTTTGGTAGACATCTCTCTGGTCGGTGCCTCTTCAGTCGCTGTGGTCGCGAGCTCCTGCAAATTAGGAGGTTGCCATTTCTTTCCAGTGAACAGCTCAGTCAGGATAAACTGGTCCAAGCCAGCCCCACGCGAGGCTTGAGCGAGGTTGCTATTGCAGACAATCCTGTCCTTTGCGGCACACAAGAATGCTTCCGGAAAGGTAGGATGTTGCGCCACGAGCTGGAGTTCGGTACAAAATTTGAGGATGCCGTCACCGAGATATTCCAGTCTGTTATAGTCGCCCGCAGTTTCTTGAGCCGCAGGCGCACTTACCGCCTCAAGCAGTGATTCAGGCTTGTTCATATGGACCGGACCCAGGATAGTGGCATTGAGATGATGTACGACTCTCGACGTTTCAATCTGATGAAGAAGTGAAGGCAAAAGGACGGCCAAGATTGAGTATTCCACAGGCAGACGATCGACTGAGCACTGAGATACCGGAAATGACTGCGTTGAGGTATAGGCAGCGCCGGCCTGGCCGCTCTGTGGAGCTTTGAGAAAGGAACGCTGTTTGGGAAAGGCGCTGACCACCAGTTGCATTTCCAGAGGGGATTGTGTTGAATCTTGCCATTCCGGTAACGGCTCACAAATATCTTTCAGAATATATGCTCTGCCGTGGTGTCCTGCAACACGTATGACACCGCAGCCTGCCCAGCCATTCATCTTTGGCTGGCGACTGCTGATGAACTCGTCTCCAGCATGTGCCCCTGAGAAGCCAGACGCAATCTTGCCATCTGGTTGATTCAACAAAAGGGCAAAATTTCGATACTCATCGGGTATGCTATTGGCAAAGACTGAACGCAGCACCAACGACGTCCAGTCAGCGGCTTCGCTGCGCGCTTTTGCATCCAGAGATGCATAGGCTAATGGACGTATCTGTGCTTCATAGCAGACGCTAGCGTTCCAATGCAACTTGATTGTTTGAACGGCATCTATGCCAAGAGGAAGCCATAGCACCTGAGATAGCACCTCAACTCCTGAGAGTGTCAGTGTGATCTGCGAAGCATGCCATGATGGACCTGAGATTGTATCAAAATTGGCAAGGATGTCCCACATGCTCCATTGTGCGGCGACCCGGATTATTGATGGTTGCTCAGCATGCTGACTCCCTGGTTCTGGTGCCGGACTCTTGATTGCTGGCAGTAGATTATCGTTCACCAGCCCAGCTTGGTGCAGAGCTTTGTAAGCACTGAATGCTGCATCTTTTGTTGCCGCTTGTTCTCCTCTCCAGGATCGAGAGCTCTCTGCGGTACGGATACTTCCATGTACGAAAGAGGGTAGTGTGACGGAAGCTGTCCAGGTTTTAAAGACTGGATTTTGCTCAGTAGTAAACTCGGGCCGTGGATCGGTGTAACGGCTGTTGTGACGGGTCGCAACCGCACAGAAATGATGCAGATGAATTCTTGCATTCTCGAGGTTGAGCAGCGCACCTGTAGATCTAACAACGTATTTGATGTGGCTCGCATCGTTGTCGTCATCGTCGTCCGCTTCTGCGCTGCCCCCTGTAGTGTCCTGCGCACGATTTTCGTCCATGTAAGCTCTTACCATCTCTTTTTCTAGACCCTGCCATCTCGCTGGATCAGACTGTAGATCATCCCGATGAACGAACAGCATGTAGCAAGAGTCCGCTTGGCGCGCTCTACCACGGCGCTGGACGAACGAGATGAGACTTTGGGGAAGGTCGAAGCAGATGACACGATTGCAAGCTGGAATGTCGATACCCTCCTCTAGTACATTGGTGGCAATCATGAGATTCTTGGGCCCTTCGCGGAATTCTTTGAGGTCCTGAGCCTGGGATTTGGCGTCGAAATGATCAACTAGCGAGAATGCGCGTCCTGAGAATGTTGATGTCCCAACGAAAGTACCAATTTTGTATCTGTCAGAGATGCCTGAGCTGCGCAAGAGCTGCGCTAAGGCGAGGACCATTGCTCTCTGTTCCACGAACACGATGCTACGGAGGTCATATTGTGCGTCTTTCGCCAGAATATCGAGTAATGCCTTTGCTTTGTTCGATGTACCACGTGTCTCCAGAGATGAAGCACACGTACCTTCAGCGTTGGAAACAACAAGCTTGAGAATTGCCTCGAGGTGCCGTCTCTCTTTCGTTTCCAAGTCCAAGGATAGTGGATCAACATCTTTGTGGCTCTCATGGTAGCGAGTCACGCAAGTAGAGATGTACCAGTCGCCGTACTGGGGTCCGAGGTCATTGTTGATGCGTTTCGCTCTGTTGGACAGCAGTTTGAGTTGATCTGTGCAATATGTCTTGCCAGTGTCCCTGACTTTCTGCAGTTTCCGAACGGCTCTAGAGTCAGACCGCAGTGACTGTGCTTGCAGCTCGAGGACGTAAGGGTCTTGTTCGTAGTCGTAAGAAGCCAGCGCAATCCCTAGTGCCCAGCAGGCCTTGGATATCTGATATGGACAGCTCTCTCCGAACTCAACTTTGATCAGCTTGGGTGGATGGACATGGGCATCCAGCTCATCACGATACTGCACGGGAGTGACGGTCGTGGCGTCCAGATTCGATTCGATCATTTGCAAGCTGTTTTGACTTGCGGCGCGGTTCATTACAGGCGAGGCAGATAAGGCTAGAATATGTGGTATTGGGTCTCCACTTTGTTTCGTAGGATGGTAGAAATTCTGCATGATTTTGTTCATGGGATCTTTCTTGGTGCAGCGGTGGCATTCATCGTAGACCAGCAATGATAGCCTGCTCATTGGAACGAAACCGTGAGTAAGAGCATCCGCAAGTACTGCCGGTGTACCAACAATGACGTGAACTCCAGTGAGAAACGAATTCCAGAGCTCTTTCGTAGTCCATTTGTCGACATTGTCGGCACCGGTGAGTGCTCGTACGTGGTATGCCGGGAGATTCTGTTTGATGATGTGGTATTGCTGCTCACTTAGCGCTTTGTTCGGCGCCATAAACCAGATGAGCTTGAAGATCTTCGTTAGTCTGAAGCAGTATGGCAAGACCAAAAGGGCGTACTTTGTCCGACTGCGAGCGTTCTAGCTCAGCTTGAATCCGAGCAATTGCAATATGAGTCTTGCCACCTTGCAAAATGATCAGCAATGTGGATTCAGTAGCTGGGCCGAGCAATTTGTTCTCACTTCCAGTGGGCATTGCTACAATGATGTTGCGCTCGAGGCTCTTCTTCAGCATCTCATGCTGATAGTTGCGAAGGCGGATCTTGAGGCTCCGAGCGCCAACAGCGGCTTCGCCAGCTTGGGCCATTGCATCCTGCGACAGATGGCTGGTGTCCGGACAGGGATTTTCGTTGTGATTTTTTGGGGTGTGCGGTCGTGTCACTGTAATGTGGTGTACATGTGTTCGTTACACAGACGCATTTTGTTGGGCGCGTATGCAGGGCCGAGGCCGCCTGCCTCAGCACGTGATCGCTAATTTGCTGATCTACAGATGAAGTTCGGTTCAGAACTCGGTATCACATTGCTTGTGCGTGGCTTTTATGTCAGTCAAGCCGCTTGTTGCCTCACTGCCTGTGTCTCGGCGGCAAGAGTAGTCATTTTCTACACTTTCATCTACAAGTGTTAGCAGATTAGACACTAGGATACAGAGCAAGCTTTGGTGGTGTCGCAACAGTACCTCCTTGTTCTTCACTAGAATAGACAAGTGCACCTGTCGATACCACCATTGCTATTGAAATCGGTGTGCTTCTCAAATGCGCAGAGACTACATCGTCACACGCCGTCCCTCATTGAGAAGGCATCGAATGTACAGTACTTGCGGCATAGATAGCCGGACGAGGCTCAACGACCGCCATGTCAGATATCGGCCATGTCAAAGCTACGGATTGTGAGAATCATGAAGACGTCGAAACCTGGATCGGAAATGTTCGGGTCACCAAAGACCGTGCATTGTAAAATCGGCTCCAAGATCGGCTCCAAACTTGCACTCCATGGGGACTCCACTCCACCACACTACACTAGTAAATTGTTCCAGTCCACTCGTATCACACTTCTGATGCCTTGTGCATTTCGAGTAACCCGGAACCGGCTACATCGGCAGATAGTCGGATCAACCATACCGGTGGCTTGAACTTGAGAGAACAAGGTTTAAAGGATGGAACGCCTGTCTACTCGAAGCATCACACAATTTGCATCCACAGAAGGAGGTCATGCGAATAACAAGGACAATTATCGAGGCTGTGGATCTTGCAGAGTGCACGGAGGAAAGACATGTAGCCAGCAAGACCCTCCATTTTGGTCTGGACTGCTCAACCGCCTGACGCGCAAAGTTCTTTCCATCTCCACTCCATGCCGCGTACTTTACAATCAAAGAGACAGCCAAAGCTTCAGTTGCGCGGTGGCGCGCATAGGCCTTCCCATAGAGGCATCGTTTCTACTGCTTGCGAGCCTTTGAACCGTTTACCATGATTCCCATCATCCTCGCACTAGGAGATAGTAAGCACGCCACTTTATCGGCACACGAGCGCAAAGAGCATTGTCGCGTGCTTCGGGCAATCGCCGACCTCCGGCTCGACGCAGGAGCTCAAATCTTTTGTGAGTGGGCCTGCCACAGCAATACTGGCGGCAACCATATGACTGGCCTGTTGCTACTAGTAGTTGACACGCGGGAGCATGCATGCCGCACGATGGGTTCACTTGACTCGTAGCGCTCTTCAACCTGAGAGCATTGTCAAGCGGGATATTGAAAACCCGGTAGCTCGATCGGCTGGATTCCAGCTGTACATCCGGATGGCCTCGTAATGCCGTTGGATTTGTGACGGGAGTATCAATGTCAATCCGATCCCTAGGTTCGTCGATACTGCTTCCTGGAATCAACAGACACGGGCAATATGCCTCAATGGTCGCCGCGCTTGATATCATGTCTCCAGCTTATACACTAGCGCACAGGAACAGCAAAGATACACCTAATACATCTGAAATCTGAGTGGTACCTCCTGCATCTCGAGGGAAGCTACAGGCCTCGGTCTGAAGTGTCACATTGTCTTTTCCGTTGAAGAAATGCATAGACAATCGACACACATCTGACTCAGATCTAGACCGCTTCGCGATGGGGCTTTCACGTGCTGTTGGGGGGCCTTTCGACCAAACACCCTCTTGATTGCCCAATGCACTTGCTTCTTCCTCGGAGGAGGACTCCACCACACTGTGATTTATGTGGCTGCATCGATCCTACACTAAGCCTCACGAAGCAGCACCCACGTCATCTGAGTTGAGGCTAGCAAGCCTAAGCAAGGTATATCTCTTGGGCGCTAAACAAGCCGAGAAGAGGGGCCCTTGGCGATACCCTGGCGTGTAACGTGGCGCGGAATGAAGATCGGCCATGTGGTGCACCCTTCAGAGTTGACAAGTGACTTGAGCGCGCCAGTAGGTTCCTGGACCAGACCTCGGGCATACAGTCATAGAAGTGTATACACTCAACCATGGGCTCAGATCTCTCAGTATCGTATGCCCTAGACCATCGAACCTCTTCCCGCAATGAGACCACAGCGATAGATCATCGGACATGCCGAAGAGGCCGAAGGTTGCAGCACTAAATCAGCCGCAGCCCGCCACCCCCGCTAGCCAGGATCGTCAACGCGTGGTACAGTAAAGGTAAAGGTCAACCTTTTCTCCAAGACCCACCTCCAACTACATGCCCGGCCGGAGAGCAGCTGGGGCCCCAGACCTTGGCATGGAGCATCATATATCAAGCACGATGCCAACGCTCTTGGATCGGCGCCCTCTCGTGCTTGTCCCTCTCAAACTTCCGTCTCCAAAGCTGCCGAGACACTCTATCCGTCATGTCTGACAAGCTTTCGGCCGAACTCGACAACGATGTCCACCACAATGAGAAGCATCAGGTCCAAGAGAAGCAGGAAGTCGACCTGAGCGAGACAGCAGGTCGTCGCGCATCTGTTGCGCTCAATATCGTCGAGAATCCGTTGCAGGTGGGTCTCATACCATGTGGCTTGGCTAGGCTTACGCCTCAGCCGTCATGCTCTAAGACGCCAACTAATGCTTGTCTTCTCTTCAGCGCAAATCTCCACAGCAAGTCGTTGCCGATGCCCGCCAGTTCGCAGAAGAGAATGGCATGGCCGAGCATGCAGAGCTCTTTGCCAATGCCGCACTCGTTGCTCGCGATCAGTCGCGTTTCGAAGAGCTTGGAAGCCTTTCCGAACCTGAACGCGCTGCCCTGATCTACGAGCGCGACCATAAATGGCACGGTCCGAAGATGTTGTGGTACTCGATCGCGCTCTGCGCTGTTGGAGCTGCCACTCAAGGTTGGGATCAGACTGGATCGAACGGCGCCAACTTGTCTTTCCCACAAGAATTTGGAATCGATGGTACCGGTCGTGATAGTTGGATCGTCGGCCTTGTCAACTCAATCATTTTCTTGACTGCCGGTCTAATGTAAGTAAACACTGATCGTCCTGTCCATTCCCCAATGCTAATATTTCAATACAGTGGTGCCTTTATCGTCGATCCCCTCAACCACTACCTTGGCCGTCGTGGTGAGATCTTCGTGACCGCTCTCTGTCTTACTGCCACCCCGATTGGTTCCGGGTTCGCTCAAACATGGCAACAACTCTTCGCCGCACGATTCGTGATGGGAATCGGTATCGGAGCGAAGAACGCTACCGTACCTATCTACTCCGCAGAGATGGCTCCTGCCCGCATCCGCGGTGCATTGGTTATGTTCTGGCAGCTCTGGGTCGTCGCTGGTATCTTCCTGGGCTTCTGTGCCAACGTTATTGTCAAGGACACCGGACGTATCGCATGGCGCCTCCAGCTCGGATCAGCGTTCATTCCATCGTTCATCCTCGGTATTGGAATTTATTTCTGCCCAGAGTCTCCTCGCTGGCTCATGAAGCATGGTAAATTCGCCCAGGGTTTCAAGTCGATGCAGATCCTTCGTGCGCACCCTATCATTGCCGCTCGCGACTACTACTACTCATACGTCATCTACGTTGAAGAGTTGAGACTCGCTGGTGGTTCAACCTACTTCTCCCGCATGTGGGACTGCTTCAAAGTGCCGAGAATCAGGAGAGCCAACTACGGTGCTTCAACTGTCATGCTTGCTCAGCAGATGTGCGGAATCAACAGTAAGATCATTCATTAACAGGAAGCGCTCGACGTTTTGCTGACCTATTACTCAAGTCATCTCGTTCTACAGTTCAACGATTTTCGAACGTGTGCTCAAAGACTCCAACAAGGCATTGTTCGCATCCTTGGGTTACGGTGCCGTGCAGGTCGTCTTCACCATTCCTACTCTGTTCTTGATCGATACCAAGGGTCGCCGAACTTTGACCCTTATCACCTTCCCCATCATGGCTATCTTCTTGTTGGCCGCCGGTTTGGCAACTCTGATGCCCGAGACAGCCAGCGACGGTGCACGTCTCGGACCGGTCGTCCTGTGAGTCAAAGTACTTCTCTAGAGCCCATGTTCACTCCGCTAATTACCCCTGTAGCTTCATCTACATCTTTACGATCGCCTACTCGCTCGGAGAAGGGCCCGTTGCCTTCCAGTACTCCGCCGAAGTCTTCCCTACGATTCAGCGTGAGCAGGGCATGGCATGGGCCGTCTGCATCAACAATACCTTTGGTATGAAATCCGGAGATAATGCCGCTTTGCTGACGCTTGCTAACCAACGTTCACAGCCGGTATCCTCAGTTTGACTTTCCCAGCCATGGTCGATGCCATGACACAAGTTGGTGCTTGTAAGTTTGCCCCAAGAGTATTCACTCAGTGTTAGTCAATATGCTAATATTTCCACAGTCGGTTTCTACGCCGGCCTGAACCTGATCGCCTGGTTCATGATCTTCTGCTTCGTCCGCGAGACAAAGCAACTCACTCTCGAGGAAATCGACCGTAAGTGCCAATCTACCCACTGACTAAAAAGTTTTTTAAGGCCACGCACTAACACTCGCATCACAGAGGTCTTCCAAGTCCCGACCAAGAAGTTCATCGGCCACGAGCTCACAGTCTGGCTACCCTGGTTCATCAAAGCCAAGATCCTCCGCAAGGACATCCAGAAGCCCCCTGCCATCATCGGCACCGAGGAAAGCGTCAACGACGCTCTCAAGCACTAGATGCTCTCCGAGGTCACGAAACAAGACTCTTGCAATATACATCGCACCCGCGATATATATATAAACGACATCTCTTAATGAATTTCCCTCGTCGATGGAGACTGATCCGTCGGTGGAATCTTTTGTGTATAGTCCGTAATGAGACAACGAATCTTCATCTTTGAATCCCTTCATGGGTATTCCTGTCAACTGTGTCCTCGGAAGCGTTGCCAAGGTTCATGTTACGGGTCTAACGTATATGTGCCATCGTGTGTCTTGCGCGTCGATTTGGGGTACAGCTTCGATTTATTACCAACACTTCCATTATCTATTCAACACCGGCAACCAACTGCCCAAACACTAACAAAGGGTATCTCAAATCCAGCCGCGATGCAACTCGCTATTACACAAACGTCTCCTGAGCCCGGCCATAGGGATTGCTCGCAGTATTCAACTTTTGCCAAACGCTCAATAGATAAGCAAATAAAAAAGGAAAGTCAACAGAGGGGTGAAGAGACAAAGAAAAGAAGAAGAAAACGAAAGAACGAGAAAGGGGAACCCTTCTCACGCCACAGTCCTGGCTTCTTCTCGTGCAATCCACGTCACATAACCACACACCCAGCTCCCTCCTTTTTCTTCTTCCCTGCCATCCACTGCACATCGCTCGCACTCTCCTTCGCACCCTCATACAACGCCGAATCGCGCTCACCGCCCTTCCTCTTCCGCTTGAAGAAGCCGAGTTTCTTCGCTTTTACCGTCGGCGGGAACGCGGTCTTGGTAACGATATTCTGGCTCGTGCGTCGGCTGTGGCCCTGAGTCGGGCTTCGAACGTTTCCTCGCGGGACGGAAGGTGCTGGAGCTCCAGGCGAGGATGGACGAGGCGGATGCCAGGCGGTGACTGGATGCGGAACTGTGCTCACGGGCTCAATTTGACGGTATGGAACGTGATCTGGCGACTGTGCTGAGGAGAAGAGTGAGGCGGAGCTCGATGATGCGGCAGCGGCGTCGCGGAATGCTTGGATGTGAGGCGGGACACGGCGGTTGGTGACGAAATTAATGAATTGCTGGGGAGGAAGTGTGGAAGTTGCACTGTGTGGATAGTTTACTGGGTGAGAGCCAAGCGGTTGGCTGGTTTGATGGCCTGGTGGATTGAGTAGGGATGTGCTGTGACGGTATTGGTTGTTACGTGGAGTGTCGGGCGAAATGGAGTCCCACATTGCTTCGTTGGAGGTTGGAGACGCAA
Organism: Melanodothis sp. VS III C KN 2; assembly: GCA_019775565.1. Lineage (NCBI taxonomy): Eukaryota > Fungi > Ascomycota > Dothideomycetes > Cladosporiales > Cladosporiaceae > Melanodothis > Melanodothis sp. VS III C KN 2. Next base: position 223,484 of record JACWFM010000051.1, read on the forward strand.
CACTCTGTTTGGATGTACTGCCGTTCGAGCTTGGTGGGAAGCCACGTGGGTTGTGACCAACCACTGGGCTAACATTCATCCAATCGCCAATTAATTGAGGAGCTGGACCAGCACCAACAGGTCCCACTGCGTTGCTGTAAGCCCTCTGCAATGACCGTGGCATCTGGCGCGGTGCAGCGTTACCATCATTGTTTCCCGAAGGCTTCTGCGCTGCCACAGCAGCAATATATGCTTCTTGAGAGCTGAATCCATCTGCTGTCGACACAGGCGCACTTGCTGGACTAGAAGGCAATCCAGCTCTGCCAGCATTCGAGTTTGTGGTCACAGATGGTTTGACTGCAGGAGCATGAGTATCGAGACCAGCCATTGCACGGAAACGGCTCGGTAGAGGTGCGTTCGGCTCTTCCGTGTACTCTGGCAATGGTAGAAAAGTGCCAGTGCTGTCGTTACGGTCATGGCCGCGCTCTTCCAAAGCTTGAAAGCGATGACGCTGTGCATTGCTCGCCGCTCGTTGGAGGGACGCTTGTGATCGTGGGACGGTATTCAAGAAGTGTTCATCGATGGCTGCATACGGCAGATTGGCCTCGTTTGCCTCCACGAGGTCTGGAAGAGAGTTCGTCGCATCTGGCTGCACGGGATACGCCGACATCACCGAATTGGCCCGTCTCGGTGTGGCCTCAGGACCAGCAGATCTTGCACCGTTACGAGAAGGGTTGCTAGTAGTCGCCGCTCTGCCCAGACTAGTCGCACGCTGACTGAGACCACCTACCCTGTTCTGATTGACAGTCCTTCTGCGTATCAGGGCAACCTCAACAGCAACATCGATCTCCGGTTCCTCCAGGACTTGTGGTGGTGAGTTCCCAAGCGTCAAAGAGTAGGTCTGTCCAGGCTGGCCAGCAAATTGGGAATCAAAGTCGAAGATGATGATTCTGCCACCCTCCACATCTTGTACGGACTCCTCGGATAATCCAGAATCATCGACGCCACCAGGACTGGTAACAATCAAACGACCTTGTACATGAGCCTTGTTGTTCGCTGAGTTTGAGCCATTGGCATCAGAGTGAACCCACCGAGCGTCGCTAAAAGGGCACCCGTAACCTGCGTCGAGTTCGTGGTCAATACTGTGCGCCTCAACACTGACCTCGCCATCCGCAGCTTTGTGTGGCACAACGTAAAGTCTTATCGTTCGGTCATTGATGATCATAGCCACAGTGTCTCCGTACTCGTCAATCGCTGGGACTGAGTGTATCGCTGCACCCAAACCACCACATGTCGAAAGAGGGGGCGAGATAACCACAGGAAAGTCGACGTGGCCGTATTGCAAGTTCGTGGTATTGAGTATGCCAAAAGTGTCCGCGATCCCGTTCCAAGCAAAAAGACGATCAGTGCAGCTGTTTCTGTTCTCTCGCATGAACGTAGCGTGGCTGCTGTTGCGGATATTCTCTGGGTGCAACAGCTCCGAGCACCATGCTTCCTTCAGCTCTTCACTCGTAGGCACCCCGTTTGGTGCCGCCGGAAACACGGGTACGTTCACAACGACACTCGAAGATGCATTGATTCTTGTCGTTGTCCCCAGCAATGTTGATCCATCTTGTGAAAAGCTCAAGCGGTCCATCTTTTGCGACCGTACCGCTCGACGATCCGTTGGAAGCGCGTTTGGGTCTAACGAAAAGATCTCCACACCACCTTCATAAGCGACAGCCAGTAGTCCTCCGGTTGGTGCGAGCGCAATGCAATAGGTCGGGAAATCCAGTTTGATGGTTCTCGAGCGTTGCAGGCTCTGTTGAGACAGGTCCCATACATTGACTGTGTGTTGATCAGATAGGATTGCCAGAAATGTGCCATCATCCAGAATCTCAACCGCTAGCGGTCGCCGCTTGAGCGCAAAATCCTGGCTGATTCCAACTGGTAAAGGAAGGGTCTGGAGGATGTACAGGCGTGCAGAGTTGTAAGCCGCTATCCTCCGGCCACCTGCAGATACTGAGAAGCCGAATGCTTCTCCTTGAGGAAAGCCTGCGCTGGAGGTCGCTGTGTTCGAGACGAGTTTGATGATGTTAATGCGAGGTCGATTGGGCTCATCGTCTTGGGAAGATTGCCAGCTGTACCTGACACAGTCTCTGTTCTGGGTGATTTGAGTGGTGTTGTATAGGTTGTGTAGAGACGATAGTTGTGAGCATTCTTCGGTCGGGGATGGCTTTGCGATTGAGCTCTTCCTCGCGCCAATTGTAGATGTTCCGTTACGCTCGTCTGCGACAGGCGATGTCCGGCGGCTGGCCTTGGGAGTGATCTGTACCGACCCAGTTGGGCTTGGAGTCGGTTGTGGTCGTTCCCCTGTGGGAGTTGTGATGTCGTGGTCTTGCGGTGGCTGGACAGTAATGGACAGATGTCTAGCTGAAGCGCGACTCGAGGACCTCGTGCCGTTTGCCGACACCTCTCTCGTCTGTGTATCGATGTTCGTCACCTTTGCTTCCTGCGTCTGCCGCTGTCTTACTGAAGTGGCGAACACCTCCTCAGCATTCGGTGACGGCGAGACAGATGTCCCACTATCCCGACCCTTCCTCACACTCACCGGCTCATGAGACGCCTCTTCGTCCTCTCTAACCGGCAGCAAAGCAGCCCGTCCACGCGGCCAAGTCCCGTTGCCACTCGCCCTATGACTCGCCCAACTCTGCGGCCTCTCACCAACACCATCATCAATATCGTCCGCCACAACAACCCACTGCGCCTCCGGCTCGCACGTAGCAACATCAGTGATATGATGACTGCCCTCTACAGCGACCTCAAAAGCATCAATGTTCCCGCCGCTTTCCGCCACCGCTGGTGGGCTGACACTGACGGGACGCATCGGCCAGTCGCTGCGCTCATACAGCCCAGTGCCGTCGAGTTCCTGGATCTGCTGGTCTTTCACCCGCTGGTCATCGAGCAAGATACGCTCGCGGGTGGAGTTCCAGCGCGAGACGATTTCGCTGCGCGCGCCCGCGCGGATGGTGGTGCTGCCATGCGAGAAGGTCGACACGGGCATTGTTGAACTCGTTCCGTTCTACCTCAACTTGTGGAGCAGCGCCGCCAGGGTCAGATCCGCACTGGGGGTTTGGGGTGACAGCGGACGTACGGGTGCCGATGGGCGGCTGGCTGGCTGTAGGTGAAACGAGGCTAGACGACAGGCTGGCGGTGCTGGTGTGGAAGATTAATTATTACTGTTGGTGAGACGGCGGCCCAGGGTCTCGAATGGTGTGTGGTGAGTGAGTGGTGAGTGAGTGGCGCTGAGTGAGCGGTAGCTGGCTGCGGCGACGGCGACGGCGACGGCGGCTGCAGACAATGGTTTCACGACGAGGAAGTGCATTTGAAGTGGCTGCTGCGCGCGCGGAGATCGGGAAGGCGGGCGATGCGATGGTAGTAATAATAATAATACAGGTCAGGATGTAAGAGGACGATGCGGGCGCACGCAGCTCAGAGGCCTCTCTCGAATAATGCCGACTGGGACGTGGCACACTGCTGCTGCACTGACTGGCCAAGGCTACTTTTTTCCACTGCACGCCCAGGGAGAGCGAGGGTGGCACACCAATAATAAGACGTTGCCCGTATACCTGTTCTCGCTCACATATCACTCGATGACATGATCGCTCGCTCCCTTCAGCCTTGTCACGTGTCGGGCGTCCGTTGGAGCCGCTCTGCCGATATCTGCTGCATGCGTTGGCTGCGAGGCGTCAGCTCCGTGCTTCCACGTACCTTTCTCGACATTGTATCTCTCAAAAGCAGCGGTAAGCTTTTTGCGACAGATCGATTTCAAGGGATTGTTATGGGGGGCCAGATGCTACTGCGCATGCACGATGAGAGGCTAAAGGAAAGATCGAGGAACCCTGCGCCTAGCGCGTGGAGAAGGTTCAAGGCGAACGGCCGTTGGACGTGTTGTAGTGGAGTAGAGACACGAAGATCGTTACCTTCAACTGAGACATCGACAAGGCTCTAGTATAAGGAGGAAATGAGTTGGAGAGAAAAAACACCCAATCGAGCGAGTACATCAGTGTAGATGAGGGCGGTATGTGATGGCGGAAGATGTGGCTTCCGAGTGGGCGGGTCTGTTGAGATCGATCTGTGATTCAAGCACACACGCTGGTTTGTGACAGTCTTTTGGGAATTAATGCTTTTTCCATGCGGATCACTGTGATGGCAATGGCTTGATCGCCCACAGGAAAGATATGGTCAGAACAGTCTGTCGAAACCTCAGAATGATAAACACCCACTGCTTATGAATGTCAAGACCGAGAAATACCATAAATCCGCTTGTCCAGAATAGTATAGTATGTACGTCCATAACCCATCACTCATATACCAAAATTCGTCTATATCATGTCACACCAAAAGTTCCCCCTTATCACGCCTTGACGTCCTTCGAATCATACACAAACCCCACCACTTTCCGGTTAGTCTTCCTCGGCGGCGGGATCACAACGTGGTTGCACGCCGCCTTCTCCTGCGCTTTGATCGTCTTGGCCAAGTCGCGCACACACTCGACCATCTCCGCCTGCGTCCGCACCACTTCCCTGACCTGGCCCTCTCGCACCGCTACCTGCGCGGCGAAGTCCTTGTGTTTCGCTGCGAGAGCGCGAATGCTGGCTGATGTGTCAGTTACGGCGGTTGTGAGGCTGTGCTGTAATGCTTGTGTGCTTTCTGCTGTGGAGCGAACGGTGTTGGCGTTGGAATCGGCAGCGGCTTGGACAGAGCGTATGGCATTTGTGTTGGATTCTGTGACCGATTGCATGGATCGTACGGCTTTCGCGTTGGATTCGGTGACTGCTTGAATTTTGCTGAGGTGGGAGGTCAGAGCTGAGAGGAGGAATTTAGAACCGCCAATGCCTGGACCTTCTTGCTGGCGCTCGTTCAGGAAGCTCACACGGTCATCGTCGAAAGGTGTCAGAGCGGTTTTGTTGCTCTCTGACGCGGTCTGACGGCCGGCAGCTATTGATTCGAGCAGCTCGATCATTGTATCGCTGTTATGTTCAGTGGTCGCCCGGAGAGCTTCGAGGTGGTCCGTCAGAGGCTCTAGATCTAGAGAGCCATGTTGCTCCGATCCAGACTCGTGGTGTGCCTCGAGCAGACTGGCAAGGTGGTTGCTGTTCTGCTCGCTCGCTGCTCGTATCGCCTCCAAAGGCTCCGCAAGGGATGCGGTGGCAACATCTCTGTGAACGCTCAGAATCTCATCCAGCCTTTGCGATAGTAGTGACACGTCGAACGGTCCTCTCTCCACAGCCTTGTGCTGTGCCTCGATGACTTTATCCAAACGATGGTTCATCTGTGCATAGGCTTCCTGGTCGCGCGTAGACTTCGCTTCCTGAGCATCAAGGAGATCATCAAGGCGCTGCGAGAGTGGCGAAAGGTCTATCTCAATCTGTTGTGCTGAGAGGGAAGATTTTGACTCTTCCCTATCCTGGAGCAGTTCTTTGACTGCTTCGGAATTCTGTTCGACCGCATTGACAACTTTCTCCAACCGGAACGTGAGCGGCGACATATCGACCCTAGGCGGCGAAGTGCGAATATCACGCGCGCTGTCTTTGCGACTGTGCGCAGTGCGCTCCATGAGCCGCTGTATGCGATCGAGATGCGAAGTGAGCTGAGCCATGTCCGGTTGTTCCGCAGTGTCACGCACGTGCTGTGCTTCGATCATCTCGCGCATCCTCTGCTCGTTTTCGGCCTGTCGTTGAGCGAGACTCGCGACATGCGCGCAGTTCTGTTCCAGCAATTGCGTGATGCGGTCCAGATGACTCGAGAGGTCGGATGAGGCAGATGTCTCTGCTGTGCCATTCGTGACAGCAAGTGTCTTTGTGGCAGGCACATTATCCTCGCTGCTCCGCGCATCTGTCAAAGCCGCAATCTGCTCCGTGTTCCTCTCCACCGCCTCCATCATCTTCTCAAATCTCTCCTCCAGCATGCTTGCTCCGTTCATCACGTCCCGTTTGGGTTCCCCTCGAGGACGCTGCTCTGATCTGCTGCTAGCACCGCCCAGAGTGTTTCCCTGGGCGTCTTGGATAGGAATGATACCCTGCGTCACACCTCTTGAAGTTTCATCGTACTGTATGTACATCCATTTCGGCTGGAGGTGCGCGAGAGCAGCATGCTTCCAAGCCTGCTCGAGGAAGTCGTCGGTTTTGAACGAGAACAGCTGTGCGCCCGGGCGCGTGGTGTCGGGATAGCACGATTGGACGAGCGACCACCATTCGCTTGCGACTTGCGCGGAAGCAAAAGTGAGCAGGTATCGAGGGTGGAGTTCGTCGGCCTAGAGGAATCATCCGTTAGTACCGCGTGCGACTTATAGCAGGATAGTAATCCACGTACCCGCCGCGCATAAGCATAGAACAAATTGCCCTCTTCTTCGATCGTCGCTGCCGCGCTCGTGGCAGATGCTGTGGAAAAGGTCCTCGAAGCGCGTTGTTTCAAGGTTGGCGAAGGAAGTACAGGCTTCGGACTCGCGAATCGAGGGCTCGGGCTCAGAGGTCGTTGTTCGTCGATTCCATCCTTGCTGCGACCGCCGTTCACAGTCGGCAGAGCTGTAGTCGTGCGCCGGCGCTTGGGACTTAGCCAGCTCATATCTCTCGGCATCTCGTGTAAGTTGTTGATGTTTGTTGTTGTGATGTTTGGTCTACGCACGCGTAACTACAGGGCTCACGACATATACACAATTGCAAAGAAGAGGAGACGAAGAACAAGAATATACACAGAGAAGAACAAGGAACAAGCAGAACTCGCACGGTCAGCAAGACATCTTACCTCCCGGGTTGGCAGCGGATGGGATGGGTGTGTGGGCTCTCGAACGTAGTATGCGTATGCTGGCTGCAGGGTGATGTGGGCTTGCGATGCGCGCGCGCGCAGGGGCGGAGAAGGTTTGGCAGTGTGATGACGGGCTATTGCAAGGGTTCGAGACGGCAGCGAGCATGCCATTGCCACGTGAACCGTGCCAGGTTGGCATCGCTTACAACTTTAGTAGTCCACCATGACGATGATGGCCAAATAGCATCGTGTGTGGTGCCAGGTTGGAGTCCATCACGTGTGTCGGTGGGCATCGAGACTGTGCAAAGATCGCTCGCGGGCGTTCGCCATTTCTACCTGAACCTGGGCTCATATCGTCCCTTTCACCATTTGCCGCGTTGTGCGTGTGCTCGGACGTGCGTGATGTGGCCGCCTCATGCAGCCTCTGCCTCTCCTATGATACCTGCATCTTCATATTGCATACAAAACACAAAGACGTACAGAAACGGCAGCCATCACTATGGTAACAGCATACTTTCCACTGGATGCGCGGCATTCTGTGGCGGAAGGCTTCTTTGAATTCACTAGACTATACGTATCACAGTCCAAAAGCACACTTCTCAGGGCATGTGCTTTTGGGTTGCCAGGTGCCTGAACTATATATTGCTACTGATGGTCCGACCCGTGTTCCGATCAAAGGCACGGGTTACAACGACCGCAGACGAATGCATACGAATGCACCAAGAACATTGACCGTCTTGACGCTTACTCTGGGAGCATCACAGTGCAGAAAGGCAGTACAATCACAACTGATCATCTTCAGGAGCCAGTGTTCGATATGAACATCCCAGGGTCTACAGTATGTAACTTAATCTTTATTCGTCGGAACCAAAACCTGGGCGACACCATCCGTAGCCAACTGCTTGAGTATCTCTCATTCCAATACAGGTTCACCATATTTGTTACAAGCAAAAAGAGGAAGTAAATCAAGAAAGAATCGCATTTGTTGGTATCTCTAGAGCTCTCTCTCAAAACTTTCCACAATCGATCAATTGTTCACAGGTACAAGAAGTTTTCTCTTCACTCCCACCTATCCGCTAGTGGAATGAAATATTCATCAATCCTTCAACCCAACCCTCGTCTGCTACTAGTACTTCTCCTCCTCAGCAGATCCGTCCCCTTCTGCGCCAGCTGCAAACTGCTCCTCCGCACACTCCCCCTCAGACTGTCTCTGCGCGGCAGCGGCTCCTAATTCCCTGTTGGCGCAGAAGGCGTCACGCTCCTTTCCTTCCTACTCACGAAGCGGCCGAGGCCGCCCTTGCTGTGCTTCGCGCTCGTGGGCGAGTCCATGACATTCGCACCAGCGCCGCCAGAAGAGGGTCTGGTCATGATGCTGCCGGCGTCAGAAGGCGTGAAAGCCGCGCGCAAGACGACAATGCCCTTCTCGCCGATCTTGATGTCCTTGGGCAAGCCGCCGGTTCCTTGGTCGTCGAGGAAGAAAGTTGCTTCGCCCAGGTCGGCTGAGCCGAAAGTCTTGTGCTCTTTGACGACGACCTTGAAGCTGTCGCTGGCGGAGCAAGAGAGTCTCTTCACATCCTCTTCGCCCCAGACGGCCTCGCCTGTCTTGGCCTTTACGGGCTTGGTGCGGATGATCTGGGTAGAGCCCTTGCTGTTGGACTCGTGCATAACGCGGACTTCGAGTTTGACGTCCTCCTCGAAGCCACTGGCGGAGATGACAGTGATCGATGCTGTGCCAGTCTCAGCCGCGGGTGTTGCCGAAGCGGCACCAAAGCTGCGTTGACGGTGGTGCGATATCGATTCCCTAGCTGCGAGACCACCGTCGGTCGAAATCTTTCCATTTCCGTTGGGGCTGGACGGTGCGTCAGGGATGTCCATGCTGGTATCGCGCAGATCAGCGATGGCGCCGTTAGCGTCATCGCCCACACTTTGGCTGGCGGTCCTGCGCTTGAACCCACGCGTGAGGAAGCTGGCACCCTTTGCGACGTTGCCTCCGACGAAGACAGCCCCCTTGCCAACGCCCTTGACTGGGGCGCCAACAACCTTTCCGGGTACGCTGAAAGTGCCAGAGAATGTTGATGAGCCTTGGCGGGATCGTGTAACGTAAGCCGGCTTGAATACCATCTTGAGGCGGATCGCACCACTCTTGCCATCAAGGCCGAGCGTGACTTCTTGCGCTTGGAAGGGCTCAAGGATGGTGAGGTCAATTGCAGCACCGCCCAGGTAATCAGCCTTGTCACCAAAGTCCCAGTCGTAGACGTCGACCGCAAACTTGGCAGCAGTACGGCTGCGAACAGGTGTCTCGAAGAACTCGTTCCAAGCTGGGTGGAGAGTCTTCTTCTGAGTCTTAGTCTTGTACACTTGCTCTCCGTTAAGCTTGAACTTGCAGTATGGGTCGGAGAATCCGTTACGATCAGCGGCTGGCAGGTCGGCGGCATCCAGAACCTCGACGCGAAGAGTACCCGCATTGTTGAAGCTTTCACTCGGATCGAGCTGCATACGTAGGGGGATATATCGCAGGCTGACGGTGACCTTGCTCTCGCTGCCATCTTTGCCCTTCATGCTGAACTGTGTTGGCGTGTAAAGGCCGCGCTTGAGTACCTCAATCATATTGCCGGTCAGCTTGGCCTCCACGTGCTTTTCTCCGTCTTTGCCCTCAGTGTCGATCTCAGAGACGAGACGCAGGGTGATCTGTGACAGATCCAGCTCGCGGATCATTGCGTCGCTAGTCTCGTTAAAGACGTGGTGGCGAGAACGGGTCTTTGCGGAAGTGTATGCAGGGAACAGGTGATCGTCCATGACAACCTCGAGGTAGCAGTTCTGGTGAGCGAATTCGCCCTCGATAATCTTGAAGACGAGAATTCCAGATTCTGGGAAAATATTAGCGGGTTTCAGACAGCTGGAAACGTGCGACGTACCGTATCTGTTCAAGTCTTCGGCGGTCACGCGGATCTTGGGCACGACTTTAGTCTTCACCTCCTCAGCCTCGACTTGCTCTTTCTCTCCTTCGGCGAGCACCTTCTGCATTTCTCGCTCGCCGGCCTTGCTTGCAGTCGTGCCGACAGTGCTAATGGTTCCGGTGGTGTTGCTGCGTTCCCTGCCAATCTGGCCATTGGACGCGACACTCTGAGCAGTGCCATCCAAGCTGGCCTTGCCCTTGGCTTCTTCCTCCTCATCCTCATCCTCTGGGTCAATAGTAGGGATGGTCGGGTAGAAAGCGGCTGTGAAGTGGATTGTGCCCTTGGGCGAGGCATTGCCAATGCGGAGTTGACGAGACTGTACCTCATGTTTGGTGTCGTGTACGAGATATTCGCCGTCTTCACCTTGCTCAACGTAGTCACTAGCAGCAAGGTCAACTTTGCCCATGCTGCGGTCACTTCCGACATTCTCCTCGTCCATGACTTCGAGAGTGAGGATTTCCCTTGCGTTGTGAATAGGGATGTAGAACACCTCGTCCCATTCAGGGTTGAGGTTGTTCTTCCACGTCGGTGTTCTACGTTTTTGGATGCCAGATAGGTTGATACGCGCATATGGGTCCGACTTGCCGACTGTGTCGAGATTCTTGAGATCCTTGCCAGACATGCAGTGAATCCGCATGACACCAATAGGCGTGATGTAACCGCCGGAGCCACCGAGTGCACCTTTGAGGGCGACGGGCTTCCACTGGAGCCTCATCTTCGCCCGACCGCTCTTTACGCCAGCTAAGTTGTACCATTCTTGGCCCTTCGCCATCAGTTCGAGCATATCGTCGAGCTTAATCTGATATGTTCCAATGACAGGATCGGTGGCGAGATCTCTGTCGTCTTTCAGCACCAGACCCAGTTTAGCCTTCTTGCGGTCAGTGATCAAGAGTTCTTTGCTTGCGTCGGTCCAGATAGGGTTATTAGTGCGCTTGAGCTTCTTCGAGATCTGGACCTCCTTGCCGTTGAGAAGCAGGACAGCGTAAGGATTGAGCGCTCCGATGAGTGACTTGGTACCATCAAGATCCTTCGCTTGCTCTACCTCGAACTTGGCAATACCAGTGGACGACTCAGGCGCAGGCTCCTGGGTGCCGTCTGGCAGTTTGTTGCCCTCAAGAACAGGGAAGAAACGGATGTCGCACTGGACCACTCCGCGAGGTCTGCCGCCTGCAATGACTTCCAGGTGTTGGTTCTCATGGTCGGTCACGGTCTCAAGCTGTTCCAAATTGAAGGTGCACACTCCAAGCTCTTTGTCCTTGCGGAAGTCGTTGAAGTCGTAAACGTGGATAGTGAGAGGCTCCCTCAGACTGGTAAGGATGACATTGACGGTCTCGTTCCACCTGGGATTGGCATTTTGAGGAACGGTCTTTGTCTTGCCCAGCACTTCACGGTTGTTGATACTGACAGTCGCATAAGGATCAGGAGTGCCGGAGAACTTATCGTTGTTCTTCAATCCTTGGGCGCCGTGGAATGTGAGGGAAAGAACACCGATAGCTTGGTCGACTGGGTTGCCAGACAACATCTTAGCAACCTCGATAGGGAAGACATTTGGTGCGTACATCATTGGGGCAAGGTTGGCATGGATTTGTTCTGAGATGAAGCTTTCGAGACCAGGCATGAAGTTGATGTCGAATCCAAAAGTCTCGCCACCAATAGGCTTACATGCGTAGTCAAATGTAGGGCGCTCCAAGAAGCAGATCTCAACCCTCTCGATGTGTGGGAATGGAAGCTGGAGCTTCATCTTGACTCTCATAATGCCACTGCACGCCATGTCTTCGACAATGATATCCAAGCCTTTCGAGATCATGGCTTTACCAACGCGGATTTCCAAGACGACCTTTGGGTTGACTTTATTCTTGATCTGGCGCGAAGTGAGATCGGCGACATCGTTTGGTGTGAAGCTGAACTTCCAGTCCATGAGCACAGTGTCGTCTTCGGCTTTCGGGTAGGTCTTGACATGCTCGAGGCGCGGAGGCTTGGTGCCGAGGGTGAAGAACTTCATGCGCATACTGTCCAAGAATGGAGGCGTGCTGGTTGACAGCACCTGGTCAACTGAACTAACAATGGTGTTACATAGGACGGGTGCATAGATTGGCCAGAATTTGACGAGGAAGCTGTTCATCCACTCCAGCGATTCGTGATCGGTCTCGAGACGGGTCTTAGCCATCTCGCGCTGAATATCATCCCTGAAGTTTCGCCTGACACGACGGATGGATGTCCGGTAGTATGTGCCGCAAATGGCCATAACCAAGAAGACCCAGCCCAGGCCTCCACCTAGGACTGCGACTGTCCAAGACGCCAGACAGGCAAAGATGATGACGCCGGTGTTGTGGTACCAATCGCCGAAGAATTTATCTCCAATCTTGCCCTCGAGCAGGTCTTGGTGGTCGAGCATCGTGCCTTCCTCGTCGTGATCGGCTGGGTTGCCAAAACGCGGGGCCCAGCCAACTCTGGAGTATTCCTCCTCTTTCGCTTTCTGCGCATCGAAAACGTCCGCATCATTGCTGCCGGGAGGTGGAAGAGCTCCCTCTTTGGAGGGTTCGGGCAGATCGTATCCAGCGGTTTGGCCGTCGTCCTGGTCACTCACGAGAGCGGCAGTGACATGCTTGCGATGCGGCCGTCCCACTGCTTCGTTTCGCTCCTTCACCAGACGTGCTTTCTCTTCGGCGCTTGCATTGGGATCGAAGCTAAAGGCGGCAGCACCGGCGGCTCTCGACTGGCTTAGCAGAGCTTGTTCGGCCTGCTCAGCATTCACGCTGGTGTTCGGATCCTGGGCAGCTTCAATGACACCCTGCTGCTTGAGCTCGGCTTCTTGGCCAGCGGTGCCCTCGAGCATGCTGGCGGATGCGACGTGGTAAATCAGTTTGATAGGTGGGTGTAGGCCAGGAGGGTGGCAGGCGTAGCGGCCAATGGACTAAGACGGCATATGAGACGAGACGGGCAATCGTCGCTGTGCTATAGAAGGGCGAGGGTGAGGTAAGGTGAGATCAAGAGAGTGGAGGTCGGTTCAGCAGTGAGTGAGGGTGGAAAGTGGGAGAGAGGGCGGCGGGCATCAGGATTGAGAGTAGGCACATGCAAGCGGTACGATGGGGTGCAGCTGCGCCCAGCTTCCAGCTCGCTCGGCGGCCGCAGTGCAAGATCAAGGCGCAGAGAGAGAGAGGGACGACGACTGAATGTGGCTCGTGCACTAAGCTCGCTAGCGACTCGTCTGCGAGTCGACGATAAAGCTGTGCGACGGTGCGAGTGCAGTACTTGCCTGTGGTATGTCAAGTTGTGCATGGAGCTGCAGCGTATATCGTTACAGCTGGTGGGCAGAGTACATTCGACACCCTGCCAGCACACACCCGTCAATGCCAGCTGGCTCGATATTCATCGAACATGTGTTTAAAACAGCTCGCGCCCCAGGAGGAACTCAAATCGTCGTCACCACCAAGGAGTTAGCCTTCGATCCAAACGTCCAAGCTCGTTTTTGCCCTGCCTCCACCAATCTCATGCCGAGCAGGGCTGAACTATCGCAAGTCCTTTGTCCGTGCCGACCAGCTCCCTTGCCCTTCTCGGCCTTTTGTGTGTCGCTTCTGCGCTTCCCCCACGACACGCACGACGTTATGGCACCGCCGTAGGGGGATCATCCCGGTCGTTCGGTCACCGCAGTTCGTTGATGCTGCTGCTCGACGAACACCGCATTGAACGATACAGGCCACGAGCTCGTCCTTGTAGTGTACTGCATTGGATCCGGTCCGGCATTCCTTTGGCTGCTCCGCTGAAACCATTGAGGCAGCAGCTGTCACCTGTCAGTCTACTAAAACGCGCGAAGGGGCAGGATCTTTCGACTGACTGTGGAGACGCCATACATGCACCAAATCTTTACATTCGCGACCTCATGACAATAATAACATTCGGCATATCCGTCGTGTGGGCTTCCAAGGTTCAGCAGCTATATATGCAATGCATAACAGACTTGTGTTACTGGCAAGGGACCCGCTCGTGCTGTATACGTGAGGCAGACCTTCACTCCCATGTCAGTCCGGACTCGGCGATTCCCGGTCGTTCGTTCAAGCTTCGTGCCCTTCTCGACAGGGTGAACAAGATTGTCCATAAATGTAACCACCAAGACATTCGGGCTACGTTCCAAGCACTGGTGAATACATGTATCGGTGTAGTCACTCCTGCATTGTGTGTATCCAAAGTTACATGGACATCCAAGGTCTCGAAACTTATGGCAGCTCTGTGTCAGAATTGTAGGGTCAGGGTTGGTGTTGGTTGTTCCGCAGGTGATCTCACGAAATCTGCTTCACTCAATGCATTTTTGTCTCCTCGTGAAACCCGTAATCCGATAACGAATATCATCCTCGATTCCCTCTTCATCACTAGATGTCTTACCCTCTCTGAAGCCATGTATGCCGAAAATCGATACTTTTCACCTTTCTGCCAACGTCAACTCCGACAAACTTGAGCATTGGAGAATGCTACGAACAGCATGAAAGCCTCACAAGCTCCAACTCCAAACGAATCGAATGCACCTCAGACCCAAGCGAGACTACAATCTACGGCAGTATGTCATCATTGCCTTTATCGGTACGCCTCAAAGGATCCGACTTATGTGATAAGGCAACAGCATTCCCTCGTCCCGTGTATTGGACCAGCTGAGCTCCGAGCGCCGTTGTTTGAACGCCGCAACGTCGATCAACGATAAGGACAAGGCACCATTTTAACCATATACAAGTCACTCACCGCGACTTCGCCAAACAATATTGATTTCTACCAGAGTATGGAGGGTATAAGACCACACATCGATTTGTCTCTCTGCTCCCTTGCTTTTGCGGTCTCCAATCTTGCTTGAACGAACCTTCCAATAACATCTCGCGTGGACAAACTCTCCGACACGCGATCATCGCGTCCAATCATGGCGACATCTCCACGGGACTCGCAGGAGCAAGACCCATCGGCACAGGAAACCACACCTCTTCTCAACACATCTCGCCAAACATCAGGCCCGATAGATCCAGCATCGCCGCCAAAATCCACAAGGCCGTATAAACGCGTGCTGCTTCTCGTCTGCCTCGCACTAATCCTGGTACAATGCGGCGACCAGCTGGCCCAATCACCCAACTCCAGAATCGCCGAAGCAATCTTCTGCTATCGCCACTATGAAATCACGGATCCGACAAAACTTTTGAAAGACAGAGCCGCGGTCGGTCATGGCGCCATTGGTGGTGTAGCAGAGATACTCTGCAAAGTGGAGGCAGTGCAGAGCCAGCTCTCCTCTCTACGCGGCTACCAGGGCTTCCTCGATGGCATCCCGGCTTTGCTATTAGCCCTTCCATTAGGCTGGGCAGCAGACAAGTACGGCAGGAAAACGCTTCTCACCATTGGAGTGGCTTCATTCGTCTTCCGCGCCGCTTGGATCCAGCTCGTTTTGTGGTTCTGGCAAAGCTTTGATATCCGCTGGACATGGGCCTCTGCACTACACGGCTTGATGTCTGGCTCGTCGCCCGTCGCGTCGGCGCTCATTTTTGTCATCATCTCCGACGTCGTCCCCGAGGCTGAGCGCTCCAAGGTGTTTCTCCAAGTCGGAGGTGCCAACCTAATCTCCTCGGTGTGCATGCCTCTACTAGCAGCATGGCTGATGGAGTATACGCCATGGATCCCTTCCTTCGCCGGAACTCTATCAATAGCACTCAGCGTCGTTGCAACGCTCTTCATTCCCGAGACACTGGGCTACAACGACCCACCATGCTCGCCGACCACCACAGAACCCACCAACCCACTCCCATCCACAGACAACACCAATCACACAACCGCCCTCCTCGCCGCAATCTCCTTCCTCCGCCACGACTGGCGCATTCCCGCCCTGATCCTAACCTTCCTACTCCACCTCGCCATCGGCGACATCTCCTCCCTGCAACTCCAATACGTCAGCACGCGCTACAGCCTAACCTTCGCCGAAGCCACCACCCTCCTGACCCTACGCTCCATAGCCAACATCCTCCTGCTCTTCGTCCTCCTCCCCTTCCTCTCCAACCTCCTCACCCGCTCCCGGGGTTTCTGCGCCCAGCGCACCGACCTCTGGATGTCGCGCGCCTCCATGGCCTCCTGGGCGCTAGGCTGGCTGCTCTTCGGCCTCTCGCCCAATCTCCTCAGCGCGACAGCTGGCATGGGAATCACAGCATTAGGCTCAGGGTCGTTCTTTTTGATCCGCAGTTTGTTGACGCCTTTGGTGCCGGCGCACAATGTCGCGCGGCTGTATAGTCTGATCAGTGTTGTGGATACGCTGGGGGCGATGTTGGGGGCGCCGCTGCTGGCGGGGCTGTTTAATTGGGGGTTGAGGGTGGGAGGGTATGGAGTTGGGATGCCATTTTATTTTTTGGGGTGCGTTTGTGCGGCTATCACGGTGTTGCTTTGTGTGGTTGGGTTGAGGAAGGGGGAGGATGGGGAGGGGAGGTTGGAGGAGGAGCGAGTGGCATGGGTCTCTAGTTGATACCTTATATTTGCTTTTACTCGCAGCTGGCTGCGAGTGGCACGTTGGATCTACACGGAGGAGATGTTTTCTTTGTACACGAATGGTAAGGTAATATGCATATGTCTGGCGCTTTGATTTTACACGGCAAAGAAACAATGCTCGAAGAAACAGAAACGCGTGCGTCAATTTTGACTTGAGAGAAGAAAACACAAATTACAATGCACTCTCGGTATTCGTAATCTCATCTGAACAAACAACCCCGTTTCTTCTAACCCATCCTGATCACACCAGCGGCCATCAGCTTCTGCACCTTGTTCTTGATGTCCGGGTTCTTCATGTGGTCCTGCAGCGCGCGAGGATCACCCTTAGCCTGCTGCAAGATGCTCTGCATGACCGGGTCTTGCAGGATAGCCATGATGTCGGGATCGCGCTGGATGCGCTCCTGTGTCTGCTCCTCAGACTCGCCCTCGCGAGCCTCGTACTGTGCCTGCAGCGCGCGCTGGCTCTGCTGCTCGAGCTCGCGCGCGTTCTTGCCGCCGACGTCGTGCTGCGCGGCCTCGGCGCACACGTCCATGCACTTGTTATACTCCTTCATGGCAAAGAGGGCCTGAGCCTTGCGCAGGTATGCGCGGATGAAGGCCGGGTCGCGCTTGATGGCCTCGTCACAGTCGGCGACGGCGGAGGGGAAAGTGAGCAGCTTGATCAGGCAGGCGGCGCGGTTAGAGTATCCGCGGGGGTCTTGGGGTGCCCGCTTGATCATCTCGGTGTAGGCCTCGACGGCACCGGGCCAGTCGGCTTCCTTGAACTTCTGGCTTCCGAGCTCGCGGGCTTCCTCTGCCTTCTCGGGTGAGATGTATGCGTCGATCTCGGCCTTGCGCTTGGCCTTTTCAGCGGCGCGCAGCTTGTTGAGGACATCGGGAGTGCGGTGCTCGGTGAGGGAGCGCTGGTAGTATTCCACAGCGTTGGCCAGGTCGCCCTGCTTCTCATAGGCGCTGCCCATGCGGCCGAAAGCCTTGGCAACAATCTTGAAGTCGGCCATGATCTCGCGGCCATATTCGATAGCGGCCTTGCAGTCGGCGATACAGGCTTCAAAGTCGCCCTTCTCGAACTGTGCGGCGCTGCGGTTGGTGAGGTAGGTGATGTCCTTGTGCGTCTCCCAGGCCTTGGTGTAGTGTGCAATGGCCTCGTCGAATGAGCGCTTCTTGTAAGCGGCAGTACCGGCGGCCTTCTCGACGTCTGCCTCCTCCTTCGCCTTCTTCGCAGCAATGGCCTCCTCATCCTCGGGCTCTGGCTCAGGCTCTGGCTCAGGCTCGGGGGCCTTCTTGCTCTGAGTAGGGGTGGGCCTTGCGTCCTTCATCTCGACATCTTCCTCGACCTCGCCGCCTGCAGCCTTTCCGACATCCTCCGGGTTGCCGAAAGACATGTCGACACCAAGTAGCACGCCCATAACCTGGAGCATCCTGGGGTCGCCCATCATCTCGCCCATGGCGTTGGGGTTGTTTCTCAATTGCTGCACCTTGGCCATGAAAGCAGAGTCGCCGAGCAGACCGGCGGTCTTGGGGTTTGCGGCCAGCTTCTCAATCATCTTAGGGTCATTGAACATGTTGCCGAGGCCGCCGCTAGGGTCACCAGGAAGACCATCGGCCCTTGCCTCAGCGTCGATCGCGCGCCTCACGCTCTCGAGACCAGACTTAGCCTGTGCGTTGGTAGGCTCGAGGCTGAGCGCGTGCTCGAAAGCATCGACCGCGGAAACCAGGTCGCCAGTACCGTGGAGAGCGGCGCCTTTCCTTCCCCAGCCCTTTGCCCAGTCTGGCTTCAGCTCGGTGGTCTTGTTTGCGTCCTCGAGGGCCTTGTCGAAGTTTTTGAGCGAGGCGTAGGCGCCTGATCGGTTGGAGTATAGGACATGGTTTGAGGGATCGAGGGCAATGGCTTCGGAGAACTTCTCACTGGAGTGGTATTAGAGAAGAGCACATAATTAGAGGGTCCAATCAAGAGAGCACACTTACGCAGCACCGGCAAAGTCTTTGGCGGCAAACAGCTTGTTGCCTTCGGCTTTCAGAGCGTCAGCCATGTTGGCGGTCGTAAAAGTCGTCAAGGGTATTAAGTGTATTTGTTGGGTATCTCAAGTCGTGAGAGAGAAGTAAAAAGTGGAATGTGCAGTCCGAGAGTATCAGTGGGTGGTGGACAGCCTTCTTTAGCTGGACTGTTTTGGCTGCGGTCGGTAGAGACAGAGAAAGCTCTAGAAGAGCTTCGAGCGTCACCTTCGACTTTGCGGGGAGAGAGCGAGCGAGAGGCGAAGGGCATGTCGCCAAGCATATCAGATCGGACATGAGATCTTCACTTCGTGTGACTCGATTGCATTGACTTTGTATCGCCATTGGAGATACCTGAGAACGATCCGCTTATTCATACTACATCGAAGCATTGTTGGTACAAAGCTCGCATCCATCTTGACTCTCAGCACAAGCAAACGCAAACAATCATGGACAACCACGTCTTCAACCCACCCGCCTCGATCCCCACAGCAGAGAACAACGAGCCCAACCTCACAACCCAAGCAGTCGTCTCCGTGCGTAACCTCCACCTCCCATCCGGAGCAGTCGCACCAAACATCTGGCTCGAGAGAAAAGAGCAGCCCGCACTAGCATCCGTATCACTCTGGCTACGCCACTCATTCACCTCAGCAGCCTCCCAAGATGCCCTCGACGACAGCACAGTACACTACGGCGAGCTCTCAAAGCGAGTACGTGCCGGCTGCACAGGAGAAGAAGGCCAACGCTCGGCTCTCGAAGCCGTTTTCCAAGCCGCAGAGCACATGGCCCGCAAGCCCAAACCCAACGGAGACAGTTTCGTTGCGAAGCGCATCGCGGCGAAGGTGACGTTGCCGAAAGCCAGTGCTTTTGGGGATGCGTTGACGCTCAGCGAGGTGAGAACTTACGACGTGAAAGGTTCGAAGACGGGAGGATTCAGGACTTTCGCTTGCAAGAATTTGAAAGTGCCTACGCTTATTGGAGTGAATGCGTATGAGAGGAAGGGACGACAGCCGCTTGTTGTGGACTTTGCTCTTGACTTTGATGGCGCTTCTTACGAATCGCTGAGCTCGGAGCAGCACATGGACGTGCTGTTTCCCATAGAGAGGGAGTTGGTGGATGTGAGTGCATTGAGTCCTATTCGCATGCCAGAAACGTGCATGATGCTAATGCGATTACAGATCGTCGAGAAGACGGATTTTGAGACGTTGGAGACTTTGGTCGAGCATACTTTCGACAAGCTTCGCGCAGTCTTTGAGCAAAGGTCTGTCAAGCCGTCGGTGGTGCACCTGAGGTTTGAGAAGCCATGTGCTGTGCCTTTTGCGGATGGACCGGTGATAGAAGTGCACCAGCGATGGGCTTGATCGACAGCTCAAGGTGCCCATCTACTGCATGGTGATGTATGAATCTGCCACGCACCACGTCTACTGTGCCCTGTAATGAACGAAGTTCGATGCTCGATGATGAAGATGTCTAGAAAAATTGCCAAGCTTCACATGCTAATGGCCCCTCCGCCTTGCCTGTCAAAGATAAGACCTCACCCTGAAAGAGGGGGACCACTCCTGAAGAGGGTCTACTTCTGCTTATGTCAACATGGAGAATCCTAAATAGTATCAGTGGAATTACGTGGCTTGTATTGATCGAACGAAAAAATCACAGTCTAGCCGACCAGTGGGGCGCCACGAGGACGGGTATTGTCAATGTGGCGTTCGATGTCGACGCAGGTACAGACGGCATGAGCTGAGTTGAGTCGCTTGACATCCGGGTTCGCGCCACAGGTTGCCAATAGTACAGACCCGATCGCTCGAACTAGTTGCCGTGCTTTATGCTTTTTGACACATGGCCGTTTCGCTTTGAACAGTCGTCGTGAACGCTTTGGCGGGCAAGCCTAATTCTGTACGGCTCATGGCCGGGAGGCGCGGGGTTGAATCATGGGAGACCGCTTTAACACCGGTGCTTTTGGTGGCCGCAGAGTGAGTGCTTGCTGCAATATTCAATACCGCGCGCTGTCGTATACATGGACGATGCACCATTGGAGACCTCTCACATCAAGCAGTGCCAGCACGTTGCGGCTCAAAAAGCGCACATCTTTACCCTGCACATCGGATGCATCTCCGGCGGTATCTCGTTGGGCTGCAGGGCTGTAGCTGCAGGAAGACAAGAGGAGGCGTGCCGTGGCGTGGTGTTGGGGGGAACTGCAGGTTGATCCGCTAGTGGCCGTCGTCGCGTACCGGCGCACGATATGCTGAGCGCACGGAAGCAAGTGTGGCAGTGCGGTCCTCATGGCAGATTTGCTGTGGAGAAAGGTAGGACTATGGGACCACGATGGCTTCGGACGACGCGACGGCAGTCCGGGTGAGGATTGTTTTGTTTGTCGTTGCGCTCAATCGTGGGTGTGAGTCCCGCGCACAGTATGCAGCACCCCGACGGTACCCTACGAACATACAATATGCTTGACAGGCAAAAACTCTTCCCTCGACGAGGACCCTGCATGGCGCGATGCAACTGCAATACAGTTGGCCCCAAGGAAAGCGAGTCGGTGTGAAGAGCCGGCGACGGGCAAAAGGTAGAGGCGTGGTGCCTCCAGATGATCGGCACGAGCGTTGTGGAGCGTGGGCCGCCGTTGGTTCACTGCTGCTCGTTCTGCCATTCTGCTCCGACCTGCTATTGGCACTGCCATAATGGATTGATGATTGTTTCTATCAATGGAAAAGGGATGATGGAGACTGGCTGCCGCTGTGCGCATAACGAAGACACGCAACGAGACATGCATACAGGGCGGTCAAGCAGCAGGGAATAATCACATCCATAGATAGCCAAAAACACAAACATGGCGAAAGCAGCGATCAATCAATAATATTGCCGGCGTACGTCTATTTTGGCCAGTAGCACGTAGTCTAGAGGCGGCGATGCGTTTTGTTGAACGAAACCACACGCCCACGGCCCAAGCTTCCTTCTTGGTGGGGGGCGGTTGCCAGACAGCCAGCCAGCCAGCCAGCCAGCGGCAGGAGAGGAGGCAACAAATAAAAAGTGATACGCCAGACCACGCAGCACCCATTGCCCTCGCTCTCTCGCACCATTCACTCTGTGACCATATCCCTCTCCTCTTCCACCTCCCTCTTATATCAGCCTGACCTTTTCTCGTCAGCGGTACCACCACCGACACTCTCACGCCTCCTCCTCCTGCAACACAACGTGACCCTGACGCCAGCCGCGTCCAGACCCCACTTTCGGTGAGTTCTTGCTGTTTGGGGAGAGCACGTTCGCCCGTGAACTACTTGTCTTCACTCTCCTCAGTCCAAACCGAACACTCCGACCTAACAACCACTCTCCTCACAGACCACTCTTCACACACACACACACACACATCCAGACACAATGGCCTCCAAGAGCGCCGTTCCCTCCCACCTCAAGCCTGAGAATGGCTCAGACCGTCACCACGGCAAGACTCAGAGCCACGTGGTATGTACTGAACACGCTTTCTTTGCAATCTCTCCGTGTCGCTTTTGAGCGGGGCAAAGGTGGCAGCAGCGGCAGCAGCAGCAGCAGCAGCAGCAGAATGGCAATTGGCAACAGAGCACGATACGTTGGAGCGCTCGAGCAACACAGCAGGAGACGACGGCAGGATATTGCGCATGCAGCAGAGATACGCCAGATTCTGGCATCTCAGTCTGTCTCATAGNNCATCAGGCCGGGTTGACGCCTCAATCCCCAGCTACTGAGGCTGGCTGAGCCTGAATGCTGTCTGGCGTGGCCTCACGTCAATGCTACAGTCCGCTGCACCTTCTGTGGCTTCACCGCACTCCTGGGTGGCAGTCCACGACTGATGCTTACGCCATCTCACAATGTTACACATCCAGCTGTCCTTCATCATCGAGACCACCTCCGATGCTTCATTATAAAGCTCGAGATCTCGACGTTTCTGCTTGCGCCACCCGACATCCTCACTACCCCCTTTTTACCGTCCCAACATGGGCTTTGGAAAACCCTTTGACGCCTCACGAATGCTGACCAGCGATCACTATGAACAGGCTTTCGAGAACACTTCCACCTCTGTTGCCGCATCTCAGATGCGCAACGCCCTTAATGTCCTCGCCGACTCCGTCACCGACGAGAAGGAGAAGGCTCGTTTCGAGACCGAGATGGACAACTTCTTCGCCCTCTTCCGCCGCTACTTGAACGACAAGGCCAAGGGCAACGAGATTGACTGGGAGAAGATCTCTCCCCCCAAGCCCGAGCAGGTTGTCGACTACAACAGCCTTGGCAACTCCGAGTCTGTTGAGTTCCTTAACAAGCTCGCCGTCCTCAAGCTCAACGGTGGTCTCGGTACCTCCATGGGCTGTGTTGGTCCCAAGTCCGTCATTGAGGTCCGTGATGGCATGTCCTTCCTCGACCTTTCCGTCCGTCAGATCGAGTACCTCAACCGCACCTACGATGTCAACGTGCCCTTCGTCCTGATGAACTCCTTCAACACCGACAAGGACACCGCCAACATCATCAAGAAGTACGAGGGCCACAACATCGACATCCTCACCTTCAACCAGTCCAAGTTCCCCCGTGTTCTTAAGGACTCCCTCCTCCCCGCCCCCAAGAACGCCAACTCCCAGATCTCCGACTGGTACCCTCCCGGACACGGTGACGTCTTCGAGTCTCTCTACAACTCCGGCATCCTCGACAAGCTCCTTGAGCGTGGTGTCGAGATTGTCTTCCTTTCCAACGCTGACAACCTCGGCGCTGTTGTTGACCTCAACATCCTCCAGCACATGGTCGAGTCTCGCGCTGAGTACATCATGGAGCTTACCGACAAGACCAAGGCTGATGTCAAGGGTGGCACCATCATTGACTACGAGGGCCAGGCCCGTCTTCTTGAGATCGCCCAGGTCCCCAAGCAGCACGTCAACGAGTTCAAGTCGATCAAGAAGTTCAAGTACTTCAACACCAACAACATCTGGATGAACCTCCGCGCCGTCAAGCGCGTCGTCGAGAGCAACGAGCTCGGCATGGAGATCATTCCCAACGGAAAGAGCATCCCTGCCGACCAGAAGGGTGAGGCCGATGTCAGCATCGTCCAGCTCGAGACCGCTGTTGGTGCTGCCATCCGTCACTTCCACAACGCCCACGGTGTCAACGTGCCCCGTCGCCGTTTCTTGCCCGTCAAGACTTGCTCCGACCTCATGCTTGTCAAGTCTGACCTCTACACCCTCCGCCACGGTCAGCTCGTGATGGACCCCAACCGTTTCGGCCCTGCTCCTCTCATCAAGCTCGGCAACGACTTCAAGAAGGTCTCTGCCTTCCAGTCCCGCATCCCCTCCATTCCCAAGATTTTGGAGCTTGACCACCTCACCATCACTGGTGCTGTCAACCTTGGTCGCGGCGTTGTCTGCAAGGGTACCGTCATCATTGTCGCTACCGAGGGCCAGACCATTGACGTTCCTCCCGGATCCATCCTCGAGAACGTCGTTGTCCAGGGTTCCCTCCGTCTCCTCGAGCACTAAACGCTCGATGAAATGTCGGTGCCTGCTACAGGCAACCGCATATGACAACCATCAACATCATCTCATCAAGGAGGCGGTTAGATCATGAACGCTTCTTGCTTTTCTTTTAGTTCTGCATTTGGCGGACATGGTACGTGGAGAGAGAGGTTCAAGCTACTGCTGCAGGTCAGGTGTAGAGAAATGAAGGAGCCAGAAAGGCTCAGGAAAGATGGAGAAGGATCACGTTGCATCTGCAAAAAGTGAACATAGAATTACTGTAATCATGACAAAGCGTTCATACTCTCAATCATACGCCTGTGACGTCTATATCGCAGTGTACGTGTATTCGGGCTGAAGTGATCCATAGAATGTATATAACTCAGTCCCTGTACCATTGACACGCGTTAAAGACAAGCCTATACATACACACACACGTTATGGATGCTGTTGTTGTACACATGAAACGAGGAGCATATCAAATTGTCCCCGCCGCTTTTTTAGGCCACGCAACGACGTCAGGAAGGGTCAAACGCCGCTTGCGCCAAGTTGCTTTGTTGGTCGGCAACATTTGAGGCCAGCATTCACGTACCTCCCAAACCAAGCAACCACATTGGTGTCTCAAGTGAAGCCCCGCTCGCTCGCTGGTATAAAGACTGGCACTGGTTCTGCCGTCGCACAGGTTTCTCTGCCTGAACCGCCACATCGATGAGCGCGTAACGTTACCCGCCCGATGCCCTTGATCGCATGGCCACGGCACCCGGCCTGGACTTCCACAACATCATGGCCGACTGTCACGTGCCTCCTCGTGGCGGCGATGGGGATATGCGCCAGTCATGGCATGACAGATGATGCGGTGTCGCATTTGAGGTGTGTTGCAGTCTTGCTCGAACGAGCTTGCGAAATGCTCAGGACATAGACTTACGATTGTACGCTTTCTAGGCAAGACACTCGAGACCTCTTCTACCACGGTTACACCAACTACATGACCCACGCCTTCCCCGAAGACGAACTCAAACCCCTCTCGTGCAAACCGCAGACGCGCAACAAAGACAACATCGCCGACGTCGGCCTCAACGACGTCCTGGGCAACTACAGCGTCACGCTGGTCGATTCGCTGTCGACGCTGGCGATTTTGGCTTCTGGGCAGGCTGATGCGCGCGACGGACAATCACCTTTGAAAGATTTCCAGGAGGGTGTGCAGGCGCTGGTCGGGCTGTACGGCGATGGTGGGAAGAAGAGGCCTTGCGGAAGCAAGGCGTGTGGGTTTGATTTGGATAGTAAGGTGCAGGTGTTTGAGACGAATATCCGTGGTGTTGGGGGGTTGCTGTCGGCGCATCTTTTTGCGGTTGGGGAGTTGCCGATCAGAGGATATGAGCCTAAGATTGTTGCACGGGATGGACGAGATGAGGAGGAAGACGAGGAGGCGATTGCCATTGACTGGGATGGTTGGATCTATGACGGACAATTGTTGCGGCTGGCACATGACCTGGCGTCGAGACTCTTGCCTGCTTTTAGCACCACTACTGGATTGCCTTACCCACGAGTCAATCTTCGACATGGAATCCCTTTCTATCGCGACAGCCAGGCGGGCGTTTGTAGGCTGGACGGAACGTCTTCGGACCCGCGAGAAATCACTGAAACATGTGCGGCTGGCGCTGGAAGTCTTGTCTTGGAGTTCACTACGCTTTCACGATTAACCGGAGATGAACGATTCGAAAAGCTGGCAAAGAAAGCGTTCTGGGCTGTGTGGGAGCGCCGCAGCGGGATTGGATTGATCGGAAACGGTATCGATGCAGAGAATGGGCAGTGGACGTCCCCTCCGCTTGCTGGAATAGGCGCTGGAGTCGACAGCTTCTTCGAATATGCCGTGAAGTCGTCGATTCTGCTCTCGGGTCTTCCTTACGATCCCGAAAACCGTGAGGAGAATGATCCAGAGGCTTTCCTACAAGCCTGGTACGATGCGCACTCTGCTGTCAAGCATCACGTCCTTCGCCCGTCTGCGGAGAAGCACCCTTTCTACGGACAAGCCGATCTGGTTACGGGTGCGCCGCGGTATTCTTGGATTGATAATCTCAGTGCGTACTATCCTGGGCTGCTCACGTTAGTTGGCGAAGTCGATGAGGCGATCGAGAGCCACTTACTTTGGGCTGCATTATGGACCAGATATGCTGCTTTACCGGAACGCTGGCACACTCATAACGCCTTCATCGACCCTAATTTCCGACACTGGGCTGGACGACCAGAATTCATCGAATCGACTTACTATATCTACCAGGCCACGAAAGATCCTTTCTACTTACACGTCGGCGAAATGACTCTACGCGATATGCGACGCAGGTGCTGGACGTCTTGTGGATGGGCGGACCTCGGCGATGTCATCAGTGGTGAGCAGAGAGATCGAATGGAGAGCTTCTTCTTGGGTGAAACGGCCAAGTATCTGTACTTGCTGTTCGAAGCAAACCACCCACTGAATCACATGGATGCCCCAGTAGTGTTTACGACTGAGGGCCATCCGTTGATAGTGCCCTCAAAGCTGAGGCGCGCTGCTCCAGCCAAAGAGCCTAAGGCTACAAGGACACGAAAACCACAGCGAGCGACACAACAACTACCGATCAGACCGGTTGAGACATGTCCTGCCTTCAAATCTTTGCACCCACTCGTTGGGAGCAGCATCGTTAGCCGGCCAGACTTCTTCCACGCCGCTGCTATGGCCCAGCTACATCTCGTTCCTGTCGAGAACCAGCGATCGTCTTCTCTGCACGAAGCTGCCGTTGATTCGCCTGGGATATCAATGGAAGATATCCGTAGTCCTACGAACTACACATACTACCCTTGGACGTTGCCGCAGAGTTTGGTCCCAAGCCATGGCTTCAGTGCGGAGATTAGCAGTCCCATTCTGAGCACTCTGACTTTCCCAAATCTCAATTCGGGTAAAGCTGGCGAAAATAACGGCATGTTGCCGCTTGGGGCTTTACAAAAGGTTATGGATGGCGTTGTCATCAGCTCGTTGTCCAACATGCGACTCAGTATGGTGCAGGAGCCCAGGTCTTTGCTCATGCCTGACAATCAAGGCGGGCTAGTCGAGGTGGAAGCAGGCCATCAATATCGCGTGCATGGAATCGCCAACTGGCCGCTCGGTAAGGACGAGAAAGTATTGCTCGCGAAGGAAGCAATGGAGGGAGTTTCCGCGGGCGACCCTAACTTCAAGCGTGTCAAGGACCTTGAATTCGTCGATCTGGTAATCGACTACCGCGCGCCTTCCAAGCCCGATATCTCAGACGGCGGTGCAATCATCTCCGACGACTTCGACGTCGACATCCCCGAGAACGGCACGTTCGACAGCATCTGGGACGAGCTCGAAACCATGTTCAACAAGCTCCTCTCCGGCGACCCAGCATCCCATCCCGCCCTCACACCCGCCACCAGCACCCCACCCCCCATCTCCCGCACCATCATCTCCGCAATCCTCCCCACTGGCGCCGGCGCAGCAACCCTCCCCTCCCAACTCGACACCCTCGACCCTACAACCCTCCCCACAGGCGCCCTCCCAAACACCAAAATCTACTTCCTCGACTCGACCCTCTGCTCGCATCGCCTACCCGCCTCCGTCGTCAAGAACTTCCAGATCCTCGTGTTGCGCCGCGGCGAGTGCTCGTTCAACGACAAGCTCGCCAACATCCCTGCTTTTACGCCGACGAAAGAAGGGTTGCAGGTTGTTGTCGTGCTTTCGCCGCCGGAGGCCCAGGCGCACGGCGAGCAGCTGATTAGACCTTTGCTTGATGAGCGCCAGCGTACGCCTGCGGGTATTGAGCGCAGGCATGCGATTGCTATGATGATGGTTGAGGGCACGCCTGAGATTATTGTGG
Organism: Melanodothis sp. VS III C KN 2; assembly: GCA_019775565.1. NCBI lineage: Eukaryota > Fungi > Ascomycota > Dothideomycetes > Cladosporiales > Cladosporiaceae > Melanodothis > Melanodothis sp. VS III C KN 2. The sequence goes on from JACWFM010000051.1 coordinate 251,036, forward strand.
CTTTGCGCGGAGCTTCTGGCGTGCATGCCCGTGTAGATGAGGCTGGGCAGATCGTAGAAGAGATTGCTAGGCCTGGGGTGGGTGAGATCGGGAAGGGGGGAAAGATAATGATGCCGGGTATGGGCGTGAAGCGACGGTATTGGTTCGAGAGCATGGGCGTGCCAATTGGAAACTTGATAGTTCTGTAGTCAGGTTTCATGCCGAGTTCAAGATGCAAACTTTTGATATCAACTTTGACATACAAATGGAATATCTCCCTTTCTGATAAGGAGATATCTCTCGCAACGATGGCTCAATAGCTCACAAAAATTTCACACCAAAACGCCGCGCTATGACCGTGTTCTAGTCCATACAAAGTCCTTCAAGAACGACCCTAGCATGTTCAACGAGTAGCCCTCATCTCCTGCTGGCCGTCAGTGCCTTCGACGTGTCCAGGCTTCTCGAAGACCTCGACCATAGCTTCTTCGAGGATCGCGCAGCCAGAGTCAATCTCTGCCTCGGTGATGGTAAGAGGCGGCACGAAACGGAGGGTGTTGGTACCGCAGGTGATGACCAAAAGACCACGCTCGCGAGCGGCTGTAATGATAGGCGTGGGATCCCTGTTGAGCTGCATGCCGAGGATCAAGCCCTTGCCGCGAACCTCTGTCACGATCTCTGGGAAGCGCTGGTGGATGCGGGCGAAGTTCTCGCGGAAGCGGGTTTCCTTCTTCAGAACGCCCTTTTGCAACTCGGGGTCGGCGAGACGGCCGACAATGTTGTGGGCGAGTCTGGCGCCTAGAGGGTTGCCACCGAAGGTTGTGCCGTGGTCGCCTGTGACGATCTTGCTGGAGACGTCTTCTGTGACAATAGTGGCGCCGATAGGGAAGCCGTTGCCCAGCGCCTTTGCTGTGGTCAAGATATCTGGGTGGGCTTCCGCAGGCAGGTCGCCGTGTGCCCACAGCTTGCCGGTGCGGCCGAGACCGCACTGGATCTCGTCGTAGATCAGGACTGCGCCAACCTCGTTGCAGCGCTTCCTCAGCGCGATCAGGAACTCGTGGGAAGCGACATTGACACCGCCCTCACCCTGGATGGGCTCAATGATGACACCGCAGGTGTTCTCGGTAATCAGCTCGTTGATGCTGTCGATGTCGTTGTAGATTGCATACTTGCAGCCGGGCACCATAGGCGAGAAAGGCTTCTGGTACTTCGGGTTTGGTGTCATGCTCAACGATCCCATCGTACGACCGTGGAATGAGCCGTGGAACGAGACGATCTCATGCTTCGAGCCGTCCTCTTTCACGCTACGTCCGTACTTGCGCGCGAACTTCATCGCCGCCTCGTTCGCCTCGCTGCCGCTGTTGCAGATGAACGCCCTGCTTGCATCTTTCATGCATCCAGCCTCCTTTGTGCGTTCCACGAGCAATTGGCTCAGTGCGCCAGTCCACGGGTTGTAGTATAGGTTGCTTGCGTGGACAAGCATTTGCGACTGTTCGAACATAATGCGACTCATCTGCTCATCGCAGTGGCCGAGCGAGTTGACGGCGATTCCGGCTGTGAAGTCCAAGTATTTCCTGTTTTCCACATCGTACAGGTAGCATCCTTGGCCTTTGTGGAACATGGGAGGTGGGCGGACGTAGGTCGGGACCATGAATGGCTGCTGCGAGTTTACGAGGCGGGTTGTTTCGGAGTCGGAGCGAGGATCAGGTGTTGGGAGGGTGGCGTCGTTCTAGGTGGATGTCAGTGACACCGGTTTAATTTGTTCTTATTGTTGCTTCTTTCCTACCTGGATCTCTTGCCTCTTAGCCTCTGGCAGGTTGGAAGTTGCTGTTGAGGCATAGCTACGGCGCACAGTCTGTGATGCAGATGCTCGCTGGGCGCGAAGAGCGGCGCCAATGCGCTGGCTGCCTATGCGAAGAGCCATTGTGCTGTGTATGTGTAGAGGTAAGGGAGAGAATTGCAATGCGAGCGGGAAGAAAGTGCCTCAAGGACTAAAGGACCCTTCCAATGGTTGACTCTAAGAAAGTTGACTTGCCGTTTGAGCGATTGCGTCTCTTTCCCCAGGATTTTGCTCCGACTCACCGAGCATCTTATCGCTTGATCAGACTATCGCCGACATCGCTCCAAGTTGTCTCTGTCTATGCTTTGAAGAAGACAACATCAGATGTGATATGTTCAAGGAAATGTTCATCACGAGAAACAATATCACCTGCTACGGTATTTCATTCAATCTACGCGGCCATTGTATAGGCATTTCACCTCCGACAAATTGCATCCCAGCTGCCCTAAAACAAGTGTCAAACTCCATGTCGTGACTCGACAATAGGTGTATGACACAATTTACGATGCGTCACGGTCGATTGATAAACTCACAGCGCTGACACCGTGTCGTAAGTATCTGGCAAGCCACGTGAGAACCTCGCTTGAGGTGATCTGCCCGTTGAGATTCAACAATGTCATCGGCCTACTCTCCCGAGCAGATCTCAACTTTCCTCGACTACATTGACATTCCAGACCATCACCGCGGAAAGGATGGACCAAACCTGGATCTGGAGTTCTTGATTGATCTTCACGTTCACACCCTATCAGCCATTCCATATGAAAATCTCTCTCTGCACTACAACAAGGAGCACACAAACACTTTAGACCCCCAAAAGCTATTTGAGAAGATAGTCCTCGCCAGACGCGGCCGTGGTGGCTACTGCATGGAAGTCTCCCTTCTCTACAACCACATACTCCGCGGTCTAGGTTTCCAAGTCTACACTGCTGGCGTCAAGATCCGCAGACGAGAGAATGGCAAACCTTTCGGCCCATACGTGGGCTGGGTGCATGTCGTCAACATAGTCGAATTCGCGGACGGTAGCAAATGGATGTGTGATGTCGCATTCGGTGGAGACGGCGCCACGAAGCCATTGCCACTCGTGGAAGATCAAGTCACGCACAATATAGGCACCCAAGAGGTCCGGCTTATCAAAGACCACATCCCAGCCCAGATCGACCGCCGCCCGCACACGAAGATGTGGATATATCAATATCGCAACTCACCCAGTCAGACGTGGAACAGCTTCTATGCTTTCTACGAAGTTGAGTTCTCTGCCGAGGATTATGATGTGATGAACTGGTACACTGGTCACTCGCCCGAGAGTCCGCAGTTGGGCGGGTTACTGGTCATCAAATTCTTGAGAAGGCACCAGATTCACGGCGAGGGTAAGGACGAGATATTTGGCAAGAGAATGCTTGTGCAGGATACTGTGAAGGAGAACCTCAGTGGGAGAACAATCATCGTTGAGATGTGCAGCAGCGAGAAAGGTCGCATAGCTGCTTTGGAAAAGTGGTTTGGCATTACCTTGACGGAAGCAGAGATCAAAGGAATTGTGGGATGGAAAACGGAGTTGCGTGATTAATCATGGCGGAGTATTTTGCTATGCCCCCATTTACTAATAAGCCATAGCCACAAACACTGGAACAAGTTTTGGCACGGCTCCTGACATGCGCAAACTAATAACAATCCTCATCTTCTGAACCTCAAAAAGAAATTGACTACAGCCAAGAAGATTCGGAGCAACCAGAATGCGACCCCATCAGCATGCAACAGCATTATCGTCAAAAGACCCCTTTTTATCGCCTTTCGCGACCTGGGCACACTTTCCGCATCGAACTTCTCGATCGCAGCCCGAATGCTGACGGAATTGGACAGCTGCGTAGCAAGGTCCACGGCATCAAAAAGCGCTGTATTGGCTCCACTACCCGAGAACGGACTTTTGGAACTGTTCGCATCGCCGATAAAGACGACATTCGCTTTAGGTAGCCTCTGCGAATGTACTATTGGAAGCTTTTGCTCGGCACTGAATACTTGCAGTGTCTCGGGGTCTGTCGCTTCGATGAACTCGTCAAATGGGTCGTGAAACATTTTGCCTCGCTGCTTGACCTCGTTCAAGAGCTCTTGTTTGCGCTCAACGGCTTCTTTTCCTCGTATCCGCTCCCTCGGCCGACGAGATTTGTAGGTGAGCGCCCAAGGACTCGTTGTGTCGTCAACCGGAAAGTTGAGAAACGCGACTCCCGATCCACTGATGTTGATGCCCCATTTCTTCGCCAACAGACCTGGCTTGCCAGAGGGGAACTTCGAGGTTCCTTGCCAGCAAATTGCGCCGGCGTAGTTCAATAAGTCGTCCGGCAGCAGCGCTGATCGAACATTGCTGTTCACGCCATCGGCTGCGACGAGGAGATCGCATTCGTCAATTGATCCATCGCTGAGATTGACACGGACCCTACCACCTTCGATGATATCAACTGAGTCGCAGTCCTTCTCCCAGTAAACTTTTGTGTCAGACGGGAGACCTTCCACCAAGATCTGTCGTAACACATGCCGAACGATACGGATGCCACTCGCAGGGATACGGTCCTGCGTTGGCGGAGAGTCCTTGATATCGAGCATTGGTCGCCAGTCATTAGCCCAGATGGTAGGAAGTTGCTGAATCCCATTTGAGCCTACTGTGCTGGACGATAATGCGGCATCAAGCAGTCCGATACGATCCAGGGCGTGTAGACCAGATTCCTTCTTGATGCTCATGGTGTAGCCCTCGTGGCCGGGTTTGAGTACTTTGGAAGATCGTTCGTAGATGACGATTTCGGGCTTTGGGTGTTTGCTGGGCCAGTTTTGATCCATGGCTCTGGCGAATGCCATGCCGGCGAGACCAGCTCCTGTGACGATGATGCGTTTTCCGGCGAGGTCATGTTTTTGGAAAGGTGGAGTCGACATGATTGAAATGATTGTTGTCAGATCGGTGGTAAATGGCGAGCGAGAACATACATATATATGAGTTCTTTGTCCCCGATCCGGGTGCGACGTGAACGTGAGCTGAAGCATGTGTTTTCGGGTCCGAGTCGCACAAAGCCCCGAGGACGTGTCCAATCATCGCCTACTAGGTCACTCGCATACTGAAACCTACATTCAACAAGAGTGCGAGTCCGAGAAGCGATCCCAGGCAAGCTCGAGGTATCCTACCCCTCGGTCAGTGTCCGAGGCGTCTGGTCGAACTCTGCTCGTGCTTGCATGTCGTCGCAATCATGAAGCCGAAGTATCGAGGGATTCAGCTGAGCGAACCGCACGCGATTGCGAATCTATAGATTACCTCATCGCACTCAAGGTCGCTCGTTATCTCGCGATCCTACCCATTCACACCTTCAGATATCATTTCCAATACAGTGTCAAACGATGTCCGCTTCCCATAACGCTCTCCTAGTATTTGGCTCAGGACCCGGCATCGGTCGAAATGTCGCCTCACTCTTCGCAGAACGTGGGTTTGGCAAAGTCCTGCTCATGTCCAGGAACAAGGAGCGACTTTCTCAAGACGTGGATTTCGTACGTTACGCCAGTGCTGGTGTTGATGTGCAAGCAATTGCAGTCGACGCTGCAGACAAGGATAGTGTTCAGCAAGCTCTTGAGAAAGCGGATGAAGCACTAGGAGAAACGCCACTGGAGTTTGTACTATTCAACGCGGCCAGGTTAGGACCGAGCAAGTTCTTCGATTTCTCTGCCGAGGAGCTGGAGGCTGATCTCAAAATATAGTGTATTGACTGGCTGTTGGTAATGGACCAATGTCTATCAACTAACAGACTCCATAGATCTCGATTGTCAGCCTCTACACGGTCGCCAAATGGGCAATGCCAAAGCTTCTAGACCTGGCAAGCTCCGACGCCAATACAACTCCCTCGATCGCGACTACGAGTGGCATGCTAGCGAAGGATCCATTCCCTGCTATGTTCTCTCTCGCTGCTTGCAAAGCAGGTCAATACAACCTTGCCCACTCGCTGCACAAGGAATTTGAACCTCAAGGTGTACATTGCCCTTTGATCGTTGTTGGGGGAGCAGTCAAGGATGAGTCGGTTGTCACGAATGCTCGGAATATAGCCGAGCAGACGTGGAAAGTATTTAAACAACCAAAGCACAAGGGCAAATTTGAGACTATTCTGCTGGATCCAGCCTATCTCGAGCATGTGAAGAATCGGGAGCGTAGAAGCGCGTAGTGGGAGATACGTTATGGGGTGTTACGGAGGGTTTCGGGCGCCTTCGATATCAGAGTTTGGTGTCTTGTTTAATGGGTTTTTCAGTGTCGAGGGAATTACAGTGCGGCATTGCTGTTCTTCAATATGGACTTTGCACCGAGTCTTGTCTGTAGGACGGCTCAAGTCTGTAGATGAACGACACCTCTTGGTCAGCAATACAAACCACTTTTTGCCGTATCCCAAAGATCCGGGAAAATCGTAGTATCACGATTATAGGAACAAGGTGGAAGGTCTGGACTCCTCCACAAGAAATAGGCCTTTCTCCACCGGCGCAGCGTGGCACACGGGCCGCCACTTCCTCAGCGCGCGGACTTCCATCGCGCGCCCGTGACAGTGACCGCATCGTCAGGCGGCACGTCAAGATCGACAGAAGTGAGGTCGGCCTATATTCTTTGTAACCAGCCAACACCGTTATCAAACAGCAAACCACGAACACCACACCCCAAACCCGAAACTTCTTCTAATATCAGCCAAAATGGGTATCTCATACGTCGGCGTGCGTCCTCAACACTCTGCAATCAAGGCGGCAACTGCGACCGCACGCTGACCGCCTGAACAGATCTGGCAGAACGACAACAAGCCAGCAACCGAGCTATGCTGCGTTGACACAATCGATGAGCACTTCTCACGCTTCACTCGTGGCAGGTGCGTACCCGACGAGCTCCTGCGAACATTCTCCAAGTCACCCCTGGACAACCCCCACTAACGCCCCGCGCAACAGCGTCCGCGAGATCGGTCGTGAGATCAACCGCACCGTCGCAGAGGCCACTCGCCCTGGCACCCGTCAGTCGAAGCCCGAGGACCAGTTCACCATCCACATCTACGCCCGCAGCGAGGGCTGCGCCGGCATCATTGTCGCCGACCAGAACTACGACAAGCTCGTTGCCCACCAGCTGCTCAGCAAGATCCTGGACGAGTTCACCAGCAAGTTCCCCAAGTCGTCATGGTCGAACAAGGCGGGTTTGAAGGCATACCAGGATGGACAGACTGAGGGCCACCTTGGGTGGTACATCAAAGAGTTCCAGGACCCGAACAACGGAGACAGCATCATGAAGATTCAGAGGGAATTGAACGAGACTAAGGAGACACTGCAGAAGGCTATTCAGAGCACACTTGAGAGAGGTGAGTACAACCATATTCGCAGTATAAATGCTGTTACTCATTCGGTTCGAGGGTGGAATGCTGATCCGGTTCTTGATTTCAGGCGAGAAGCTCGACAACCTTGTCGCAAAGTCCGACAACCTGAGCGCATCGAGCAAGATGTTCTACACACAGGCCAAGAAGCAGAACTCGTGCTGCGTTGTCATGTAAATGCTGAGGCTGTAGAGGCATACGAATTGGACGGATTTGGTAGGAGCATTTGCGCGGCGTTCGGATGGGTTGAGCAGAGGTTATTTTCGCCACAGGAAACCTTGAGAACTTTTCGATTTTGCTTTACTTGCTTCGAGTGTCATACGTTCATTTGTTTTACTGCCTAGTATGGCCGTTGCGTGTACTAACGTGTGCTCAGTCTCTACAAGTAGCTCTTGTTGGCCTGCGCTTTTCTGCATTTGCTACGGGGCAATGCCTCGTCACGTAGCGCCACAGGACTAAGGAGACCCCAGGAATGGATATACCAACCACGAAATGCGTAACGAGAAGCATTTTGTCGGGCACATGTAGCATATGCTTGATTTGTGCTACTGACGTTGTGATGTTGCTGTATCGGGCTGCAGCATGGATTTACGAAAGCCTGCGTTTGCCCAACACACAGGTGTGAAGCTTAATGAAGTGCTCTACGTACCTGTTTGCACCAATTACTACGGATCATGTCGGTGATGGAAGGGTATCGAACGGGAATGAAGCGCTCAGGGGGGCGGTAAGCCTGCTGTCCTCTGACAACTCACTGTCACTCAGCGGAGAAACACCAACCAAGATGGGTTGAAGTGCGCTGATAGCAGATCAGGCGATACTGAGGACATGCAGTCCTGCTATATGGTTACTACAGTCCCATTCTCTGGGTTCGTATCTCAATGGTTATTACCAATCGTCTTGCGCTGGCGATGCTTGTCACACTGCTATCAAGAACAGATCAACAAGGCACGCTATACCACCACAAGCAGCCTACCAAATCCACACCAACACACACAGTCAAGATGTCTTCACCCATGGCTACCATTGCTACTACTTGCGACGCCATGCACAGCATCTGCTCTCTGTACAGCGCCATCGGCCTTCCGCGTTCACGCCGCCACGCTGCAAGCATCTCCAGCGCTACTGCCTGCAGCACCGACGACTTCCCAGCTCTCACCAAAGAGGGCCTGCCCGCACATGACTCTCTCGAGGTCGTACGCAAGACCATCGCTCATAAACGTGCGCTCCGCAACATTGCTGCCGACGGCGATGACCTTCCCGTCCTCACGGCAGAGGACCTTCCCGCGGGCGACTCCCTGGAATTCGTGCGCAGGATTATCGTCCACACGCGCGAGCGCCGCAACGCGTCAGCCTATTTCCCTGCCGTCGATGCCGCCGATGTAATAAACTTGGGTGATGACGCTTTTGGCTCACCTCTGGTGCGCATGGGTCGCCGTGGCGCCAATGGACCCTGGGACCACTACGTCCCTCACAAGGACTCTCTCGAAATTTTCCGCGAGCGTGCTACTAGCGACGTCGATTGCAAGCATAGCAGCTTCAAGCAGAGATTCTCCATCCGATTCCCCGCCACGGTCGCCGACGTGGGTGCTACTCTGTCACGAGCCAAGTCTTGGTCTTCTCTCGACGGCAACGCATCCGAACGAGACTCCAGCGTCGAGGGCCGTCCCAGGATCGAGCTCCTGCAGCACGCGGTAGGCAAGCTGGCATGAACGCTTGCGAGCATACTTGAAACGAGTTTCACGCAGCCAAATCCATTGTCACGACAAAAAGAAGCTGCAAAGTCTTGTCTGTGGATTCGATCTTTTTGTTGATACACGACGCTCATCGGCATGCATTGCATATTTTTTTTGTGGAGCTTCGGTCTTGATTACTGATGCGGCAACTGGTTCGAGCATTCGGGCACGGTCAGGGGAAATCATTATTAACGTTGAAGCGTTAATCTTGAGGTCAAGAGTGTCAATTCTCATGCACTCTAATGATGTTCACTTCCATGCATGTTCTTTTTACCCTCGAGTCGATTTCAGTTCGTCTCACTGGCTGGCATGCCGATGTAGTCAGACTTAGACTATGGTAACAGTCTCTGTGCCGCTGAAAATGCATTAGAACAAAAAAAGTAAATTAAAAAATCTCGCTGGCTGATATGGGTATCATCGCTAGACGTAACTACATAATTCCGGCCGTATATACAAACTGATATTTAATCATCCCATTCACTCGCACACCCTGCCCATCGCCGATTACCAAAATATCCAATCGTTGAAAATCCTAGTAGTCCACCCAGCCCTCTCAAGTCGGCAGAGAAGTCACAGCGTGCAACATGAACCTCACTACTCCAGAAGCACTCTTACTGCTCACATCCGGCAGATTCACATCCCACCCCTCTTCCCTCCCAGCCAACCTCCCCACAATACTGTGTGTCCGCTTGCTCACTTCCGGCGTCAGATTAGTACGGTGCTTCGTCGCGATGTGCTCCATCAACGCGTCAGAACCAATATACGTCGCGCTCCGCTTCCCCTCCGCGGTGCAGAATAGACAGCCGTAGGTATACCTTGGTCGGAACGCGCCGGGTGGGTGTTTGTATGGTGCGTGGCTCCGCGCGCAGAAAGGGAAGCGGTAGCGGACGCCGTGCGCGAAGTCAATGCGCTGCAATAGTTTGTCGTCTGGGTCGGAGGCGTTGAAGTCGCACGCGCTGCATTTTAGGCTTCGGTGTAGCTTTTCTGAGCCCGGGAGGACCGGAAGGTCTTGGTGTGTGAAGCTTGTATTGAATTTCTTCTGTGCTGCAAGGGCGCCGATGCAGTATGGGTGGCGAGCGTCTGGGCGGAGGTTGGAGGTGATGTCTGCGTCGGGTTCGAGGACTGTTCGGGGCGCAGAGAGCATATGAGTCATTTCTGGTATGTTGCTTGATGAACTGGAAGCTTGATCAGCCCTTGGAGGTGCGAAATACTGCTCGTGTCTGGGCCAGGTTGTGTCATCTTGAGGCGTTTGTGGGAAGGAATTCGGGCTGGGTCTTCCGAATGGATGTGCTTGTAGGTCGGAGACAGGAGTATGCTGCGATGAGGACGAGGTGCCGCTGGCTGGAAGTGGTAGTTGAGGGAGCTCTTGGATCGTGGATGGGAGACTATCGCTTCCGTCATCATGGTCGATTTTGTGACCCGCTAATGTAAGGATCTCGATGTCTTGCGCCCGAATTGCTGGAATGAGGTGACGATATGATGACAAGGTCCTGATAGATGGTCCTGTCCGCCTTAGTTGGTTTTGCTGTCCTGGTATTGGTGGCACAGTCAATAGTCTTTGCGCAGTAGGTTCCGAGATATATAGGTTCGCCGCTGCCGTCACGAAAGTCCTTGCGAGCGACTCGCTCGAATTCCTCCTGCTGATACTGATTCCAAGCGCCGAGTCGACAGACAATCGTGGTAATGGCAGTCTCATCTCGATCCTCTGGCGCAACTCATCGATGCTCCTGGTAGCTTCATATTTCTTCGTGATAGTGACTTCGTGAAGTGTCTTGATATGCGCCATATCCACTATCACCTGCAGATTGTCTTGCGCTCTTCCCAGCGATGCGATGACCTCTGCCTGTAGAGACACGACGATCATGAGCAGCTCCTGTTTCGCGCGCTCGTCGCCGGACCGCAGGTATTGGCTGTATCGGCCTAGGGCTTGCTGCTCTTCGAGGAAATGGCGCCTGACCACATCTCCGCCTTCTTCGAGAGAGTGATATAGCATGTCTTGCACGACGGCTTGGTCTTGCTCTTGTGATTGTTCAGGCTCTTGTTCGTGGAGCTCTTGCTCGTGCTGCTGGCGCTTCCGCTCGCGCTTCTTGTTCCGGTGCTTTTTGTATCGGCTGGCCAACTCAGCTCCGCCGTGGAAGGCAGAGACGAGTGAGGCCACAATAGCAACCACTTCGAGTCCTGACATCGTGCTGGATTTGATCGCGGTAGGATCGCTGTGGTTTGGAGATTTGCAGGATTACAGATCCTAGATTCGAACGAAAATTGGACAACGTAAGGCAGCTATAGTGGTGTCCAGATCGTGCGCAGCACTGCAGCGAGCGTCATTCGAGGCTAAACAAGAACCAGCCTCACGGTCAAGCTTGCAGGGCTCGCCACGGGGGCACCCGTTCCTTGGTCGCATATATTGCAAGGCCATCGATGGTTCGCATGCAATGTCTGTCAAACCCCCGTTTGGTAGTGTGAGTGTCAGGTGATAGGCGGGGTGTGCATATGGGATGGTCTGCGCCTCCACAGCTATTGGGGCTCAGCCCAACATTGGCGCCTCGTGCTATATGACTATGCTTTATCGACAGCGCTTTGCAATGTTTTGTCTAACGCATGATACGGTTAGTCGGGGCACGCAATCTCGTGCTCTGTTCTGTGGTGTTGGTTCGTCCAAAGCACAGAAACCTTAATCTGTGCGCTGGGACCTGTAACGCCAGACGCGGCTCTTGTGAGAAGTGGGAGAATGCGCAAATGTTTCAAAAAGTAGGTCGCAATGCCTTTGTTTTGCATTCCTGAGCTGGGTATCCTCGCGCACTTGTTCCAGTTCACTCCATGCCGGTTTTCTATTCGTGATGTCCTACACCACCTAGACTCCTGTCGCTGTCATGATTCTCTCCTCCCCATTAGCGCAATTCCGCTTCCGATATATATCGTACAACCATCTGCCGTCCTCTTTTGGGTATTCATACACAAGCTCGTCGATTTGGGGCGCTTGATTTAGATACTATGTCCTGCGTCAGCACTTGCTGTTCCCATAGACATTGTGTGACAATTTGACTTACGGGGGCAGAAGAGCCTCACTCCAGCTGCTGGAAAGGAAAGCAACACCGGCCTGCAATAGCAATATCGTCAGTCTCGAAATTCTTTGCGCGATGTAAGGTATCCATCTCCTGTTCGTCCAAATGCTCCCGACCCCTTCCCAATCACATTCGCAATGCAAATCCTCCTCTTCCACCCCATTCATAGACAGCGCTGTCGCGGCGGGAGGGTAATTAGCTTACAGCAAAGAAGGAGACAGCGATAACGACGCTCCTGTTCTCGGGGCTCGAAAGCTCGTTAATGGCGTTGCGGACGTAGCTGTTGTTCTGAGCGGGGCGGCCGGCGCCAACACGAGCGGGTCCTTTGGGAGGCATGTTGTATGTTGTGTGTGTGAAATGTGGTTTTGGTGATGCGGGTTGAATGATGATGATGTTTCTCGTTGCTTCACTCTCCGCTCATGATGCGTTCTGGGAAAGTTGCGGGCTCGGGAGAGATGATTTGAGGTCACGTGATATGAATATGCCAATCCCATCTGCATTCGCCTCCCTAGGGCGGTACTCATGTCTTCTTTCGCTTTATCAAGATTTCGTACATTGTTTTCGGTTGTGTCCGTTATGTGAATTGATTCTTTCATATCTATGATCGAGTCCAAAATGTGTCTCCCTTGTACTTATTGTTGCTCATAGAACGTGCTTTGTTCTGACCGAACTGTAGAAACACAAGAACCGATCAATAGACACCACGGATGCCCAAAGACAGCCCAGAACGATGTACGCCCACTCAATGATATGTACTATCAATACCGACCATGTGTGCAGCCATTGAATGCCACTAACAAGGCCAGCACCAATGCCAACCATAACACTAGTGTTAGGGTAGTGGGGTTAGTCAGAAACCACCAAGACTGCCGTCACGAACATCATTCAATGGCCGACAGGACTGCGTTCAACCAGTGGAAGCTGTCATGTTCAACGGTTGAGATCAAGATCACCAAGGGTTGCTCGCGCTTTCATACATACATAACACATAACTTCATCGACGATAGCCTAGTTCAAAGAGAGCCCGAGATCCCATAGAACCGCCACAATGCCATCCCATATAATGCAAGACACCCATCCAGAACGCCATAAAATCCAAGCAACATTCACCTAACACACCGTTGTCCAACACTACCGTCTTTCCGTAGCACTGTCCGTCGCAGCAGCAGACACAGCAGCAGCATCACCCGTCGTCTCAGCAGCCGTTTGGTCCTGACCCGTCCGCCTCGTGCGAACACCAAGCAGATTCCTTAGCCTCTGTCTCGTGCTGCGGTCTTGCGCTTCGTCAACCTCAGCCGCCTGTGGATCTGCTGAGCCGTCTACTTCGTTCCCTGACCCCCGTCTCCGTCTCGCAGCCTGCTGTTGTCGATATCTTCTTAGAGCCATCACTCGTTCCTCCCTGGTCATGCGATCTGGTCTGCCACCAATGCCTAGGATGCCAATCATGAGGCTTCGTCTTACGCTCGAACGTTCCACTACTGGTGGTGGCAGGTCTCCGAGTTCGTCATCGTTGTTGTCGCGCTGGATTGGGTTGCCATTTTCATCTACATCTTGTGAGGTGTGGGAGCGCTGTGGGCGGAGGTCGACACGACAAAGTGGGCATGTTCCAGAGACGTTCAGAAGCCACGGGTCGATACACTCAGGATGGAAGCGATGGTCACAAGGTAGGACGCGCTGGTCTTGACCGCGCTCGAAGTCTTCTGTGCAGATACTGCATCCTTGGTTGCCACTTTCGTCGCTCGCATGAGCGGCAGACGTAGCGCCGGCAGCTGCAATTCCGTCTACGGCTGCCGTGCCATCTGTGTTGGCTCCACTGGCCGGTCGATCTGCTGTGGACGGCTCACTGCTTTGCCGGTTTTCCTGAGCGGATGCAGTAGTTCCCATCTCAACATCTGCAGACTTCGGCTCTTCGCGCTCGCCGAACTTGACAATGGGAATGCCATCCAAAATAGCTCTTCCGATTCCCCTGGCACGGCTCTGTCTAGGCCTGCCGACAATCGCGCGAGGACCGTAACGCTCCGGGTGTCGATGTGCCCTAATGGCTCCAGTAACGATAATGACCAGGAAAAGGGCAGTGATGACACCAGTGATGGTGTACAGAATGATCATAGCCACAGCGGTGCTCGGATTGGGTCCGAGTGGTCCCTGAGGCCCGTTATCCCTAGTATTACTGTTGGAACCGCTGGTGCCGTTCGAAGAGCCATCACGTCCCTGTTGCGCTTCCGGCCCACCAATGGTCACCCAGAGCGGCTCACTCGAGTTGGCCATGGCGTTCAGAACGTTCCTAGTATCGTCGCGGCTCTTCATGCTGAAAACCCATCTGTATCCGGTCTGATCCCCATCCATCCGACAGTAGTCCGCATGCTGGGAGTAAAACAGCACGGCACTAACATTACGTTCCACCGCGCTGCGGTAGACTCCAGCCTGATCGATGTTGCCGGGGTAGTCGCTGGGATCGCATGATATCAGGGCGACTGCGCCGGATTTGACGTCGAATTGGTTGTCGGTGCCGACGTCTATGATCTCTCCAGAGATGCCCGTAGGCGGGACTTCGTCGGCAGAAGCATTGGTGAGCGGCAGCACGGGAGCCAGTGGGACCATGTCATCGTTACGAGAGATGGTCATGGGAGTGCCTGTATTGCCTGTAGTGCCAGGAGGCTCCGCATCAGTGGAGTTTGTCGCGACAATGGTCTGGGCGAAGACGCCAGGTGCGACGAGGAGCCAGCATGCTGCCAACGAGAGGCGCATGCGCAGTGCATGTCTTGCCATGAGGATGGTAGCACACGACGGTCGAATGAGGCGGGGTACTGTGTATGGGCCGGAGCAGGATATCAGATAGCGAGCGAGCGGCGTTCAAGTAGTATGAGGCGCCATGGCAGTGTTCACAGCCTTTAGCGGTTTTCGCACAAGGGATCCGAGGTGGAAGGAGAGAGGGATTTGATAATTGTCAAGGTCGACAGGGGTGGCGGACGATCAGCTCACATACACATGGGCGCAGCAGCAACGTGCAGGCCCCGCATGTGCCCTCTGCCGCAAGGACGTGGTGGTGGTGGTGGTGGAGGTACGTCGAGCTTTGTACTTCGGCTCTGATCGGCAGGTTGGATGACTACATGGTCCATTGATAATTTAGTTATAATTTAGTTACAATTTAGCTACGATTTAGTCACAATGTAGTTAGTCCATTCATTTCCAGCCTCCGCATTCGAGATTCCCCACTGCTGTGCCATTCGCTTCGCATCTTGACTTTCTGCCAACATCTTGGTCTCTTGCACAGCCCTTCCTTGGTCTCTCTATCAATCGGATCTGTCATGCCCCTCGTGCCCCCGTGACACGCAGATACCATCCACACCGGACGGCGGCCGACGGTAGCGGTCTGTCTCAGCCCTCGAGCATCGCAAACACCAAGACATGCACAGTGCAGAACTGTGCACGATGTATATGTCACTCTTTTTATGCCCAGCTTGCGTGCGTGGCGTCTCACGCTTGCCCTGTCTCACAAAATTCTCCATGTCTGACATCCGTTGAATACCGCCCACGCTCACCTAACCGGACGCGCCGGACCAAAGGGGTCACGCGGCTCTTTGCAATTGAATCAATAATACCGCTCGACCGCCTCACTCACCCACACATAAGCCGCGTCGCATTAGATGAGTCAAGGCACAGGTAGACGCGATGCGATGCGATGCGATGCGATGCGTAGGAACGTCATGTAAAATTAATTAAAGTCGACATGTACGCCGATAAGTGCTAGCTAGCGCAAGTGCAGTAAAAGCAAAAGCAGAGCCCGCTGTCTGTCAGCTCAGCCTTCGCATCAACACCAAACGAAACCGAGAATGCCGCCACACTAGAACAACCTCTCCACAGGACCCATCCCAGGCAAAGGCTGGAAGTCCGCATGCTCCGGCCAATCACCCAGGTTAGCCGGGTCTCCACCGATTCTGACCCACGTCGCGTGAGAAGGCACGTTGTTGCCATCGAGGAGGAACATCTGGAACCAACCCGGAGGGCACACGTTCGCATCTGGAGGCGCTGTCACGGTGCACGACACGCTTGAGCAGGAAGTGGCAGGGAAGTATGTGCGCTGGCCCATGCTGTTGCCGTGTGTCGAAGCGACAGATCCCATCAGGCTGACGCGGTATGATCCCACGCTGCCGCTGCCAGTCGCTGTGACGGGGAACGAGACTTGTTGTCCATAGCTCCAATCGAGGTTGGAGAGATTGAAAGCTGGGCGAGCACCACCATTCAGGATGTACGGAGGAGTCCAGATCTCGGTACGGTACTCTTGAGGCGCGAACCAAGTGCGTTCGTCTTCAGGGTCAGAACCAGATACGAGCACGCGGGCATCATCGAGAAGAACTGCTTCACTGTGGTATAGACGTGCGATCGTGGTGTTTGCCATGACAGTCATGCGCGAGCCGATAGGTTTGGTAGGGTCGTAGAGAACGCTGCCGTAATTGGGATCAGTGGCGAGACCGAAGCCTGCGCGGCCTTGACGGGCACCGTTCAGGATGATGAATGTGCCATCAGGTAGCGCGACAATGTTAGGCATCAGACGCTTTGACGGCATGCGTTCGATTGTCCAGTTGGCATTGGGGACATCTGGCGCGATCGTGACGCAGTTGTCGAGTGCAATCTCAGTGAAAGGCACACTTCCGCCGCAGATGAGGACCTCTAGGGGTTCACTGTAGGGTGCGTGTTGAGGCAGCACCATGGCGGTACCCTGGAATGGGTATGTTCGACCTCCTGCATCATTGTAGACGGCGCCTGGTATGTTGGGCAGTGTGCGCTTGGTCTGCAAGCTGACTGGATCTAGGATTCGAGCTTCGTTGTAGTAGGCCACAAGGATGCCTCCAGACGGGAGGACGACCAAGAACGGATACAAGTTGTTTGGATCTGTCCTCTGGAGGTAGTCGCAGAAGATGACCTCTCCACTTGGAGATGGCAGGACCTCGAGTGTCGGAACAGGAGCACCATTGGAACCCTGTTCTCCGCCCATGACCAGGATGGAGCCGTTGGCCATTGTCATGGCAGAGGGATACCATCTGCCGTTCAGCAGACTGACTTCGAACTGGTTCTCCTGCCAGTCGTTCTTGCCAGCAACACCAGGGCTTCCGTCAGGCCAGTAGAGTCGTACGCCGAATGTTGCATCCCCCGCCCAGCCGCCAACATCGATCTGACGACCAGCACGGTCTGGCAGAGTGAGACTTGCAGCACAGAAGATGTCTGTCTTAACGTGCATCTCGCGCCATATGTCTGTATACGAAGCATTTACTTGTCCAACGAGACTGTAGTCCAACTCATAAGCACCCGTACCGTTATTGGCAGGCGACGTTCCGAACTTCTCCAAGAACGTAACCTTGCCGTTGCGAGATGGTGCGGTAATGAGTGGAATGACAGGTCCAGAGCTAAAGAACTCGTACTTGCCAGCGTTGTTGCCGCTTGCGAAGGCCCAGTTGTACAGAGCATCGCCAGTCCAGGTGTAGTATGATAGTCGGCTAGGTCCACCACAGATGTATCCGCCATTGGAGTCCTTGTTGTCTGTGCAGAGCATGTTGCAT
The DNA here is from genome assembly GCA_019775565.1 of Melanodothis sp. VS III C KN 2. Classification (NCBI taxonomy): domain Eukaryota; kingdom Fungi; phylum Ascomycota; class Dothideomycetes; order Cladosporiales; family Cladosporiaceae; genus Melanodothis; species Melanodothis sp. VS III C KN 2. The sequence continues at coordinate 268,565 of JACWFM010000051.1, forward strand.
TCGCTCTCAGGCTGCTTGGTGGCGCCAGAAGCGATAACGCCAGCGATATCGCCGCAATAGCACTCTTCGCCGTACTCCGTGCCTCCTGCGTTGTAGCCATACTTGGCGCAGAGCGACAGGCAGTTGACGTTGGAGTTGTTGGTAGGGTTAACCATCTTGTACTCGAGAGTACGGGCACCGTCGATGTCAGAGTAGCAGCCCTGGTATGTCCAGTTGCCTGGAATGCCGTCTGTTTGAGCGGCCGGGTTAGTGAAGTTGCTCATCGTGCCATTGGAATAGATGCTGAGACGGCCACCAGCGCCGCACTTCTCGCCGCTCGCGCCGCCGCAGTTCATGTTGCATTCTCGGTCGTTGACGAGCTGAGGCCCGTTGTGAAGATATTTGTCACAGAAGCACTGCACTGCGTACTCCATGCCTGCGATGTTGTAGCCTTTCGCGGTGCACGCTGCGATGCATGATTCGACTGTCATGGAACTGTTGTCGGGTTGTTGGTTGGTCAAAGCTCTACCGGCTGCCATGTTATCGGTGTAGCAGCCTTGGTATGTAAAGGGAAGGATCGCAGTCGCGTTGACACCTGAGGGGTTTGTAGGTGTCGCAGGGCCTGTGGGATTCGAAGGATTTGAGGGACCTGTTGAGGGAAGGGCTGAAGCATTGAATTGATAGACGTTCAGTCTACCAGGTCCACCACAAAGTTCTGCATTGTTGCCCTGGCAAGGCATGTTGCAGCCGGCAGTGCCGTCTGTTGCTGGGCCTCCGTAGTTCTGGGGAGCATCGTCGCAGTAACACCTGCTATGGTCAGTGTCCTTCATCGAACGGTCGTCGACAAAAAAGAACTTACTCGTTGCCATACTCCAGACCAGCAAGAAGATATCCATTGTCCCTGCAGGCTTCGGTACACTTTGCCACCGTCAAATCGCCAAGACCATATTGCTGTTGGCCCAGGGTGCGGTCTCCGACCGTGTCATTCCAGCAACCGGCATTAAACCACCCTGTCAATTCGTAGACGCTAAGCCCGTTGGGTCCGCCACAGATCTGATTCGAGTTGCCGTTGCAAGCCATATCACAACGTCCGTCAGTCTGAGGGACTGCGTATTCATTCAAGCTCTTGCCGCAATAGCATTCACCTATCCCGGGTCAGCCTTGTTAAATAGAGGTTGGAGAGGGCTCCCAGGCTTACCTCCATACTCAACACCAGCAAACGTATAATTGTTCAATATGCAAGCTGACGTGCATGCTTCGATAGTCATGGGGACTTGCAAGTATTCCGTCACGTTCAATGTTCGTGCGGCTGAAGAGTCGTTGTAGCATCCGCGATCCAACCAACCCCCTGGAGGGGCAGGAGTAACCACGCTAGGCTTTACCGAAGGTGTGGTGGAACCAGAACCGTAGATGTTCATTCGATTACCAGCGCCACAGAACTCGCTAGAATTGCCATTGCAGGGCATATTGCACTCTTTAAGAGTCACGTTGGTCGCGCTTTTGGCAACATAGTTATCGCAGTAACATTCACCTGTGATAGGTTTCGTGTCAGCGACCTCGTATCGAAGATCTTTGTTCGAGAGCGTTATCTTACTAGCGTATTCCATGCCAGACAACTTGTATCCGGCAGCACCACATGCCGCAGTACAGCCAATGACCGTCATGTTACTATCACCTCCTTCAACTTGTACTCGATTCGCAAGAGCCTTCGACGAGCCATCGCGCCAGCAGCCGAAGTCAGTCCAGCCGGGTGGGCCGTTGCTTGTGTGTGGTCCTGACGGGACTGGCGTGTTCGCATAATAGACCGTAAGCAAACCAGGGCCACCGCAGACCTCGGTCGAGTTTCCAGTGCATGCCATACTGCAGCTCGAATCGGACTGTAGTGTTGTAGCATTGGATAACGCATTGTCGCAATAGCATTCTACTCGCGTTACTACTCAGAGAGTCTTGATCCAACTGAGGCGGATTCACTCACCACTTGAGTATTCCGTGCCAGCGTAAACGTAATCCCTAGATTTGCAGAATTTTATGCAAGACGTGGCTGTCCCAATGAAAGCTCTGGTCAGCGATACACTCACCAAAGGTCTAGGCCGTTGCACTCACCATTCATTCCGGACCCATCTCCATAGTCGGCGCCCGAAAGCGATCGGCTGCCTACTTGGTCGCTACCAACTTGCATCAGCTTCGATACTAGATTAATCGATCACCCACTACGTATTCGCGAACGCACCTGTAGCAGCCGACATATGTCCAATTGGTGGGTAGCTGCGTCGCTACTGTAAGATCCGCAGCTTGTCTGTGCGAAAGCGGCACGGAAGCTGCATTCGCAGCAAGCGCACATGAAAAGAGTACCAGCAAATGCTGGATGGAACTCGCTTGCAACATCTTGCATGCAATACCAAAAAGACGAGCCAGGGCAGGTGGAGCGGAGACGAGAATGCCACAGTGGCAGGAAATGTCAAGTCACTCGATATTAATCCTACCTTTATCAAAAGGTGTGGACGATGACTATCCTGCCGAGCTGTGGCCAGGCTGTAGTGCCCGCATCATGGTCGTCGCGGACGATGTACTGGCCTCGCTTTTTAGCGAAGTGGCTACAGAGCTGAGCTCCTGCAAGGGTCTGGTAGCGGGCGAGATGCAGCCCTTTCACGACAATGGGCACATTATTTCTGGCGAAGATGCCGATTTCCGGAATGTTTGCGGGCCTTTTCTTGATATCTGGCACGTGGCCGTTGTGCGACAACATGCGGCTTTCGCCTCGCTGCACCCTCGTGATCCATGCAGCTTGCCATGCGCCATGGGAGCAGGCTGGGCTGTTGGGCTGGCTGGCTGGAGTGTGTCACGTCGCTGGTGTGAAACGATATCACCGTTAACCAGAAACGGTTGGTGCGGATTGCCATATTCGCCAGATAGGCCGCACATGAGGTTTTTCTCGGCTGCGAATCGCTGCCTGGTGGCCCTGCAAGCCTCGAGAAAGTCAACAAGATAAGAACACGAGAATAGCATGGGCCATCATGCAGTGGATATTGAAATATTAGGCGCCACATACTGCCACTGCGGCACTAGGCATCTTCAGGGCAAAGAGGCGTCAATATACTCCGCGCCTAATCGATGCGAGCTGCGGTCTGAACAAGGTTTCTCAGCCGTGATGTCGTGCACGGACAGGAGCCGGATGGGGAGATCCTTTTGCCAGGAACAGTGTACAAGCCTTTCTGTCTGACTCCCACGCATAACGGTGGGACATCGGACCTGACTCACAGCGGACATAAGCTCTGCGATGATCTGTAGCACTGTCGTGAATATGATATCGGGAGTGCAGATGGTTGTTGATTGAAGACAGTGAACAAGATAAATCGCAGGCGACGTTCAACAACATCAGGCCGCCGTTGGGGCTTCCCTAGTCAATCTCTCCTTGTCCCGATATGGATGTGGGTTGACTTCGAGCTAGCACCGAACGAGTGGGGTAGCTCCCGTTCCTGGTTGTTGCTTTACCTATTCCAAGTTTAATGGCAGATGTCAAATGGCCAGCGCATGAGCGTGCTCTATTGAGGCTTTAGCCGTTGTGCCCTAACGATCAGCTGATGTCTTCCTTCACCTTAGTATGCCATGCTGCTGTGGGCGTGAGGTCAGAGACCCTCGAATCTGCGTGAGTAAAAATAGCTTAGAAATACTGTGAGCGAGCTGATAAGAATCTATGTATGTCGAGACTGAGCGGTGTGCTGACACTTCGGAAAATGCCAGAAGACAGCTTAGCGATTGGCTTCAGAGTTATCTTGCTGCTTGGTAGGAAAAAATGCAGCTTGCGTACGGCCACGTGGGACGAAGCCAGAAAGTCGGTGGTGATCGACAAGGATCCTTCGATCAGCGGTCGAGCCACGCTGAGAGCAGTCGAACGAGATGCAACATTTCGGACGATTTCAAAGATTAAATCATGTACTATATGCATTTGTATCATTAAAATCAATCACGAATGACGCCGTCAAGATTAATGTTCCGCACCAAGGACCAAAAATTACACGCAAAGTATGTTCCATCGCCTCAACTCAGCAAGAGCCCTCGTTGTACATCTTCACACTCTTGATAGTCATTCCCCGCTCATCCGGCTCACCCCAGGTAGGGCCCCAGAGCGCTCTAGCGTCCCAGAACTCTTTCGGGCCAGTAAGACTGCCATCGCCCCAAGGTTTGTTGCCAACACCGTCCTTGAAGAAGCCATTCGTGCCACCGACAGCAACGTTGAGGATTAGGTAGAATTTCTGATCGAATGGAGTGTTTCGCATTCCTGTTTGAGTCCAAGCATCGAACAGGGCGGACTTGTTGGATTGGTATTCGCCAAAGTGGCCGCGGTTCCACATGTTTCGTGGACCGGTGGAGAACTTGATGAAGAACACTTGCTACATTGACTGTGAGTTGAATGTTTCGGTAGCATCAAACGTTGTTTGGAACTTACCAGAAGTTGGTTATCAATGTACATGAAGAGATAGTCTTTCGTCCACTCCAAGCCATATGTGTGAAAGGCCTCCGAGTAATCAGTTCGGCGAAGGTTGTGCTTTCCACTCGTGCGCCAGAACGCGTCCGTCTCGGGAGATGGTCCCCAGTGGAGTGCAGAGATGATTGAGTTCCTGCCGTCAGTGTAGTTTTCCGGGCTGTTTCCTCTGCTCTCAGCGATGTCGATTTCGCCGCTCATCGGCCAACTGCCATAGACATCATCTTCAGGCATCATCCAGATGGCAGGCCAGAGCCAGTCACCCTTCGGCATCTTTGCAACGACTTCGACCTTGCCGTATTGGATGCTCCTCTTGCCTTTCGTGGTCATGCGCGCACTACGGACAGGGTTGATGATGTCACCCGTGGTCTTGTTGCTGTAGATGGAGCACATCGTATAGTCTGGTGAGGTGCAAGTCTTGTCTGTTGTCAGATTGAGTCTATAACCATCATAGATCTGTTCGGGTGTGATGTTGGTTGATTCGGTGGTCAAAGTCGGCACAATGTGAAGGCCTTCCGCATCCGTGTAAGAGTTCTTGGGGTCGTCAGTCGTCCAGTCAAACGCGCCTGTACCGAAGCCTCCTCGTTGGATTTCATAGCTCCATGACGCTGGATCGATGTGGGAGAAGTCATCCTCCCACACCTGACAGAAAGTGCCTGTGGAGACAGACATGTACGAAAGTGCACAGATGGCACATCCGATGACTACACCGAGAGCAATGCTGGTCCAGAAGATGATCTTCTCCCATCGTCTACGCTTGAAGTTTGGATCTTCTTTGCCGGTGAGCCATGGCTTCTCGTCGTACTCGCCTTCTTGCAGGCGAGCGCTAACAAACTTTCTTCTGCGAGCCGCGCTTGTGACTACGCTTTCGTCAGCATTTGGTTAAGAGATGGTGTGCAATGGACATACCTTTGACAGGAGGAAAGTAGCCTGTTTCTTTGTCTTGGGTAGGTGCAGAGCTGAGTGCAGGCGTGTCGAAAGGATTGTGTCTGTATGGGGTAGAAGTGCCAGATGAGGCCTGCTGCTTCTCATAGGTAGAAGCCATCATGCACGCTTCTTGTGTGTAGGGGGTCGGGGTGAATCGTACAAAAATCTCTCGTGACGGAGTACTCAGTGAGATTGAATGAAAAGTCCTCCAAGTCTAACGTTGAGATGAAGGGGATCGATCGAAGATATGACTACAGCGAGAGCGGGTTATGGTGGCATTGAGCTGTCTTTGATACCCTTGTCGCTCGTCGATGGAACACAGTCCAGGCCTCTGGTTGAGATCGCTTCCACACGCAAGCATGAAAATCGTGCGGACCTACCGATTCGGATTCATCCTATCTGCTCGCAAGCATATTGCATGAGCCGCGTTGAAGTGGCGCTAGCCTATCGAAAGTAATCGCTTCATCTGACAATCGCTGAGCACATGCAACCTTCAAGCACCTGCAATCTGGCAAGCGGAAAATGACTTTATGCGCCGCATACGAAAATGGCAGACAGTCCAAGCTCCTTCATGCAGGTACAAAAGTGAGAGCTCGTGAAGCCGAGAACAGATTAGGTCTAGTCGGTCACGGAGCTCAGCTGCCGTGGCCCTGCCGCTGAAGCCAATCCAAGCTTTCCTGTGAGACGCTTGCCCCATGGAGAAGGAGCCGGTCTCGACGTCCTCGCTTCATGCCCTCAGCATCTTCGACTACCGGAACGCTGTTATCGTCCATGTGGCATTCGTGTTTTGGTTTCGCAGTCCTTGGCCGCCATGTGCAAGTTTTATTGAACTCTCTTCTCCTATCTGGCAAGGTTCCCAGTCTCTCAAGATAGCACGCCATGAGCGATCCTCCTCGACTGCCTCGAAGCATGAGGCACCCGCCTGAATGGTTCCTGGTCATGGCACAAGCTTCGCCATAAGGAAACTATAGCACACCAATCTGGGCACCTAGGAGATCTGGTTTCGCTCCCAACGCTACTGTATGTAAGCGTTGTCTTGACTGGGGATTGCTTCCATAGCCCGCAAGGCCAGGGATCCGCGGCGGCGCGCCCGCTGGGGCACTATCCGACCTCGCTTGATATTTAGCTTATATCGCCTACATGGAAGCACTTTATCTACGCGCCCAGAATCTAGCGAGCTGTGGACATGATCTTCTGCACTCTACCGATAGATCGAAGCCACAACAACCCAATCAAGGTTGACCAATCTTCTCATGGCATCTGGCTCTACATGTATACGGGATCAAGCTACCTTCGTGGCAGTAGCAAACCTGAATTCAAATTACATTTCCTTGCCTTATCAGTTGCCCAGGCCTGGAATAACCCGTGGAACGGCCCTGTGCATGTGGCAGACATCCTTCACCATACTTTGACATACTTCTATTTTAGAGCGCAGTATATGTGCCTCTCGCGTCTCTAGACAAGCCACAGCACTCTATTTCCCTGCCTCGACCAAGGCAGTCTTGTGTTGAGAGTTTAGCCCGAGGCTCACAAGCGAGTATTCGTAGATCCCGCAGCTCGTGGCTGCCACATCATACTCACTAGTGCAATTCAATCTTGAGCGTGCATAGTGGCATGGGTGCTGAGCCGTAGCAATAATGCGGCTTCCAGGCCTTCCCAACGTGGCCGGTAAGTTGATCAATCCGGCTCGAAACGATCTCGGTATGGCCGGCACCTCGAAATGATATGAATGCAAGGTTCCTTCGCTCTTAGATATTTAGCGTATGTCAAGACAAATTATTTTATTCTAGTCTCGTCAAGTACACCATTTTCATTCCTGCCTACGAAGGCATAGCAACATGGACTTCGAGCAAGGCAACGACACGATTGGGGACATGCCCAGCTACCCCAAGAAGGCTTTGCTGAGGATGAGTGCTCCTTCGAGCATCAACTCAGCCGACGTTCGCAACGGCAAGCATGGTGTTATAGCCAAATGTAAGTGACACCGAGCATTGCAATATGAACACATGCTGAGCGTTGCAGACCTGTACAAGCAAGTCGCAACCAATCAGTGGCTAGACCCGCCACGAGATGAAGACGGCAATCCTGTGCCCGAGTTTGTCGCCACGAGAGGTGTGGTCATACAACGCGAAGATGGCAGTTATGTCACTTACCCGCACACTTTGAGCGAGGACATTGTCAAGGCGACATTGAAGCTGGATGTGCCCATTGCATTCTCCATGTCTTCTGAGGTCACAGCCGCCCTTCTCAGTCAAATCTCTCCAGAGCAAACGCAGCTCGGCGACCCACGCACAGGGATTGTGCTGCCGATCATAGATTCAATTGAACAAATTGCGTCCGGTGAAGCACCAGTCGGTCGCGAACAGTTCATTTGCCTTTGCAAGCAGGAACAGTTTGTTCTTGTATGGGGAGACACAGTCGAAAACATCGTTACCCAAGGTACCGATATTGAGACATGGCTTGTTGGTCTTGTGAGTATCCCTTCGAGAGCACTCCTGAACCATGGCGGAATTCAAGCCATTAGTACCAGCAGCTAACATATTCTAGGTGTGGGGTTCACAGGTCCAACCCGCCGGCATGGTATCGCCACGACACAGCAGTGCTTTCGGTCTGGCAACCATGGCAAGCATGACACCTCCGTCATTTGGTGCATTCAATACGCCATTGACAGGATATGCGACACCGCCGCTCCATATGAACGAGAAACAGAAGGAACAATTCGAAGTCATCCAGACAGCCATTGCTCGGGAAGAGGAGGGCGAGAAAGCATACGACCCTGAGAAAGATGGCACGGAAATTCCTCACCGACCTCTCCTCCTCTGGCACGCCGGAGTCATCGGCCTTGCCATGGTCTTAGTCGTGATCGTTGAGTTCGCTTGTATCGCGAAACTGCTCACCGAAGTGCGACTTGACGGTACCTATATCCGTTTTGGTCTCATCTTGACTGTTCCGGTGTTTGCGGCGTTCTCTCTGTTCTTCATGATCGTCATCACTGGCTCTCTCTTCCAGATCTTCGGCCCATTGGCATCTATCCAGGAGAATTCGATGTTCTACTCAGCCAGAGCACCTAAGCCCGGTCGTCACACTGACTACGAACTTCCCCACGTCACGATCCAAATGCCCGTGTACAAGGAGGGCCTCAAGGGTGTGATCATGCCTACAATTGAGTCTTGCATGGCAGCCGTCAGGTTCTACGAATCGCGCGGCGGTACAGCATCAATCTTCATCAACGATGACGGTATGCAGCTAGTCAAGGCCGAGCTTGCAGAAGCGCGCCAAGCCTACTATGAGCTGAACAACATCGGATGGTGCGCTCGGCCAGGACACAACTCCGATGAGGAGAGCGAAGAGTACTTTATCCGCCGCGGCAAGTTCAAGAAGGCATCGAACATGAACTACTGTCTCGACTTTTCTGGACGGGTTGAAGACGAGTGGCTGCGCCTCATCGACGAGGCATGCGAAACCCGTGGTTGCTCTCAAGAAGACCTCAGTATTGATGACGAAGAGGAGCTTTACGACCAAGCGCGTGAAGCCATGCTAGACAAGGACGGTGGTAAGACCTGGGCAGCAGGCAACGTACGCATGGGTGAAGTCATCTTGATCATTGACTCTGACACTCGTGTGCCGGAAGACGCATTGCTGTATGGCGCCTTGGAGATGCACGAATCCCCCGAGGTCGCCTTGCTGCAGCACGCATCTGGCATTCTGCAAGTTGTCAACAACGTCTTTGAAAACGGCATCACCTATTTCACCAATCTCATCTACACGTCCATTCAGTTCGCTGTCGGAAGCGGTGACTGTGCTCCATTCGTCGGCCACAACACTTTCATCCGCTGGAAGGCGATTCAGTCAATCTCATGGGAAGAAGATGGTCGCACCCTCTTCTGGTCTGAAGACCACGTCTCGGAAGACTTCGACGTCTCTCTGCGCCTGCAGATGAGCGGCTTCGTTGTTCGCCTGGCTACCTACCACAACGGAGGGTTCAAGGAAGGTGTCTCGCTTACTGTCTACGATGAGCTTGCTCGCTGGGAGAAATACGCCTATGGGTGCAACGAGCTTGTGTTCCACCCCTTCCGCTACTGGTTCACTCGCGGACCCATCACGCCTCTGTTCAGGAAGTTCCTCTGGAGCAACATCAAGATCACCAGCAAGATGACGATCATCTCGTACATCTTCACATACTACGCTATCGCGTCCGCTATTCCTCTCACTCTTGGTAAGCTTCCCTCTATGGTAAAACACGTACCCCAACTAACCCTCTTTCTATCGCTAGCCAACTATGTGCTCGTCGGTCTGTTCACCGACGAAATCGACCAATACTACATCACATCCTGGAAGATCTTCGTCGGCATGGCAGTCGTCTTCAACGTCCTGTCGCCGCTCGCATACGCTATGCTTCGTCACCGCCTTGGTCAGAAGACATTCTTCGTCTGTCTTTGGGAGACCATTAAGTGGACACCCATGGTACATCACTAGGCTCACACCCCCTAGCGTGCATATCGGCTAACAGTCATATAGTTCGTCTTGTTCTTCGGTGGCCTCAGCTTCCACATGTGCAAAGCACTCATCTGCCACGCTTGCAGCATCAACATGGAATGGACAACCACAGCCAAGGAGCTCGAAGCCTCCGGCTTCCGCGTCGGCCTGGACCGCATCGTGCGTGACTTCAAGTACATGGTATGTGTCGCCCGTCTGATCATAGCCTTTGGCGCGCTAAGAACCTGACACTGATACCTGAACTAGTATGCTTTCATCATCCCGGTCACCGGCGGCATGATTTACCTGGCGTGTTTCGCACCAAGGGCCTGGGAAATCACGGATTTCACGGCCATTGTGCCCATTGCAAACCAGATTGGATGCCATGCGCTGTTGCCGTTTGCGCTTGGTTTGTTTTAAACTTCTGGATGGTCGAGTCGGATGAATACACGGATGGGTTTGGCGTTTTCCCTTTGCCTTCTCGAAAGCCAAGCCGACCGAGGTCTGGTCGATGGATGCGAAACACGAATGTTAGTTAATGTTGGGTCTGAATTACGTATAATACAATTTTGACGATTTCTCTTGCTACAATCTTTGTGTGGACACAAGCTCCACTGTCTCCAAAATTGTCATGACACAATGTGAGGTGTGTGATATCAATAGGACTGGAGTGACTGAATTTCCGGTGACAACCACGGAGAGAATCATGCTCTACGGTTTCGGAATTGGTATCATCAATTTCAGTTCCCGAGCCACGGGTCAACAATGCGCAATGGCCCAATAATGCCGTAATCCTACAGTGATCATGTTGTACACAGGTGCCTTATTCACGAGACCATAGCGTCAGTGCCAGATTGCTCTCCATCGCCCGCAACATCGTTTGCATTCTCCTCCTCGCCATCACCCTCACCCTCACCCTCACCCATCTCTGCATCTTCGGCCGTCTCATTGCCCTCACTGTCCCCATCTATCTCGCTATCATCAGCCTCCGTCCTTTCTCTGCTCGCCAGGTTCGGGAACATAGGCTTCCTCTGACCCTCTTCGTCTTCATCATCAGCATCATCCTCCTCCAACTCGCTTAGCTCGCTCTCGTCGTCAGCACTGTCGTGAATACTTCCAGGCGCACTAGTCTCAACCGAGATGTCCCCACCCAGCGACAGTAGCGAAGTATTGATGACAACCTGCACCCTGCTTTCTGGCACTGCACCAGTGACGCGAGATGCGGTCTGGGCCGGAGTTTTAGGGTAGCAGGTTTCGGCTGCGTTGCGGATCTCGCGCCGGCCAACACCAATCTTGCGACGCACGGCAGGTACAGTGGCTGCAGCAGCGTCCGACACTGTGGATGCCGGCACCTGAGGGGTAGGCGTCGGAGCTGGATCTGGCGTCTCGGTCCCGCTTGCGCCATCGGTGTTCATTAGGCTCATGATGTTCATGGTAGGGTTCCTGGCTGGTGGGGGAGGTTCTTGCGGCTGCGGCAGTGGTGGCGGTGGCGCATTGCGTGCTGCCTCTTCTTGCTTCACGCGCTTCTCTTCATCTGAAAGCGTCTTGCCGATGGTTTGGAAGAGGTACGCATAAGCATCACCGGTAAGATCATCGATAGGACCCGGTTTGACGAGGCCTTGGTTGATCTTCTTCAGTTCCTGAGATTCCCGCAACACATCGAGAGCTGCGTTGTCGCCATTCTCTCGTGCCTGCATCCATCTTTCGAGCGGCTCTTTGCGTTCCAAAAACTCATCATGGAATATGGCGCTGAAGGTGGAAGTCTCAAGGCCTTCGGGCAAGCTGGCATGTTTGCGTAAAATGCGGAGGTAAGCACTGCAAATGTCTTGCCAGACTGCAGTGTGCTCGAATAATTCGTGATTGCGCCTTCGGACTCTCCTTGCAAGTAGTTCAAGATTTGTTCTGTCTTGCAGGTCCTCCAGGATCTTAACAAAGAAGCGTGTGTATTGCGTCGTGTACACAAAGTGACGCCCTGGTCTTTCAGCATCAGGTCGCCAGACTTGTAACACCATGGTTTTCGTGAACATCTGTTGAGTCAATTCGTGCCTGGCACCAGCAGGTCCGAGCAGTGCATCATCAGTGACCTCGTTCTCACACTGACGCGGAATGAAGTCTTGTACTTGGCTAGGGAAGTCGTGGATGATCTGAGCTGTTCGGTAGATCATACGGTGGTGCCAATTTTGCTTGTCCGCCACACGCAAGCGCTTCAGGATCGTAAGCACGTACTGCGGCCACTCTTCCCTGGTCTCAGGCAATGCTACGGATTGAGCGTATGAGGTATTGTGGAGTAGCATGCCAGCCTCTTCCAGATTGATACTGTGCCTCATATACATCTTGTGTACAATGATGAGAAGCTTGTAGTGCGGCTCCAGAATGGGCTGAGACTTGTTGTCGCGGCTGTTCTTGCCAGGCACAAGTTCAAGTGCACGCAAGAAGCTCTCAAAGACTTTTGGCGCGCTAGGAGGTTGATCGTTCGGTGGAATTTTCTCTCGAGGTGCCGAATGCATCTTCCATAGACACTTTCCGAGCATGAAGTGTATCATCCACTGGCCAGACCTATGTTCCAGCGTGCGCGAGAACAGAGCCTTGGCGAACTTCCACGCGGTGTATGGTCGTAGTGGCTTAAAAGAGCCACCTCTGACCACGCCCTCATCGGTGCTCAAGAACTTCTCGACCTCTTCAACAGCAAAGACGCGCATTGCGAGAGGTCCTCTGGAAGAGTTGTAGATCCGCATAGCGAAATCGTGGTATAGCTCTGTCAATTTCTCGGCTGTCTCAGTGGTTGCATCGGCCGATTGCTTAGCTAGCGAGGCCGCCATAGAATAGCAGTGAATAGCAGCGCGTTGTAGCGACACCAAAGTTGACATTTCGTTGTTCATCTTGTCCGCCGACCACATTATATTCTCATCGATCTTCGTGTCGTAGGCCTGTGCCAGCCTGAACCAAGTTTGCCAGTTTCCCATACTATACTCCAGATCCTGCATGAAGAACGCGATAGCGATGTCGACATCTTCTTGTGGAGAGCCACCGGGCTTTTTCGTCGTGCGGAACCTCGTCAAGGCGATGTGTCCCATGAGGAAGTACCAGCCTTTGGATGCCAAGACAGCGTCATTCTCGGGAACCGGTTTGACCATCAGCTCTACGCTGTCGCCTTTAAGACAGCCGTATAACTCAACCGGTCTGATCGAAGATCTGAGATATGCGCGATAGATCTCTCTGTTGTGCAAGATAGCTTCGGTAGGCTTCTTACGACTGAGCGCACCATGGACTTTCTCAATAGTGTCCTTGAGACTGTGTTTGACAAGGTCTTTGATGGGCAACTTGCTTGCCTGCAAAAGGAGAAGATCTACCGCCTGTAGAGCAATGCCCTTGTCGAGGAACGCATCGTGTGTGCAGTGATGCTCGATCAGCTCATACGACGGGTTCATGAAGCAGTTCAGCCCATAGAGGTCATACAGTACTTGAGCCTGCTCCTGATCGTAGCCCTCGATGTGCGTCATCTGGAAGAATTCGTCCTTGACCATGCGTACGAATTTTCTGTTCAAACCATCACAAATACCCCGGAGACCGAGGTTGCGATGAAGACAGCGCAAGAAGTCGAAACGGTCTTCCATTGGGTTTGCATATGCCTCGCGGTGCTGATCGATGCCTTCCTTGAGTAGGCTATACAGTATCATCCAGATCTGAATCTGCAACTCGTGGACGGCTTGAGTGGTAAGGGCAAACGAAGGCAAAACAAGGTCGTTTGGTCCGAGCGGCGGGGTCGTCTGTCCGATTTGGATAGAATCTTCATACACGTTGAAGACCTGGAGAATGTGCAGTAGCTCGCCAAGAAGTGTGATGGCACGCTGCAAACCATCTTCATCTAGACATTCCCATGCGTCTGTGGACTTTTCACACATGGTGAAGACCTTGCTGATCATTACATGAAGCATGCGCACACTCTTCAGCACAGCCTTCTGTCGCTCTTCTCGTTCGAGGTTGAGAAAGGCAGTGTTACGGATCTCGTCGAGGACCATCGTCATCATGCGGAAGTAGCACGCGACAACCATTGGTTGATACTCTATTGTCGCGTAGGCGTCTCGCAGCCGCTGCCACAGCATAAGCTTAACAGAAACACTACTGCCTTCCAGGAACCCAATCAGATCTTGAGAAACCATTTGAGGTGCGGCGTCCTCCATGTCATCAGTATCGGAGTCAGAGTTTTGCCGAGCGCTCAGGGCTTCAAGCAGTGGTTCCAGATTCTCGATTGTCGCGGCCGGATCATTCATCTCGTTCTCTGTCACTTTGGCGAAGAAGTCTTTTGTTGTCAATTCGGAGAGTTTGCGATCGATAGCGGCAACGGAGAGTTCGGGCATGATGGCGTTGTTGGGGAGATAGATCACCGTGTCCTCTGCTGCAAGCAGAATATGTCGGAGATCCTGCATACACTCCAGAGCGTAGTCCTGATCTACGTCGTTGGAGACAGATACGATGAAAGTTGTGGCCCAGAGGAATCGTAGATTGAGGTGATCGGACGGGGCCGGAGTCGAGTTTGACACGGACCGGATGTGCATCATCTCTCTGGTCAAATTTGACCAACGTTGCAGCCTGTCCCCTTGTTCAGTGACAGTGTCTGCATCGACACCACTGTTGGGCTCTCTGATGAGGCAAAAGACATCCAGATGAAGCTCGAGTATGGTCAGCAGCATCTCTGACAGCTTTTCAACGTCCGAAAAGTCAAGGTTCCCGTTATCGTGTCGTCGCTGGGAAGCCGCAAGCTCGGCAGATGCAGATGCGAAGATCTGATTGTCGAACGTGTGGGCCGTTCGTACAATCACTGTTTTCAAGCTCTCAGGCCATGTGTATTTCGCATAGGGACTTGAACCTGGCAAGTTGTCCTTCGGGGTTGTCATTGCTTTGATGAACGAGTAGGCAACTTCTGCGGTTGATGACCAGCCCTGATTGACCGTCTCCAGAAACTCCTGTAAATGATCGTTTGGCACGGGGTCAAACTTGACTTGCGGTTTGGAAGCACTCGAGCCTGCTAGCGAACTCAAACCTGCAGATGAAGTCGAGTGGCTACTGCTCATGTTCTCTCCACCAACAAGCAGCAACGGAGCGAGTCGATCAGAGTAAGCATTCAAGAAAGCGGCGAAGTCTGACCGCGCGACTTGAAGTGGGTTGCTCGAAGAGTTGTGAGTTCGACTTGTATCACTCATTTCGGCGGCTGCTTCAAGCTGTTGTCTCACACTTTTACCTGCTTCGAAACCTGTGACGCCCAACCTTTCTAATAGTACGCCGGTTGTCTCGTACAGCCAATCGTCTGCGGCTTTGCGCTCATTCAATTGCTGCTCGAATTCCCATTGTCTGTTCGCATCAATCGTCGGTTGCTTGCTCTCGGCGAGCTCGAGTAGCGATTCTCGACCCCTAGTGCGTCTACTTTTGGCACGACTTTCCTCGACACCGTCTAACAATCCTGCAGCATCACCCGATCTTTTACGAGTAGGTAGTGACACTGTTGAAGAGTCGATAATGTCGGGCCGAGACACGACACGCATGGCAGGATCTGCGTCAGCGATCTGAGGCTGCACCGTTGGAATACCAGGACCCATACCAGGAAATTGTTCGGCGAGAGTTTTCGGCATGAATTGAACTCTCTTCGCTGGGAAAATTTGGGACGCGACAGGAAAGTCGCTCTCACGCGTCGCAGGCAGATCGGACTGCATCTTTTCGTCCGCCAGGTCAAAGGAGATGACGGAAATAGGCGCAGAGCTGTACTGATTGGCGTTCTGATGGCGAAGCAGAGCATCGCCTAGCCCCGTCCAGGTGTCTGGTGCAGATATGATGGCACGTTCTTGCCGTGGTAGTTGCTTGTGGTCATGAGTGTCTTGTTTTAACAAGCTCTTCTGTCGTGAAACGATGTTGTGGTATGGATCCAGGCGCTGCTTCAGAATCTTAGATAGAAATTTGCGCTTGCTCGTTGGTAATGGTGCTTGGAGAATTGAAAGCTGGTCCTCAAGGGTCATCACTAGTTCGCGCAGCCGCTCGCCAGCCATACTATCCTCCAGGCCTGGGAGGGTCATGAGACTAGCAAGTCCCTCTTCGTCTCCATCAAGCACAGCCTCGAGGCAGAATCGCGCGGCGCGCTTGCTGTTGAGCAATTCACCAACTGTAGCAGTCATTCGCCACAGGTCGAGATCAGTAGCATCTTTGTCAAGCGCCTGCACGAAATGGTCCAACGCCGCTGTCGCATCCGCCAGAATTTGGCGCAAACTCACGTTCAGAGTCTCGATATTAGCTGCGAGCGCCTCGAGCCTGAATTGGGCATAATTCTTATGCGACAAGTGTAGAATTTGCGGTAGAGTGCTGTTGTTGGTTTCGAGGTTGCCACCTGAGAATCCAGTCGGCGCTGCAATATCTAGCAAGACATCTTCCACGTCTACACTCGGACCGTAGAGCTCGATTCGCCTGAGCTCAGTTTGCGACTCGGGATAGTGGAAGATCTCAGATGCGAAGAGCTGGCGGTAGGCCTCGGCGGCTTTGTCGAATGAGCCCGGGCCCTCGGAGTGGTATTTGAGCGCAGCCTGGTAGAGTTTGAGGGTTTCCTCGATCTGAATTTCTTTGGTGTCGTCGACCTCAATATCAGATTCGTCGTCCGACTCGATGTTCAGGGCCTTGAAGCCAGACATGGTGACGTTGTTGCGTGCTGCCTGGAAGCACAATCATGCACGCTTGTGAGCGAGGTCAGAAGTCCAGCGTCTACCCTGCCTGAAAGTGGTGTCGCCGATTGTGGACGTGGTGTGGTGTTGTGAAAGTGAGGCTGCAATGCGAGCAATGTGATATCACAAATATGGCCTGCTCCTATACGCGAGCGTCGCGTTAATTAAATTGGAGGTGTCGCAAGGTGAAGGGAACGCGCAGCTTTGGGGACGGAAGAAGCTCGGCCGACAGTGGCCGAAGGAGCAGCAGCAAGCAGCAACAGCCAACAGGTGTCCGTGACGAGATTAGCTGGGTGCATGCGCCCAGTCCCCTGCTATACCGGGTAGAGTCTCACACAGAAAGTGAATTGCATTGTTGATTGCTGCATTGCACCACTCATTCACCAAATCACCCTTGTGTCCACGTCAATTGGAGCCCTGCAATTGCAAGATACGCAAGGAGAGCTACAGGAGAGCTCAATACACTGCGCCAGTGCCCGCAGTCAACAATAGACCATGCCTTCAACCGGCATCCCAGAGTCAGTCCCTCAACAGCATAAATGAATGCCCACCAGATTTACTAACAATGTCCTAGGCTGTTCGAAGATGATGCACACTCCGTTGTAGAGATCCGAACAGACAGCCTCTCGACACTCCGCGAACTCGGCCCACCCGATCTCGTCCACCTCGTGAAGCAACCCGTCAAGTCGACCAACAAACAGGTAATTGAACACTCTTAGCACAAGGAACTGGCTCTAGAGTACAAAATCAGCAAGAAGAAACACTCGCTAAAGCCTGTCAAAGGTAGGCGTGTACCACCATGTCACCGGCATCGACGCATCCTCTTCCGCCAGCCTGGCTGCGTACATCAACACCCTGACCTACTCGCCCAACGATAAGCTGAACAAGGTCACATCTGGAATCTACTGGTAGGTGGATCGGGACACCCAAAGGCGCATGCGCAGCTGACATGCGACAGCTGCTACAATGCTTTCTCACGAGTCGACATGCGAGTGCAAGTGCAGATCCCGGGCACAGTCGAGAGCTACTGTGTGGACGAACGAGGGAGCAAGATGGAGGCAACTGAGGAACACTGGCTGGAGACATACCTTTGCAGTGTCCTGAGGGCGTATTCGTACGCCGACAACGGATCGGGCGACACAATCAAGCGGATCATTGGCGTGCGACGATTCAACCCGATCACAAGCACAGATCAAGAGCAGCGTTTCCTGGACGCCGCGGAACGTTTGTTCTTCAGTGGTATGTCAGGTATGCGTGCGGATACATGGCTCACACTAACAATAAACAGGATGGCAGCTTGGCTCCGACCCCGAAATCCAAGTCCCTAATCTGGTCAGCAACCATCTCACATCTGGCATTTTGAGCTACATCAAGATCTCTGGACGATTCGCTTCTGGAATAAACCTCTTTGAGAAGCTACGCGCTCGGGACCCTGAGATCTCTTCTCTACTCGCACGCGTGTACATGGCTGGAGACGAGGAAGTGAAAGCCGTCCAGCTACTCCACCAAGCGATCCAGGAGCTACCCATGGACTACTCTCTACTTGACTGCCAAGCAGACTTCTGCAACAAGAAAGGCCGCAGCGACCTGGCTTTGGACATTGCGAAGCGTGGCGTGATAGCAGCACCAAGTGAATTCAACACTTGGGCACGACTGGCAGAAGTTTACGTCGGACAAGAACAGTGGGAGCTTGCACTTCTGACTCTCAACTCATGTCCCATGTTCACATACCAAGACAAAGATGCACCCAGGCTGCCCGAGCCATCAAGGGTATCGCTACCCTTGGCACCTGAGACCCTCTGCGACGAAATCGATGATGCTGGCGCCGCACCAGAGATTGACATGGTGCACCCGACTCTGAGAAGACTGGCTGCTGGCAACTACAAAGGCACATTCCACAAAGCATACATGCTTCTCACACAAATCACCAAGAAGATTGGATGGGATCAATTACTGAAGACCAGAAGTCAAGTCTTCGTGATGGAGGAGGAATACAGAGCCGAGAAGCAGGCTGTCCCTGGAGACAAGAGCCGCAACGCAAGCACGACCGCGCTGCGAAGCCCCGACACACCTCAGCCCAACGGCCACGGCGAAACCGAAGAAACCTCTCACAGCGAAGACGAGCACACGGGTGGCAAGCCATCAGCCGCATCGTCTCACCTCGATCCCGACGTCTCCAAGCCCGACACAACCATCACCGTTCGCTCCGCATCAGAAACGCCTCAGCCAATCGACCCTTCACACCAGGACTACACACAATTCCAGCACAAGCGACTTTGCGAGCGTTGGCTGGACAACCTCTTCATGGTCCTTTACGAGGACCTGCGCATTTACACGATCTGGCGTACCGAAGCCGCGCAATATCGCCAGCAGCAACTCTCTTACAAGAAGAATCCCGAAGAGTGGGAGATTCTGGGCGACTTGGCCGAGCGCCTGCATCACCCGGACGAGGCGGTCGAGGCGTGGCAAGCATGCTTGAGCATGCGCTTCAGCCCGAAGGCGATGCGAGGTGTGCTTGGTTTGTACGAGAAGCATGGTGACCACAGGGGAACGCTGGGCGCGATTATCAGGCTTGTCGCGTGGCAGTACAGGTGGTATTCCGAGGTAAGTGACGATGACTTCCGTGGGAAAGCGTGAACCAAGACTAATATTTCTGCAGTTCTCACCCGATCTGCTGTACGCCATCCGCAAACTCATTGAAGAGGAAGGCGCTGTCAAGGTCCGCAGCATCATCCAAGCCACAAGCTTGCCGCAGCACATTCTAGACCTCACCCACCAATATGCGGCACTGTGTGCTGCGTTCAAGAGCGATGGAACAGAGGGATAGTTGTTTGACGCCCACGACACGTGCATCCTATTGCGGTAATATTGACCGAGCTTGAGTTATCTGAAAGCGCTGTAGCATTGTGTCTGCAAAAGGCGGGTCAAGGTATTTCCTCTTCGGCCGCGATGGACACCAAAGCTACTTTCGCCATATAGGCACCATACCCAATTTCGCGAACATATGATCAATCCAACAGCCCGTTTGGGCCGATTTTCAAAACACTTCACCTTCACTACATGTCTTTTGAAACCTTTGTCTCTCAAGCCTTTACTATCGCCGCCTTGACATGCGCGAACCTGCACTCTCCCCGGTTGACCCCTCCAGCATTGAAGCAGTCCAAGCAAAGACCCCAAAGCCGCTCCTTGTGCAACTTCTTCACCAGCATCAATTTCTGCTCGAACACCTCGACAAGAGGCAAGCAGAACTCGCACTTGTCGCAGTCGTCGTACTCGGGCTCTCTGAATCTGTCGAATCCTTCGATCAGCTGCTCGGCTGTGCTTGTTGCTCCCCAGGCTGTTGGTGGCCACAGGCCGGCATCTCTGAGAGCGCCGAGGTACAAGGGTGCTGCTTGCGAGTCGACGGCGCAGAAGGTGGGCTTCTCGTCTGGAATATCGGCGGCCTCGGGCTCTGTGTCGGGCGGGCAGTCGATGTAGTGGTGCGACTCCTTCGCCAGCGCGATCGAGCATGGGTCGGTCAAGAGGTCGAGATCCAGGCGCAGCGCAGCGAACATCTCAGCTTGGCGCTGGAGGAGCGCGGATTTGATGCGTCTCACTCCCTCGGGCACCTGTTCGCTGGTCGAGAGTGCGCTTTTGGCGCTGTTGGGGGTCGAGTGTCGTACGTAGTGTCCAGTGAAGCGGGCGAAGTACATTGCTTCATCGAGAAGGAAGGACGCTTGAATCATCTTCAGGGTCTCAGAGGCATTGTTCGGCGCCGATGTCATCTCAGTGAAGATCCGGTCAAACCACTGTGTGGTCGCGCGAGAAATCGCGTGTGCGCAGCGGTACCTGGTCGCAAGGACGCCGACGCGGATGAGAGCATCTGTTGAGATGTAGGCGGGTAGAGCCTGCGTGCGGAAGTGCAGGATGTAGAGGACGAGGATCAAGGCATCGCCGTCGTCTTCTGGGAGGGCAATGAGCTTTCCGGTCGGCAGGCTGGCTGATGCTGTCGAAATGGCCGATGAGTCGGTCGCAGGCGGTGGCGGTATGACGGGAGTGGCGAGGGCGTCCTTGAAGACAGAGGAAGCCATGGACAATACGGCTGAGGAGCATCGCAGTCCGGTTCTGTGCACGCATTAGAAGGTGGTCAGATCCTGAGAAAGGTACTGTAAACTCACGGTTTCTCCTCATCGTTGAACTTGTTGACGACAAGTAGCACGTCACCGTCCTCAAACACATCGATGTTCTTCTCAGGCTTCATTGAGAGTGCGACGTTGATGTCGAGTGGCAGAGGCGCACTGCGGCGTCTCTTGGGCTCGCGGCCATCTTGCGGCTCTGTGTGGCCGTTGGTCTGCATTGCGTCTTGCGTGTCTGGTGAGTGTGGACGCTTCGTCATGAAGTAATCCAAGTGGAGGAGTGAGCTTTACGTGAGCGAAGGAGGCGAAGCCGCACAAGTGTGAGGTCGCGCGACTCTTCGCCTTTCACAAGACGCAGTGGTCGCGCCTTCCGCTTGTCTGTTTTGATCGCACTTTTTGGCTTGGACGTCTATTCGCACCTTTAACCACACACATACACATCGCCTTCTTCTGTGGCGGACCGTATCCGCGTCTTCGGATAGGGAAATCATCACTGTTCAACCTTTCACATCGAGATCAATCTTCTGCATCCTTCCAAGATGGCACGCCGATGACGTTTCCATGTGCTGCCTGCAGACGATACATACATCATTAAGGACTTCGACATGTTCAAGACTATGCCAAAGGCGAAGGAAACACGTCGTGTCTTACAGCATGTAAGTTGGCGGTGGTCAAGTGACATTCCACTCTCCCGCTACCCGCCTGACCGCCACAGCAGGATTCCACAGAGACAACATCTGCAGTCCACCAAGTCTTTAACACCACAGAGCTCATCGAGATGATTCTCCTCGTTGACAATCTTTGCATGGAGCAGTTATTCGTCCTGCAACGGGTCAGCAAAAGGCTACAAAACGTCATTGAAGGCTCCCAAAAACTGCAAGTAAAGATCTTCGGTTTGCTTGCGTGTACCTCCCAAGATGCAAGGCCGAGTCTCGGGGAAGACTTCCAAAGCTCATATGGAGATGGCGATTTTACGCGATTCAATCCTCTGATGGGCATCTCACGCGCAGATACTCGCCTCCAGTTGCTGCTGTTTCGTCACTTCAACTTCAGGCTTGAGTGGGAATACGAGAAAGAGCGCACACAGCTTTGTCTTCGTTCCCCACATCCATTGGGCGGGGCGATAGAGAAGAAGCTGAGACCGCACTTGGCAGGATCGTGGTGGAAGATGGCGATAACCAAAGTCCCACTGACTGTGAGAGTCCAGGTGGACGATCAATACTTGAAACGCCTCTCTCTCACACAAAGACGAAGATGCTGTAATGGGGAAGCTCGTCAACATACTGAGCACCTGGTACAGTGACAAATACCAGCGACGTAGACATCGCTACAAGACTGCACCAGCACCACGCTGTAGACGTGGCCTAACGCTCCTGACTGACTGATCAACGCGGCCGACGGAAACCAGACATTCGACATGCATAATGGTTGTCTAGCCATGGCTAGCTTGCACTTGTTGTTGGCAGGCACAAGGCGGAGACTGAAAACGCACAGGGAGGGGGCGTCACCGTTGAAGAAGTATCACACGAAAGTTGAAGGATCAGGGATTCCGCTCATGGATGCAAGATCCGGAGAATTCCTGAATTTGGAGAGAGAATACAGATGGGCGGTCAACGAATAGAGGACGACCTGACCGCAGTTACGAGTATAAAAAAGAGGTTGAGTGCACAGTAAGGACGATGTCCAAAGGGTCTCTAGCGCTTCTTCACATGTTGCTCGCCCAGCCACAGCTTTCCCAGGATGTTGCCTCGGCTGTTTGTCGATGCGCAATTCGCCCAAAGTGGAAGGCATCATCACACTCCTCTGCTGGTCAGCCCTCCCTGCGACCTCACAACCTGCCAGATATTCCATGTAAATTTCATTGTGATTTCTCGCCGACGCAGGCATGGCCTCCTCCCGCCCTGCCAGCGACGACAGTCGCTCGTCTTCTGTGTCCGGCAACCTTCCCAAGCGCCCCATAGATCCGATCACGCGTACCGCATTGCGCTACACAATCTCTCCACGAGAATACGAACTGCTGCACCAGTACCTTATATCACGAGCACCAGAACGCGTGCAGAAGAGGACGCCAAACCCAACACGATATGAAAAGATCACCAAGAGTGCGAGCGATACCGGCGATTACAATGTTGCGACTTTGAGGGCGGCGTTGCGCCTGTTTGCTGGCACATACACTGGGCTGAAGACATGGGAGCTTGTGTCACGCCAGATCGCTAGCAGGAGAGGTGGAGCTTCGTAAGTGCCTGATTTTCTAGGCGTATAAAAGAGTACTGATCTGACCCATTGCAGCACCAAGTCCAAGGCCCCTACACATCGCCATCCTAATGCTCGTATTGCGCTGTCTCTCTCAACAATCCTGCTTTTCCACCGTCTACTGTTCCGCTTCTTCCGGCGTCTGCGTGTATCGCTACTCGAAGGCTCTGCTGAGCCCTGGCGTGAACGTAATCCTACACTGGCCAAGCTGCTCACCTCCAAATACACGCCTGCGATCGGTTCGTCATTAGCAGGCCTCTGTCTCGGAGTAAGCCCTGCAGATCAACTCAGAATCACCATCGCCATCTACACCTTCTCACGCAGTCTCGAATTTGGCTACAATGCCCTGTCCGATTCTGGCTACATTTGGCGTGACGGCAAACCATGGTGGTTCGGCAGCTGGCTAATAATGCCGTTCGCTTGTGGACAGCTTTTGCACGCTTTCGTTCTGGACCGTGACTGCTTCCCCGAGAGCTATGGACGATTCATCCTACGACAAAGCCCAGAGTACATCCAGACAAGACCCGCAGACTATCCCGCCAGCAGGCCTTGGCCAGCGACCTTCGATATTGTAGATGCGCTCGCCGGCTTGAGCAAGCTAAAATGGCCTGCCTTCATCTCGCCCATACTATTCCCAGGCAAAGAGACTCTCCCCCTGTCGCTGTCAAAAGTGAGCCCGCTCACATCTGCAGCTCATCCTCTCATAAAACACACCAGCTGCGCAGTCCTCCACCCAAAGGACCCCAGCTGCACCCGCACATACCTCAAATACTTCCTCCGATCTTTCCCGGGCGTCGCCCGCTTCTTCACCCTCTTCTACGGTGCATTCGCAATGCTCGCATACAAGTCTCTCCTCAAAGACCCAATGCCGTTCCTGAACCGCCTAGCCGCGCGAATCCTCCGCATGAGTCTCTTCATCACCGGCTCCATCGGCACATCATGGGGTTCAATCTGCCTCTTCAATAACTACCTCCCGCAAAGCATTCTTCCTACCCAACGCTGGTTCCTCGGCGGCTTCATCGGCGGTCTATGGGCATACGTAGCGAGGAACGGCGAGCGCGGCAACTTCCTATACAGCTTGCGCCTGTCGATCGACAGCCTGTGGAAAGTCGGCAGGAAGCGAGGATGGTGGAAGGGAATCAGTAATGGCGACGTTCTTGTCTTTGTTGCTAGCTTGGCGTTGATGAACGCTGTGTACGAAGCTAGGCCTGCGGCGGTCAAGGGTGCTGCCGTAAGGAAGGGCATGGGTGTCATGAGAGGCGAAGGCTGGGTTGACAAAGCGCAAGCCAAGAATGACGAGACGAAGGAGGGGAACGAGGTGCAGAGCACAGGCGAGGCAAAAGAAGAGTAAAGTAAGGATCATGACGTGTTGGGATTTAAGTGTAATGTAGTTTAGACTGAAAAAATGACCTTCGAACCTGATCTTGATCGGTCTAAATACCGCAATCATATAGAGCCACGGGTGTCTTTACAGTGATGCCTGGTCACGCAAACTTGTCACACAATAAACGACCATGCTGGTGCTATGAGAAAAGAAAAGTCCGGTTTTACAACCCTTATATACTCCATGAGTGTATGAGCCGTGCTTGTGCAGCCTGTAGAACGCCAATAATAGTCCCATCTCATCCTGTACTGTGTACTATCCAGGCCGTCATAGGTACTGGAAAAAGGGCAAACAACCACCAAATGAGGAAAAAAGAAAGAAAAGCACCAGGCTGTAGTAGTAGAAATAAAAGTCCGGGACAGTCTTACTGGAGCCCTCGCGACGTTGGCAGCTCGGGTCTAGATGGATGGTTCATGGACCTTCTCGGCCTGAGAGGTGTTCTCTCGTCAGCACTATCGGGCCTGCCGTCTTCTGATACGTGTATGTGCACGATCGAGGGCCGATGCTGACGTCGTTGTTGATTTTCGTTCTCGACGAAATGGAACGGTGCAGCGACGTGGACCTCATGCTGAGGACCGGTCTTGCGCTGGACGATAAAGAATGCTTGGACCACGCCCACCAAGGCAACCGCCGTGCTCGCCCACCAAGCGAGAGCTGTGAGATCGATTTGAATGCCAACTCCGTAGAGGAATCCTGCGATCGGCGCTGCCATTGTTCGGCAAGCCGCGCCCGTTGAGGCAGCCAGCCCATTGATCTTCCCGAGACAGTTCGGGGCAGGCGATGCTTCTTTGATAAGGATCAAAAGAATGGGGTAAGCGACGATCGAAGTGAGGTTGCGAATCGTGAGGCATGCGTAGATGCCGGGATAGAGAAGGTGTTGTGGTAGAAATACCAACCATGGAACGATAAAGTAGGCAACTGGATGGGCGATCGTGACAGTGATGAAAGTCCGCCAAATGCCGAGATAGCTCGCCATCAAAGGGAACACGACTCCTTGAACCAACAGCGCAATCATTCCCTGGACAGTCATGATTACACCGACATCTTTGGTGCTCAAGCCAAGTCCACCAGCAAGAGAACCTGGTGGAAGATTTTTGCCCATCATATGTGTACCATCAGGTGCCACTCGTTCATCTTGGAAGAAGATCGGCAACAAGTGATCGTAGGTCATACTGTGGTAGGTGAAGATACCCAAAGCCACTATGAGCAATGTGACACGTCTGGTGAAAGTCTTGCCACTCATGCTTGCAGGTCTGCTTGTTCCGTCTGCTTTGACATTCCAATCTTCCTCAATAGCGGATTCCTCAACGTGAGCAAAGGTGCCGTAATTGTCTTGCTCAAGGTTGGCAGCCGCTCCGCCGGACGTCAGAAGAGGCCTGCTTGTCGAGACACTCGGTCTGTGAGGCACGTGCGGCACGGTCGTAACATCCGCTGGCTGCTTGTCCGGGTGCGTCTCCTTCATGAAGATCCATGCGGCAAAGACGGAAAGCAACATAAGAGCCGAACAAATCAGGTTTGGCAACAGGTATGGGAAGCGGCCGAAGATGCCATCTGCGGAAAAGCGACCAGGGAAGTTGTTCACAGGATCAGAGAACAAGCCACCGATCGAGGGACCAATTATGGTTCCGACAGACCAAACAAATGGCATGACAGCGTATGCCTTCGCTGCAAATAGTCAGAAAATTGCCGCGCATCAGTATATTTGCAACTACACTTACGTTCGTGCTTCGGGTTTGTGATCATTTCACCGACCATCGTTTGAATGACTCCCATATTGCCATTGAGAGCTCCGCCTAATGCTCTGCCGATAAGAGCCATCCAGAAGTTGGTTGCAAGTCCGACGGACAGGAGAGACACAATGGTTCCCAAACAGCCGAGGAGAACGACAGGCTTTCTTCCTATTTGATCTGAGAGAGCTCCCCAAAAACTAGTGGTTTCGTCAGCAGAGCGCTTTTTGGTGTCAAAGTCGCGCAAAAGAGTCAATGAAAATCTTACACAGAGGAACAAGCCTCCGCAAGTGCGAAGGCTGCGATAAGGATTCCGGCATAGAAGGATGCGTCGCTCTTGTTACCAATTTCGAAGTGCAGTACGAGTTTCCACGCATACGGGAATATGGAGGTAATTGCAATCGGTTCAGCAACTCTCACGAGCGCTGTACACAGATGGGTCAGTATTTGGAACGTTATCACTGAGGCGCATTGACTGACCTAGCAGGAAGAGCTGCGCTGTTGGAAACTTATCGGGGTCTCGAGGTGAGGATCCTTCTCGTGTAAGTACCATATCCGCAGAGTCCAGGTCCAATCTTACGATGCTTCCGGCTCAAGCACACGGTAGGTTTTCCACCGCTGTTATGACGAATTGCACGTGACGTGGGTGGTAAATGATGCGACCAGCGCTACGAGGCAACGTGACCACGCTGATAATGTTTTTTTTGCGCGAGATCGCGTGTCTGCTGATTAGTGTGAGAAGAATTGTGAGGGAAGTGAAACGTAGCAAGCAGAGAGAGTGAGGTTGGGAAGCGATACAGAGGTGCGGAGAAGATAAGTTAGAGGCGGCAGGTGGCACAAGGTTTGTCGAATGGAGTGGGCAGCCGCTGCCGATTGCTCGGCATGATGCAAATTCTACTTGATTCTGACGCTCGACGATCGGGATACAACGATGTCTGTCGTTGCGGTGTCATTGTCAATCATAGAGCACAAATCGAACTGTGATGATCAATATAATCATGAAGACCATCTGCTCCAGCCATCATCTCCGAACCTTGCGGGGTCTTGATCTGCCTTACTGCCATCAAACATCAAACACACGACCCATAAACCCCAGATATCCGCAGAGACTAAATGAATGCAGGTCCACACGGCCCGTCGGCACACGTTCACTAGCGCCAGCCCTGCGTCATGCACGCATATCGGTAGCGAAACTTGTCTTTGCTTAAGAGACAACCATCCACAACCCGGCGTTGCAGAAACAAATTGCAAAATAAATCGTCTTCAAGATCGGCTTCTAGATCGTCTTCACATTGTCCACTCCCCTGCGATCTAACCTGAAGACCATCTGCTTTCAGTCCTGGTCGCCAGAGTATGCAGAGCCGTTGCCACTGAGTGCATCTCTGCGTTGTCTGGCTCCAGTTACATCGTCTCTGTATAGGCATGCTTGTGTTCATGTCGATACGCTCCGAGAGAAATGCGGATGAACGCGTCGGGCAGCCATACATAGGCCTATGAAGGTGGGATTTCGTACATCTTGTTCCCTTTTCGCAACACAACATTCTTTGTATGCAGGTATGCGCGGTCCGATGGCAAGAGACGGCGAGCTGTAGCGCTGACCGGGGTGTGAATGTATTGAAGTTGGAGAATTGGGCGCTGACCTGGGATGGCTAAGGCTGTGCAATCCATAAGAGTGAATGGATCGAAGAACAAAAAGCTTAAGAAGAATCGCGATGCGAACAGCAGATTGAAATCGACCTTGATCTCTCCATCTGCATTTTGCACCGCATCTATATCGCACATGCGCGCCAATTTCCTTGGTCGCACATGCGAGGTTCCTGGAATCGTCTCGCGGAAGGTCTTGTTGGTCCTCTGGAATACAAAGACGTCCGAAGTATAGACGTCCTTAAGGATCTGGTCCAGCAGCTCGGGAATGCCGAAGACAGTCTGGGCTGTCAATGCCATCATCGGTACTGATATCTTCTTTCGTCCGTAACCAGGGTCGATGAAGATGAGATGGATTGAACAGTAATGAGAAGGACGTGGTCAGGGTAGTGCTGATATTTGAAATTGCAGGCAACAGCAGCCAGGTGCAGTAAACGTTGCAATACTTTTGCCCCTCTGAGACAGACATATTTGTCAAGCCGCGCTTACCTAGACCTGCTGATGATTGGCGGTTGGTAAATCCCAGGCTGAATGGTGCCCTCTGCTGATGCGATCAGAATTGGTATTGAGCTCCATTGTCGAGTGCCGATACTGCAGAATCATGCTGCAGATAGGCTTTGTGAACGATAAGTGACTGTATCGCCACAAGCCACGTCACAGATGCGAAAAGTCATGTTCATGAAGAAGGAAAGGCAGCTGTATGCTCGGAAGGTCAGCAGATATGATGTAGCGGGTCCGTGCGCCTCTCGCTAAACCATCTTGGGACTTTTCTGCGAAGACACCTCTATCTTTCGGATTCGGACCACATGAACGTAAACACTTAGTCAGAGTACGACCGAGCCCGACAGGTGATGGTAGCCGATTTCCTACGTTTTCTCTGATGTATGAACTTAAATCGGGGCTGGCATCGCGCGTTCAAAGTCCGAAGAGCGCGGTTTACTAATGTGGGCTCATCAAATGTCGGGCTGATATTTGCACCGTTCTTTCGGCAATGCCCATGTGTGCGACTTTATAAATTCCTCAAGAAGATTATATATAATGGCCGAAGCAGTTCTGGTAGGTAGAGTTTTCACATCACTTCAACAACACATCTCATTAGCGCCACCATGTCTGAAACCACTACGAAGAAACCCACCAACGCCGCTGCATACCTCACGGCACCCAAAGCCAGACCGCTTGAAGTGAAGACGGCACCATATAGCTCTCCAAGCCATGGCGAGATCACTGTGCGAAATGGTGCTGTGGCAATCAATCCCATTGACCGTTTGAAGCAAGAGAAGGGCAACTTTATATATGGCTGGCTGAAGTACCCGGCAATTTTGGGGATCGACTCGGCAGGCGAAGTGGTCGAGGTCGGCAAAGGCGTGACACGATTCAAGGTTGGCGACAGGGTTGTCGGTTTCGCCAATGGTGTCGATAAGGCACGGAACAAACATGCCGAATGTGCGTTCCAGCTGTACACGGTACTGCCAGAGAATCTGGTCTCGCCGATCCCTGATACCATGAGCTTCGAACAAGCCGCCGCAATCCCTCTTGGTGCCGCCACAGCAGCAGCAGGCTTGTACGAGAAAGATCAGCTCGCCCTGCCGTACCCGTCGCTGGCACCAACGCCGACCGGCAAATTTCTCATCGTCTGGGGCGGCTCTACAAGTGTAGGCTGCAACGCCATCCAACTCGCTGTGGCCTCTGGCTTCCAAGTCATCGCTACCAGCTCGCCTCGAAACTTCGACCTGTGCAAAAGTCTTGGTGCTAGCTACGCATTCGACTACAACAGCAAGACTGTTGTGTCCGACATGGTAGCGGCGATTGGAGACAGAGTCTTGCACGGTGCGATGACTGTTGGTAATGGCGGCGCAGAAGCATGCTATGCCGTTATGTCTGGAGTCAATTGCGACAACAAGTTTGTCTCGATGGTTTCATACCCCCTGCCAAGTCAGCCGCCCGAGCGATTCGAAGTCATGCAAACAATCGTCTACTACGTCTCTTGGAACGTACGCTGGTGGGCCAAGACAAAAGCACGAGGTGTTCGGAGCAAGTTCGTGTTTGGCAGCTCGATAGCGTTCAACGATATCAGCAAGGCTTTGTTCGAACGCTACCTACCCGAGGCGCTGGCAAAAGGAGAATTCGTTGCAGCGCCAGAATCGCAAGTTGTTGGACATGGTCTTGAGCAGATACAGGCTGCATTTGATGCTCAGAAGAGTGTGTCGGCGATGAAAATTGTTGTCACGTTGTGATTGGGATGGCAGATGTGTGGCTTGATAGGTTTGCGATTCGTCCTGTTGTTGTCAAGACGTTGGGTGGTCATTCGTTCAGATGAAGAAGACAAGGTTTTAGTACCCTCAATACTCTGAAATTCAGGCAGAGCATGATTCGTTGATCCAGCGCAAGTGGAACTGCATCCAGTTCAATGGAACAGTAGTGAAGCTATGGCTTGTGCTTAAATTGTAGTAAACTTGAAGTTCGTGTTCTCAAATTGAGCCGGGAGAGGACATCACTCATACGCCCTGCCTCACTTTCACACCTTACATGGTCACACATGCCAGCGCATTTGCTGGGAGGTATTGATGAACGATGTAGATTCGAGAGCGATGATATAAGTCAGTTGTTAATACAATCATTTACTTGTATTTTTTAAGGAGTGAGGCCCGATGCTGAGAAGTCGGCATCTCGGGTCCTCCCGCCCGACGCCAAGCTTGGCGAATTCGCAAAGCAAGCGCACTCGAGAATTCCATAGCGAAGCGCGCAAGATCGAGCCTACCGACGACCAGCCCAACGACGCCGCCGCGACCGAATCGACTTTTCGACACTCCTCTCGTCACACAACCACAAAAATGGCGTCCGTTCAGTCCGTCCAGTGCTTCGGCAAGAAGAAGACCGCTACCGCTGTCGCACACTGCAAGGCCGGCCAGGGCCTGATCAAGGTCAACGGCCAGCCTCTGTCTCTCGTCGAGCCCGCCGTCCTTCGCTTCAAGGTCTACGAGCCCGTCCTTCTCCTCGGTCTCGACAAGTTCGGTACGTGTGCCTGAGATGGGACCCACGATAGGAGGATTAAAGCTTTTCGCGGGAAATGGATTGGAAGAAGGAAAACATATGGGAGTGCGAGGCACCACAGGGGGAAAGAGTTGGACAGGATGAGGGCTGCTGGGAGAACTGGGGGGACGCGAACTGCTGCACAATTCGAGGAGAGGTCATGCAAGAAAGACATGCTAACGAACTGCTGTTACAGCCGGCATTGACATCCGTGTCCGCGTCCGTGGTGGTGGACACACTTCCCAGGTCTACGCCATCCGTCAGGCCATTGCCAAGGGCATTGTACGTCTACCCAACTCGATTCCTTGAATCCCGCGACCACTTTCAGCCCTTTTCGCAACCGTATGCGACGCACCCGAAACATACACTAACCCAGCCTCCGCCTACAGGTTTCCTACTACCAGAAGTACGTCGACGAGCACAGCAAGAACCAGCTTAAGCAGGCCCTCGTCGCCTACGACCGCACCCTCCTCGTCGCCGACAACAGGCGCATGGAGCCCAAGAAGTTCGGCGGTCCCGGTGCCCGCGCCCGTTACCAGAAGTCTTACCGTTAAAGCGTGTCTTTTGGTCAATGGTGCGAGGAAAGGAGTTTTCATGTGGCTTTCTCTGGGTTGGATGCTGCTGCGATCGCGCATCTGGCAAGGCGCTGCTGCTGGGATGTGTGGATTTTTTCTCGCTCCCCGTCTGCACTCACTGAAATGAGTGCGACGAGCTTTTAGACGAGCGAAGAGGGATTGGCGCGAGAAAGTACAAATCGGAAAATCAGCGTTCAGCCAGGAAGAGTCTCATGGAGAATATCCCGATGTTGCATTATAATTTCATGTCTCATGTCTGTCATGTCAGAAGGACGATTTTCTCGTTATAACTTTTGCATCGCTTGCTCTCATGCCAGGCTGTAATGACATGGAAAGCCCCCACGTCCAAATGTGTATGGATAAACACCAAACGCCTCGCTAAAAAAAAATAACAAGGATCGAAAGCAACAGCAGTGCAGAGTCAAACTTCCCAAGCCTCCGTCCTATCAGTCGCCTTCGTCTGCTCCATCCAGACCCGGAATACCAGATCTCCTTCCGCCCATGCTTCCGCTCTGCCTTGGACGTTTCCAAGCCTTCTCTCCCACTGGCAACGGCTCTTTCCACTCTTTCTTGCAATTCGGACAGACTTCTCTGCCACCCTGTGCGCGCCACATTTTACCCACACAATGCGAGTGTAAGCGCGCAGGGCATCTTAGCGTAGGATCCGGGCATCGCTGGCCCTGTGTGACAATCTCCCTGCAAGCTATGCACACCTTGATCTTCTCGTGCGGGTGACCCTGGTCGGAACCGTCCGAGTCGTTGTCTCCGTCGTTGTAAGTATCAATGAGCCAGCCGCGCAGTTCCATAATTGCGCGCGGAGTCAGAGTGTAGAAGCCCTTGGAAAGATCGAACCATGATTCCGAGACGAGGAGGTTGAGGACTTTCTCCGCTTCCTTCATGGTGATGCCTGCGTTTTGTGTTTGTGTATCTTGCTGTGTGGCCGCGCCGCTCTCGCGCCTGTTGTCGTCCGGGAGCTTATTGAGGTTCAAGGCCTGGTGGACGGGGACTGCCATGACTTCTGCCTTGCGGGTGTTGTTGGTCTCGAACATGCAGTCGAGGACGCGCTTGACGAAAGCGATCTCGTCGGCGCTGTGTACTGTTGCCATTTGGGTGAG
The DNA here is from genome assembly GCA_019775565.1 of Melanodothis sp. VS III C KN 2. Taxonomy (NCBI): domain Eukaryota; kingdom Fungi; phylum Ascomycota; class Dothideomycetes; order Cladosporiales; family Cladosporiaceae; genus Melanodothis; species Melanodothis sp. VS III C KN 2. The sequence goes on from JACWFM010000051.1 coordinate 300,974, forward strand.
AGCGTCGCTGACAGTGTTTACGAGAGCGAAGACTTCGGCTCCACGGTTGGATTGGTCGGCGGTGCTGCGGATTTCCATGTCGAAAGAGGAGATGGCGTTGTTGACGGCGTGAACATATTGCTCGAAGTCTGCGCGGGCTATGTCGCCTTCTAGAACGGGTCTTTCGGGGTTATGTTGTGTTTGGATGAGGGCGAGCAGAGGTTGTGCTTCGGCGAATGTGATGGTTGGACGGGCGATTAGAGCTTGGAGGAAGGCGCGGTGCGTGTTGTCATATGATTCTGATTGTGACATTGTGGGTGCTTGCCAAAGGTACTCATCCAGCAGTCGGTCAACTGCCAGTGTGTACTGCTAGTAAATGTCGTCGGACGTCCGGTGCTGTGTTCTAAGAAAAAATCTCCGTGCTCCAGTACCTTACTCCTCACGCGCGTCGATAGCACGCGCCGTAATGTTGTTCTCAAAATTGGCGGGCGCGCGCGGGGCGGGGTCTATGCGGATTCTAAGACGGGATTCAGGCTCGATTCTCGTCGGGACCATTTTGTGTGGAAACCAAGTATCCGAGCAAATAATCGCAGCCAGATCCTACGACCATGAGAACAGACTGCGGAATGCCGTGCTTAAGGTCGATCGAGAAATGAAGTGCTCGCCACAATGGCTAAGAGGAGGAAAGTTTAGAAGCGGATGAGGCGAGACATGTGTCGAGTGGTAAGGCAGTTGTTTGACTGGTGTCTCCTCTCGGTCAAAAGACCGTGCAGGCAGATCAGTGTCGATTGCAGATGCGTCTGACTTGTCTGATGATTCGATCTTGCAGTTGATACAGTCACCAACGAAGCAGAGAACGAGCACTGCCAGCAAGGCTTTGACTGAAACGCCGTACGGTCCGAGGAAAACTTGAACTAGAAGAAACAGCGTGCCGCAGAGCAGTCCAATGCGGAAGAAGAGAGGGAGGTAGTCTTGGAGGGGCATGTACTAGGCGATCTTTTGGGGGTAATGTTCTTGGTCGAGCAAAGGCGGGCAGATCAATACTCGTCCAGGATGCGGAAGGCTTCTCTCAGCATCCGGTCTCGCAGTTCGAAGACGAAGATGACCCATTCCACAGGAATGAAAGGTGTACCAACGAGAAGCGCTGCCAACAAGGCCCTAGGTATGACGCCGTAGTGTCCCAGGAAAACGTGAAGGACGAAATAAAATGTTGCGTAAATGAACGCGAGGTGAAGGGCGAACGGGAGGTATTGTCCGAGAGACATGTGCGAAATGCGTAGTTAAAGGTAGCTTGCCAGTGTTCTGTGAGGTGGCTTGGTACGAAGGAGATGTGCGGTGGAGCTTAATGTCTGTGAATTGATGGACGATTGAATGGATATGTGATGTGGCGATGTTTGGGATGTGAATGCGAGAGGCCTGTTCAGCACGGGAGATCTCACGGACGTCTTTGTTTACCAATACCTACGCAGGGACGAGAAGGGACGAATACCATGTTTACTGCTTGCCAGTCGTTCTGGTGAGGCAAGTGCCATGGGAGTGCGAATCAATGGCACAAACAGGCGGATATGCGCTTCACAGAAAGGCATTGTCGGTCGCACCATCGGAATGTCATCTGTCACTCTTCATTCAAGCTCGTGCACACAGTGATGCGGCAGCCGAACATTACACACGATCATTGTGCAAGCAGGTAAGGTAACGTTGGCCAGGCACAACTTGTATACAGCAAGCACATGCAGCCTTTAACCGGGCGAGTCCTTCGGGGCTTGCTTGCGCCGGCAGATCTTGCCTGGTGGCGCTCGTTGGTGCCGCCGCTTGCGTTCGGCGCCGGTCTTCAGCCTCGAAAGCCTGTGCTGATCTGGCGCGGGTCTTGGGCCCTTGGAACCAAAGGGACCTTGCACCGCGCCATTTGCTTCCGATAACGTCTTCCTTCGCCTGCGACCAAGGACGACGCCAGGCCCGTGACGAGCCTGTCCAGGCCTGTCACGAGCCATCGGTGTGGGCGTATTATTGTGAAATGAGGCAGGCGCGGAGCAGGCCCTCTTTCCTCACCACACACCGCAGCCTGATGTCTCTCCTATAGCACTTCTTCTTGTCGTCTCCTGTGGGTCGTTCGGCATCCGCGCCACTTACAGTCCAGTATATCCGGCGAGAATTAGAACCCGTCGACAATCCGGAGTTTCAAGCCGCTTCTCAAGAGAGCGTACAACCCCTTGGACCACTGTTCATCTGATCTCGACTTTCTTACCACACCGAACCTCTGTACGATACACCAAACGATAAAAACGAAGCAATCATGTCGTCCCTCCTCGCCGAGACCAACGTCTCTCTCTACACCCTGCCGGTATCCTGGGTTCTCTGTCTACTGCCTCGCTTCTACGCCGCCTACCTCTACACGTCCAGCACTTCCAAGCCCCTCGACATGCTGTTACCGCGAGCCCTCGCCGCACGAGCTAGTGCCGACCCGGCTCTCCAACACGCAACTCGCGACAGGATTGTCCGGGCAGAAGCTGCCCAAGCCAACGGACTGGAGAACGTGGGCTATTTTGCTGCCGCCGTCGTCGCGGGTAACATGGCTGGCCTTAGCAAAAGCGTCGTCAACTGCTTGAGTGTGGGCTATTTGCTCAGTCGCGGCTTTTACAGCTGGCTATATGTCGTCGGAGACACGAAGGTCATGGCCATTGCCAGAACTGGTGTTTTCTTCGGTGGGCAGGGTCTCGTCTTCGCGCTGTTCATCATGGCCGGCAATAAGATGAGGTGACCAAGGCCTTACGAGCAGTGAGGCGTCCTGTTGCGTGTGGCTTGCTATCACCACGGGAGCATGCTAGATTTGCACTCTTTCAACTACATATGTGCATCGTTATCACTTAGGTGATCTTTGGGTTCGAGATCTCTGGCGTATGTTGGTGGTGGGGTGGCGAGGGTATTTCACGTGTCGATGGCTAATAAACTAATTGATTAATTAATGATCTGCACTTACACTTTCGACTCGCTTCCAGCATCATTGGTCGTGAATCTCATGTCTGACATCAGGCAGTTGTCAAGTACATCCAAATGCCAAAGGACTCGTGGGTTTGGCTGGTCTCCCATCGCAAGGGGACCAACCAAGTGATTCGCATCCCGTTCCTGCCCGAGCCGGTGATTCGGATCATGGCGTACAGTGTGGTCAGACAAGGCGGGTGGTACCCATGCAGCAGTCTGACATGTGCTGCTGGAGACCTTGCGAGAGAGTCGCGCAAAGGCACAACAAACCCATTTTTAAAGGTGCAGACAGCTCGTCGATCTGTGACGCAAAGCTCTCAAACAGTCTACGAACGAAGCACCAGCCCATAGTCTAGTGAGGCTAAATCTTTCACCATGGCCACCTCTATCATGTCCAGGTTTGGTTCCGAAGGCTTTCGTATCTTCGACAAATTCACACGACACTCAGGCGGACGGAAGTTGCGAGACCCGAATGTACAGTGATACATCACGTTGTAAAGGCGTCTGTCGCCTTCCGCAATTCTGTACAGACAATCAGTCGCTATGTGTACTCCCTCTCAATGCTGTCCTGTCAAGAAAAACGCAACACCCGCGCCGTAAACGCCTCGCTTCATAAACAAAATCTCACAAGTAAACCTCTCACATGTGCTGTGCGGAGCTTAGCAGCACCTCCCTTTGCGTGTGCCTCCTGGGCCTTCCGACTCCGGGCCACCCTCTTCCCAGCTGTGATTCGTCTGAGCGCCCGGTGTGCTGGGGAATCCCAGCCAGCTCCTTCTCTTGTCGCCGTTCGTCAACTTGAAGCTCCCTTGGCCAGCGCCTGGCAAATCAAAGTAACCGTTTACGCCTGCGGATCCGTCTAGTCCGGGAGTCTTGCCACTCAGCTGTGCGTCTTGCAAAGCCTCCATTTTCCTTGTGTGCTGGTCCACAAGTTTCCGCGTGATGACCCGGAATACTTCGTCAATACCCTCGCCATCTTTCGAGCTGACTTCGTGACAGCAATCCCAGATAGCCTCACTACCCCAGAATCCACTCGAACGATTACTCTGAGGGCTAGCCAACATGGTCCTGCCATCTGCGCCAGCAATAGTCACAGTAGGCGGCGGCGGACTCCCAAAACTTCCTATGCTCGTTGCCGCGCCATCTGGTTTTCCAATACCAGAAGCTGCAGCCACTTCCGGGTACAGTTGTTCCGCAACGTATCCAATGCACTTATCGAAGGGCACCTCCCGACGACTCGGGTCCGCAGCGACAAGATCGGTCTTCGTTCCCACCACGTGTAGCACAATCGGAAACCCGGACTCATCTTGACCACTAGTATGCTCCCTCAGCTCCGCCAGCCACCGTCCCATCTCTTCGAAACTCGACCTGTCGCTCACATCGTAGCACAGTATAGCAGCGTCCGCTCCTCGATAATACAATTTCGAAATGCTACGGAAGCGCTCTTGGCCCGCAGTGTCCCAGATTTGCAGACGTATGGTCGCGCCAGACTCCGGGTCGTGGACGCGAGTGGTGAGGAACGAGGCGCCGATGGTGGACTGCGACTTGTTGGGCGGGATGAAACTGTTCTTCACGTAGCGGTGGACCAGGGATGTTTTGCCGACGGACTGGGCGCCAAGAATCACGAGTTTTGCTTCGAGCGAAGGCGCGTTGTGGGCCATGGTTTAGTGTTTTGTTGTGAGGTATATAAATTCTATGAGGCCCGACAGGGCGTGAATCGTCCGTGGTGGCGAGCGAGCGTGCTATATCCTTCGAGTAGCAAGAACGCCTTGAGAAATCGGGGTCGTCACTCAGGAATAGAGGACGGGCTGGATGCGGTTCGCTGTGACTGCCATTATCGAGGGTGAGAGCTACTCAGCAGGGTTTGGATGCAGACTATTGGCGCGGTGGGCGTGTCGTGGGGCAGTGCTGCTTATGTCTTAAAAGGAGCGGACTGGGTCGCGGTGCCAAAAGAGTGACGAGGGGTGCAGAAGATGGTGTGACTGCGAGTGCGGCGGGACGGGCTCGCTCGCAAGTGTGTGTTGTGCTGGAAGAAGTCACATGGCAGGCAGATGTAAACAGCAGCAGCAGACAGGCCGAAACAAGCCACCCCAGCAGCCGAAGCGGTAGACTTGCTTGCTTGGATCTCGCAGTTGCGGGAAGCGAGCTTGCAACGTGCGCTGCGTTTCGTATTTCTCGGGGCTAATCGAGACCGGCCTTTCTCCCTTTGATGCGTGGAGGATAGATCGTCTTGAACGTGGCTAGGTTCTATACAAATTGTGCTCTGCGATCAGATACGACAGACACTGGCTTGTGCGTCTATAAACCAAAACACGCACAACCCTCGAGGCTCGAGCGAGCAAACTACTGGGGGCCCGTGACGTCAAACCCTTTTAAACCTCCACGATTAGACTACACGATTCATTTTCTCGATGCACGGCCACGAGGCTATAGCACAGACCGGCACCACATTATTGCTGGTTTTCCGGACCGCATAACCCAATCTGTGGACGCCTACAGCATTCGCCATAATCATGCTCTTCGCCCTGGGTTCCAACGGCTCCGGACAACTCGGCCTCGGGCACGATGAGGATGTTTCAAGGCCGCAGTGCGTCCTTCCTAAGACTCTGGATCAAGACCCATCATCCACAATCAAAGACATTGCAGCTGGTGGCAACCATACCGTAATTCTGTACAGCAACGGCCGCGCTTATTGTTCCGGAGACAATAGTGACCTTCGCTGTGCTACTGATGGTATTGGACCTCTTGGCGAGTTTCGAGAGATTGCTAGCCCTGACAGCTTAACCGCGCGGCCATGGGAGGCTGTAGCGGCGACATGGTCTGCGACGATCCTGACCCGAGATCAGGGGAGAGAAGTCTGGGTTTGCGGTGCTGGAGGGAGTGGCGAATTGGCTCTCGGAGAGGGAGCGCTTGAGACGAAGCAATTGACTCAGCTTCCTGATTTTCCACCAGAAGGAACGCAAGTGTTACAATTGGCAGCTTGCATGGCACATGTAGTTGCTGTGTTGACCAATGGCCAAGTGTGGGGATGGGGCAAAGGACGTAAAGGGCAACTAGGAGAGGTGGCGCAGGATGCGTGGACTCCGAGAAGAATCGATGGATTAACATTCAGGGTCTCACGAGCAGTCTGCGGGAAAGATTTCACGTGTCTGTCTGGAGACAAGGAGACGGGTGAAGTGGCTATGCTTGGACCGAACGGTAGAGACCGCTTTAATATAAAGGCAAAAGCGCCTTCTGAGGTACCAGGCTGGAGAGAGATCAGCTCTTCGTGGGGCAATGTGTTCGTTTTGCGAGATACAGGCCGACTGACTGCCTGGGGCCGAGACGATCACGGCCAGCTTCCTCCAGATGAGCTTCCGTCCATAGCAAAGGTCGCTGCTGGAAGCGAGCACTGTCTAGCATTGACGTTAGACGGAAGGGTCCTGGCCTGGGGCTGGGGCGAGCATGGAAACTGTGGAGAGCACATTGACGAGAAGTGCGATGTCAAGGGCAAGTGGAACGAGCTGGTCGTCCCTGGGATAGTGACAGATATCTTCGCTGGGTGCGCAACGAGCTTCATCTCGACCGTCGACACTTGAGCGGCGAATGGCAGGGTTAAGATCTCGTGCTCCTCAGTCGAACATGCCATGCAACTAGGATTGACATCAGTATTTGCGATCTAATCTGGGATGGAGACGAAGTCAATAGTCTTACCTGCGACAAGCGTTGCGTTGGCTCCAAGCCATCCTCCCACTGCGATTGGTTCTGCTTTTGCTGTTCGCCCTGCTTCGACTGCGGTGCAGATTTGCTGCTGTCGCGGAATGTAGGATGTGGTTCAGAACCACGCATCTCATTCGTGGCATCCCAGCCTAGCATCTCTTCCTCCTCTTTCTCTTGATCGAAGTCCGGCGGGTCCCATGTTCGCTCATCATCGCCTGCTGGCACAAAGAGACTGTCCTCGTCGGGCTCAGGCTCTTGCAAGACAGGCTCGAAGCTCTGCGGACGGAGTGGTTTGCGCTGGCTTTGACTCGACAACATCTTTTCTGGTCTCAGATGCGACGCAGGACGTGCTGGTGGGGGCATCTCGGATGCGTTCCTGCTGCTACGCATTGACACTGGCGCCACAGATGGTTGACGGGAAGCACTTCGGGTTGAGACGAAGTTCGGGTTCGGTGTTGAGGATGCGCCGCGGTAGTCGCCAATAGTCATGAGAGTGAAGGAACATGCCATCCCTTCGCTTTGGTAGCTGAACTGGAGTGGCCGGGTGGGATATGAGAAGTATGCAGAAATTGGCGTGTGTAAAGTCTCCGCGTGCATCACGATAGCCTTGAAGTCTTTGACTCTGATGGTAATGTGCACGTTCTCCTGCATGTGGAAATCGTCAAAGTCGTCGGTGTGGAGTGTGATGACAGTCTCGAGGGGCTGCTTCAAGACCTGTTTCCCGTCCTGGATCTTCTCCGTGAAGCTTGTGAAGATGACTTTCCCCTCCGTTGCGCAAAGGTCGAGCTGTTCGGTTTTTGGGCCAAAATACTCCACGTACTCACGCATTACTCTCGAGGAAATACGCCAGCCCTGGCCGGCTGTGGATTTGTCGAAAAGCGCGTGCATAACCTCAGCAGCTTCGTAAGTAAGACGATATGTCTTTGTCATTCCTAAAGCAAATATCGTCAACGTCTGCTTCTTCTCGGACGACTGCAAACTACCCACCATGTTTGCACAGCATCTTCACCACAAGCCGGCATTCTGCCCTATCTGGGCGATCCTGGATGCTCACATCGCAGCGGTCAATTCCAGTCTCTCGTCCACGGGTGTCATTCGTGCGGCCTTTGAAGACTGATTGAAGGGCGCGATTGTACAGTTGGCAGGTAAACCGGTCACCAGAACTGGCGGGGCTGTTGGCATTGAAGGCATAGCTGATGAAGAACGAACGCGCATCAAGGGCGATTGACGCATATGCCGTCTTAGACAGATTCAGTGCAGTCAATGTGAACTATTCTCGCGTCAGTAAATGCACGTACGCAAAGTCGACAGTCTTCCCAGGCACACCTTGTCGCCACGTGCTTCAATCGCCACTGACTCGCCGAATTTGGCGAGGCACACAAGTGCTTCGTAGATGCGCCCAGTCGCCTCGGGCGTCAATGAGAAGGTCAATACTGCCATCTTCTTTTTTGCTAAAGTAAGTCGTAGGGCGAAGGGTCGGACGGTTCATGTGGTTCAGTTGACTTCCTTGGCGCGTGTCGCGTCGCTGCGTCCGCGCTGTTCGCGACTCCACCTGCCTGCCTCGTTGCCTCCCAGCGATCAATGCCAACACCAACATCAACAGCTGCATCAATTCCACATTCTGATACAATATTCTTCGGGTAAAGATATTTAATTCCATTCATCAAAGCAGTATTATCCAATCATTGATGCAAAAGCCCGAGATGGGAAGCAACGGTGTTGGGACGCTTCCAGCAGATCTATTTCATTTACTCTCGGCCGAGCTGTCCAACAGGCTTGATTTCGACACGCTGTATAATTGCATCGCAAGTAGCAAGCAGATCGCAAACTCTGGTGCCATCAGCGCGCTGTACAGGTATCTAACCTGCCATCATTCCCTAAGTGAGAACACTAGCTGATGTTTCATCAGAATTTCTCATGACAGTCCCATCAAAGGTGGCGGTAGCGAAGACCTGTCGCTCTCAGAGCAGGACTTGACTGTGCAAAGATGGTCAATCCTATGGCGTACACTCATCATGTCAGCCCTTGGTCATACCAGTTACCCTTACTGCAAGCATTTGCGTAAGTCGCAAGCACAGCCCGAAAATAGTAAGCAAGGTCTTTTGCTGACTTGGTACCATTTGCATTGAACAGGCATGCTTGATCTGAGAGATCTTGGCTACCTGCTGGATGACGACAAGTTTAAGCAAGGTCGCATCCTCAAGAACTTCTTCTCTGGCCCACTTGAACGCTTCCACTTGACCATCGAAGCACCAGTCCGACAGGGCAGCAGAAATCGACCTAAGAGACTAGACATGCGGGCCATCGTACTTGCCGTCGGCAATGTCATCACTGAGCAGTCTCCACTGTTGGAGGCCTTGACCGAACCTACGATCGACGGTGTATTCTCAACGGCACTTCCATCCTGGGTGTCCAGACTATCACATCTCAAGAGACTCGATCTGTTTGACGGCAGTGCGCTCGCAGACGAAGCAGTGTGCGACTTGCTGCATTCACACTGCCCGCAATTGGACTCTCTGACGATCTACTCGGCAACTTCGGAGGACGCAGACAAACAGATCGCGGCTTTCATCAGCGGAAGACGCCCAAACTCCCTCATACACTTTGAGAATATCAGCGATTGCCACATTGGATTAGATACAGCGGTGGCTTTGAACACACATGGCAAGAGTCTCGCAGTTCTCAAGCTGTATCTGACGGGTGACAAGTTAAAAGCATTGGGCTGCTTACGAGAGTGCACGTCTGTCAACACTTTGGCCATCGAATACTCTGGCCCGGCGGACGACCTCAAGAACAACGACAACGATCTTTACTTGGAGGCCACCGAATGGTTACGGAACTGTAATGCGCTGCGCGACATCAGTATCACCAACATGGTGTCCGCGCCTGACTTGATTCTACCAATACTCTTAGCCGACTCGATACAACTCCACAAGCTGCAAATCAACTCCAACGAGGGACTCATGTACCTCGTCAAAGACCATCAAGACTTCCACCAATCACTCGGACAGAAGCGAAGCCTGCAGGAGCTGTCTCTGAGAGCCGATCCAGAGGGCCTATTCGGAGATCCTCTTGCTGAAGTGACAAACTCAATTTGCTCTCTTAGCGATCTCCGATACCTCCATTTGACGAGGATTTCGGACTACTTCAGCAACCAGCATGTCAGAGCATTTGCCCAGCATCTGGTGAACCTGGAGCACATCTACATTGGAGGCTACGGCATCACTGACGGCGTGTGGGACGCCATGGCGCAACTGAAGAACTTGAAGACATTGACGTTTAGCGGCCTCACCATGTTCACTGCTCAAGGGATACTGAGCTTCGTTGACCAGCTGTGCGATGGTAATCAAGGACTTTTGCTTGGTGTGGACAACGCTGATGCGGATTCGCCGCTAACAGCAGAAGAACAAGAATTGGTTCAAGAAGCGCTTACCGCGAAGGTGAATGGCAGCTTTGCTTATCAGCTCTTGAGAGGTATGACGAATACCCTCTTCCAGCCATCTTGTAGTCTGTTGACGACACTAACCTTGTATAGATCCGAATATGCCGGAATTCGACTCTGAGGATGACTCTGATTGAGTGGTAGCTTGAAAGGCTCTAAAATAGCATGACAATTTTGGTTTCGCCAGGCACAATCATTAATTAGTGTTGAAGCATGATAAACAGTGAATACCTGCCACAACCCCGTGCACTTGGTGCATACATGACCATACAGTACATGTCGTAGCACAAACCCGTCAGAAACAAGCATTTGATGACGTCAAACGTGGCCTCAAATCCCCAACAATTCAATCATAGAAACACCTCAATGACTCAAAACCCGCCCATCGAAGCGCCAATACCACGGAAATAAAAGCAACAATGAAGCGCATTCTCGTAATAGCTGGCTCGGACAGCTCTGGTGGGGCGTGAGTTTGACCTCTCGTTTGTGAGGCAAGGGACTCTCCGCTTGCTGCAAGACACATCGCGCTGACCGGGCAAAACGCGCAGGGGCCTCGAAGCCGATCAGAAGGTCATTGCGGCGCATGGCTGCTATGCTATGACCGCGACAACGGCTCTGACTGCTCAGAACACGAAGGGTGTTTTTGGGATTCATGAGACTCCTACGGCGTTTGTGAAGCAGCAAATTGAGGCTGTTGTGGAGGATATTGGGGTTGACGTTGTTAAGACTGGTATCGATGCATGAATTGAGCTTGACGGTATGCGTGTACTGATGATAATACTGGAAGGAATGCTTGCGTCTGCGACGACAGTGTCGTTGGTCGCAAAATCTCTGAGGGAGCACAACATCACCAAGTCTGTTATTGATCCGGTATGTTACCATCCCCAACGAGTTTAGTATCCGACGGCTTACTTAGACGCATCGAACAGGTGATGGTTTCTACTAGTGGCTCACAGCTTCTGCCTGAAGCCGCAACAAAGACATTGATCCACGAGCTTCTCCCATTCGCATATCTCGTCACACCAAACATCCCCGAGGCCAACCTTATCATGCGCGAAGCCGGCAAGACGGCACACGATGTACACGACCTCGATGGACTCAAGAAGCTTGCTACAGCCATTCTCAACTTGGGTCCGGAATATGTCCTGCTCAAGGGAGGGCATCTGCCACTTACCAAAGAGGGCAAGGTGGCTGTGAACGACAGTGACAAGGAAGTCGTGACAAACGTCCTGGTAGGCCGTAACGGCGACATCGAAGTCGTCGAGGTGCCGTATCAAACATCGAAGAACACGCACGGAACTGGATGTTCCCTTGCTTCTGCTATCGCCTGCAATATTGCTAAGGACGACGACGTCAAGAAGGCTGTGCGATCTGCTTGCCGCTATGTCGAGGCTGCCATTAAGACGAGTCCGAATCTTGGAAAGGGTTCGGGCCCGCTGAACCACTTCCACTCATTGCAGGTGTTGCCGTTCTCATCGTAAGTTGAAATGAAACCACCCCAAATCCGGATATTGGTGCTAAGATGCATAGGGGCAACTTCATCGACTATCTGCTCGAGAGGGAAGATGTGAAGTCTGTGTGGCATGATTACACACATCACGACTTCTGTGTGAAAATGGGCGATGGCACTCTACCGAGACAAGCCTACAAGACCTACATGATCCAGGACTACTTGTATCTGGTTTGTTGAGATCCATGCTCCTCGTTTGGCTCAATCACTGACTTTTGGACAGATTCAATTTGCTCGGGCAAACGCTTTGGCGAGTTACAAATCAACGTCGCTTGATGATATTGCTGCGGTATGATCTCGTCGTGTTCTTCGATGTGCCGAAGGAGGATGCATCCTCTGTGTTAGAAGCAATCTGACATTTCTAGGGCGCCGCCATCGTCACACACATCAGACACGAGATCAACTTGCATATTGGCGAGTGCAAGGAATTTGGCCTCACACAAGAAGAAATGGAGAAGCATGAGGAAAACCAGGGTATGAAATCATAGAAATCACGAGCTACGTCCATATCAGGAAACGCATGCTGACATGCCAACAGCCTGCACAGCATACAGTCGCTACATCCTCGATGTCGGCCAATCGCAAGACTGGCTTGCATTGCAGATTGCGCTCCTTCCATGTCTGCTGGGCTACGGCATGATTGGAAGGCGACTGAAGGATCTACAGACGACCAACCCTCCCAAAGAGCCGAACGCCTACCTTACTTGGATCAACAACTATGTTGCTGACGATTACACGGAGGCTGTCCAGACCGGTCGTGGTATGGTTGAAAAGTCTCATAATTGCATATTCACATGCTAACGCAAAATCAGCACTGATCGAGAAACATGCCGTGCATCAGTCACCGAGAAGGGTAGACGAGCTGGTGAAGATCTTCATTCACGCGACAAGAGTGAGCTTTCGATGACCTAAGAAAAGCTCCAATGGCCATGCTGACCCTTCACAGATGGAAACTGGTTTCTGGGATATGGCCGCGGCAGCAGGCGCAGCGTGAGCGACTCTCAGCGCACTCGGCTTGCACTGGTGAACTGGCCTCTAAAACTTCCCCATAAAGGTCACGGACGGCTTTCGCAGAGTTTGTGAGGATTGAGGGACCCTGGAATATTTTTCGAAATGTTCGATTGTGTTAGGTATCAGATGTGAATCAACCCTTCAAGCCTTCAGATAAAGTGAGCTATGGTGAATCATCGACCTTGGCGCGTTGATTTACATCAATTAACTTTATCCCATTCTCTTCACTTCGCCACGCCTCACTTGTCTTCTATCGACCTCGTGAATGTGCTCGAAACAAGATTAAGTTGGGTGGGCCTCAGCCCTATGGCAAACCGAGCTGTTCCGCAAGCGGCTTAGCGTCCTCGGGAAATCGTCCGGGCTTTCTTCGCCCGTCGCAGTTTTTCTGCTGGCGCGCTTTTGCCTGCGCCTGCCCTTCGCCGCTGCCCTGGCTGGTTTTATTTATCAGCGCCGCCACGCCTTTGTTCGTTCCTCCCTCTTACACACCCACTCACTATCACCCACCCATCTCTCCCCCAACTTCATCACAAGCAGCGATTCTTTTCGCTCCCTACTTGCGACACTTGTGATATTCATCACATCCACTCTCTCACTTCCTTGAAATCACGCACGACCAGTCCCTACCCACAAACAACACTTCGCGGCACATCATGTCTTACGGCGGCGGATACGGCGGTGGTGGAGGAGGCTACGGCGGTGGTCGTGGCGGCGGAGGAGGATATGGTGGCGGGTACGACAACAACTACGGAGATCGCGGTTACGGCTCGCAGAACTACTATTCCAACGGGTATGCCCCTAGGTCTATGTGCTTTTGATGCCTCCGTTTTTATCCACAATTCTTCCCCTCTCACATATACTGACTTTCCATCATAGATACGAAGGCGGTAACAGCTACGGTGGGGGTCGCGACGGCGGCTACGGCGGCGGCGCTCGTGGTGGCCGCGGCGGCTTCGGTGGCGGTGACAGGATGGGCGAGCTCGGCGCCAACCTCAAGACACAGCAGTGGGATATCAACTCTCTCCCCAAGTTCGAGAAGTCTTTCTACAAGGAAGACCCTGCCGTCACTGCCCGCTCCCAGGCGGACGTCGACAAGTTCCGTGCCGACAACAACATGACCCTTGCTGGTACCGACATTCCCAGGCCTGTCGAGACTTTCGATGAGGCTGGTTTCCCCGCCTACGTCCTCAACGAGGTCAAGGCCGCTGGCTTCGCCAAGCCTACTGCCATTCAGTCCCAGGGCTGGCCTATGGCCCTCTCTGGTCGCGACGTCGTTGGTGTCGCTGAGACCGGTTCCGGAAAGACTCTTAGTTACTGTCTTCCCGCTATCGTACACATCAACGCCCAGCCTCTCCTCGCACCCGGCGATGGTCCCATCGTCCTTATTCTTGCTCCCACCCGTGAGCTGGCTGTCCAGATTCAGGAGGAGGTCAGCAAGTTCGGCAAGTCTTCTCGCATCAGGAACACCTGCGTCTACGGTGGTGTGCCCAAGGGCCAGCAGATCCGCGACCTCGCTAAGGGCGTTGAGGTCTGTATTGCTACCCCTGGTCGTCTGATCGACATGCTCGAGATGGGCAAGACCAACCTTCGCCGCATCACCTACCTCGTTCTCGACGAGGCTGACCGCATGCTCGACATGGGTTTCGAGCCCCAAATCCGCAAGATTATCGGCCAGATTCGCCCCGACCGTCAGACTTGCATGTGGTCCGCCACCTGGCCCAAGGAGGTCCGCCAGCTTGCCGCCGATTACCAGTCCAACTGGATCCAGGTCACTGTCGGTTCCATGGAGCTTTCCGCCAATCACCGCATTACCCAGCAGGTCGAGGTCGTTTCCGAGTTCGAGAAGCGCGACAAGATGCTCAGGCACATTGAGAAGATCATGGAAGACAAGGCCAGCAAGGTCCTTGTGTTCACCGGCACCAAGCGTGTCGCCGACGAAATCACCCGCTTCCTTCGCCAGGACGGCTGGCCAGCACTTTCCATCCATGGTGACAAGCAGCAGAACGAGCGCGACTGGGTGCTCAACGAGTTCAAGATGGGCAAGAGCCCTATCATGGTTGCCACTGACGTGGCTTCCCGCGGCATCGGTATGATTGCAAACCCCCAATCCCATCCTTCAACCCCACTCCCTCCCCCCAGTGTCCTCCCCGCGTGATCTGTCTAGCAACAAGCTGTGCTTTATGCGCCGTCTTGCACATATAACCATTCCGCACTAGGGCCGCTCGTGTTCCTTTGAATCTTCATTCAAAGGGTCCTTGGAGACTTCTGTCGGCGAGGCTAGCCTTCGTCGTCGTACTTTTGTTCTGTTTCTCTACGGTTTGCATTCCTGTTGTAGAGAAACGGGTCACTTTGAGTCTTTCAAATGTTGCGTTGTTCACAGCTGCGCGCGTCCAAGGAACCCTTGTAAGGGAATTGTTCACGGCCCTCACGGGATGTAGAATGTGCTCGCTCCAAGCGTAGCAGCGCCTTTGTCATGCGACAGGGCTGCCACAAGACCGAGTCGTCAATGCAGCAATCCTCGCGCAGAACACTCTGGCACAGATCTCGCATCCGGTCAAGGATTGCTATTGCTCCATGAACATCCACGTTCGTTTTGTCAAGCTCATACTAACATTATCCGCGTTCAAGACGTCAAGGACATCACTCACGTGTTCAACTATGACTACCCCAACAACTCTGAGGATTACATCCACCGTATCGGCCGTACTGCTCGTGCCGGACGTATGGGTACCGCCATTACCCTCTTCACCACTGACAGTACGTTATTCCAATCATCACCCGGGTGCAACATTGATGTTAACATTGTTTTCAGATGCCAAGCAAGCTCGTGACCTCGTCAACGTTCTCAGGGAGGCCAAGCAGCAGATTGACCCCCGTCTCGCTGAGATGGTCCGCTACGGCGGCGGCGGAGGAGGTGGCCGTGGCCGTGGTGGTCGCTGGGGCGGTGGCCGTGGCCGCGGCGGTGGAGGTGGCGGCTGGAGCGGCGGCAACGCTGCCCCTCTTGGTAACAGCCGCTGGTAAAGCACATGTTGCTACCTGGATGGCTTCAGCGACTCCTCGAGCGCTGTTTCCTTTTTGACCTTTCATTGGCATGATGATTTTCCAACACGGCGTTAAAACTGGCATGGGGTACTGCAAGCTTGGGAATGTTTGCATCAAGCGAAGGACGGGTTCGTCCACAAAAGGATAGATTGCTTCTTTCCATGTTTTTACACTTGCTCGCTGTTGCGAGCTTTAATACGCTCGTCAGTTGTACCTAGTCTGGCTTCTTCAGAAGAACACCACGATTTTTCAGATACTTAAAAATCAAGCCTGACGGCATTTAACCAATCTTCTGGTCGTACATCATTTTCAGTGACATTCGTCTCATCCAATTTCACCTTCCACTCGCTGCATGGCTGTATGACAATTCGTCGCCAAATGCCGAACCCAAGTGCCCGACCATTAAGGTTCAATCTCACCCTGGCTTTGACTTTGGAAGGACACCATTTTCGCAAAAGTATCGCCGTCACATTGTTACGTCATGCACCCTGCAGTCTATCAATCGCTCAACAACGGAGCGACTTCCGATGTTCCACACGATTCGCCTTGCAAGATTTGCGCCACAAACACGAAAGGCAAATCGGGTGAGCCAAAGGTAGTAGGATCGATCCTGCGTGCTCTCGTGATCTAGGTTCGACTTTTCCCGCCGTCGAAAGTCCGAAGTCTGGCTTCCTGCGAAGCTGCTCGGGCAGATAGACTTCGGGGAAAGTTTCTGGGCGGTTAGGTTATGTATAGATTCTTTTGCTCTCGGCGCGGCACTGTGCATATCGAGACGGTGCATGCATGGAGCCGCATTTGCTGTTCATGGCGTGTGATGGGAGGCCTTGAATATCTAAGATTGCGCTTCGTCTCGTGGTGTCGTTTGTGTTTTGGGTTTTATGTATGGCTGCGGCGTGCGTTGTCTTTGTGTATAAGTTCTCGGAGATGACCAAGTTGATTGTTTGTGGATGGTGGGTATTTGGTTGGTGGCGCTGTGTGGTCACATTAGGCGTACCGATAAGCGTCGTGTTTGTCAATCAATTCGGTGACAATCGGCGTTCTTTGGTGGCCTTGTTCGTGTTCGATGGCGGTGTTGTGGACTTCGCGCAATCGTAAGACTTCTTACCGAGTTGGAGCTATGCAGGCATCGTGTGTGGTGTACATCGTAGCGAGTATTCTGCTCACATCTAACGTTGAAAGACGTCATGCGTTGATTCCGCGTAGGAGCTCACTCGAGCATTCTGTAAGGCGATATATGCTATCTAGAATTCAGACAGTGAGACACCAAAGACGCATGTATGCAGGCCTATCTAGGGCCACAAGGGAACATGTTTTGGGTTTTTCGCTGCATCAAGTGTTGATGATCAATTCTACTTCATCTGTCCGGTTTGAACAGATTCGGTAGTTCTCAAAAGATCCAGAGCGCGAGTTGAACTTGTGTCGTTTGGCAGCAAGCCTAGTCGCTGAACGTCTGATGAATTTAAATATCGACAACAACATCACACCCGCGAGGCATAAATGACATCAATAGCATAATGTGCAAGAGTACATATATATCGATACAATAAGATGTTCTCGAAAAGATTATGGAACGAACGATGCCTGTTGGGAACGAATGGACATGTACTGAAACTGCCCCAACCCTTACCCTAAAGCATGGATACCGTCACACTCACGAAGCATTACATATATGTACAGCGTGTCATTAAGTCGAAGACAATATCCGGTTAACAGTTGTGTGTTCTGTCGGTCCTCGACAATGTGGTAGCCTTCAACTTTTCAATTGGACCCGTGTGTAATGCAGTACCTACATGACGCTCCCACAGAACGATTGACAGACGAGGCCAAGTCGCGTTGATCTTTCATCGAAATGGGGACGAGATGTGGTCCGACCATGATCATCAGACGACCCAAGTCGAACTCAAGATGATGCAATCGAGAACGCTCGATCGCCCTGCCATTACTACAATGTGCCCATGAGTAAGTACCTCGCCTGACAAAACCGTTTCCTCAAATCCATGATCCATGCCATGCAGCGGATTCACGTCGGCTGACATCTTCTCCTGTATCAGCCACCATTGGCAGATGTAACAGGAGAACCGGAATCCTTCTCCCATCCGCACGCCCAAGTCATTTCCACATCAGAGAGAGAGAGTCAGTCATCCACATCGTTTACATATGACTTGAAATCTGGAGTTAGACTCCGTGCCGTCGAGACTGCCTAACTTCTACCGCTTTAGTGCCGTGCGGCGTTCTTCGGCTCCTGCTTGCGAAAGAGATAGCGTGCAGAAAGTAGTAAGCTGGCTCGAAGGCTGGGCCCTGGCACTAGCGACGGCCTTGATGATCCGCGGATGATTACAATCGCTAGTATGATTATGCTGCTGTGCAGAGTGAGAACGTTGCGTTATAGGGACGCTTGGTCAATGAGTAAGGCAGGCGCTGAGTGTCTATCGTTCACTACTCTTGCTGGCGTCAATGGAAAATGCGGTGGTTGGAGGTGGGGTATGATGAGGGACAAACCG
This sequence comes from Melanodothis sp. VS III C KN 2, assembly GCA_019775565.1. NCBI lineage: Eukaryota > Fungi > Ascomycota > Dothideomycetes > Cladosporiales > Cladosporiaceae > Melanodothis > Melanodothis sp. VS III C KN 2. The sequence goes on from JACWFM010000051.1 coordinate 319,131, forward strand.
GGTAGCGGTTGATCTCGATTGCAGAGGCACGGCGAGGTCTTGGTCGACGTGGCTTTCAGAGCGGGAGTTGCGGCTCGTTTTGGTGACCACTGACACGCCTACTATTCTGATATTCCCTCCTCGCCCGCGTTATGCTTGAACGTCGATCTGCAGGATCTAGTTGCTTTTGTTCAACCCTTGGACTATAGTTGGCTAGTTTTAGCAGAGTAGGGCAAGTCGGCCACGTTCCGATGCCCCATCATCAGTTGTGTTCGCTTGTCTTCTCCCTGGCGTGAAGGGTGCCATTCTAGGCAGTGATTCCCATCGGCGAACAAGAAATCGATAACAACCCTCCGTAGCGCAATGCGAACAGGTTTTGTGTGGCGTTTTTGCCATGCGGTGACCCAAGGTCCAGCAAAGCTGGCGCGGATGGTTCCTCGTATGGCCACCATACAACCCACCCACATGAGTGGGAACCGTAGATATTGCATAAATTGCACGCACTTCGAGAGTCTCCACCCAGGACTTCGTTTGGCTGCAGGAAAGGAGGTGCGTGTTCTGCATGGGTCGACGGAGACGCCCTGCTGGTGCCGACAAACATGCGAGCCTTCCGAGTGGGTCTCAGAGGAATACGTCTGTGCTCTTATGCAAGATGGGCATGGGTGCGTGCGTGCGTTTTTTGAACTGTTTCTCCCGAGACTCGGGCCTTGTCCTTGTCTCGAAGGGAGCACGGTCTTTTCTTTTGCGTGCGAGTCGCCTTCGCCTCGCGTACGTACAGAGAGCGTGTCCCAGCCAGGATAGGAGAGTTTATGCGGCAGTTGCACCGAGTCATTGGGTGGCGCATGTGCTGCCCGCCGTGCGTAGGTCATCTCGCATGCAAAGAAATCAAATGACGCGGAGGAGGCGTAGGGACGTGGCATTCAGATTTGAGGCGTGTAGTGCTCCCTCCCATTCAGAGGTCCCGCAATCCCACGTTGTTATCGGTGGCAGCAAGCATTTTGCGCATGACTATTGCCCCGCAGTGCGAGTGCAGTCAATATAAGAAACTCCTGATCTGCCGCTATGCGAGGCTACAGTGGACGGGCTGTTGCCTCGATCAGGAACTACGAGGCTTTTGGTAAGGTCGGTGGTTGACTCGTGGCGCGCGGGATGGGGAGCTGTCCAGTGGGAGACGGGAGCATGCGACCATTCACCCATTGCTCCGTGCACTGGCATCGTCACGGGGGTTTAAATCACGTCTTCCAACACGGGCGATACAGTAATGAAATCATAACGGGCAAGCTTTTATGCGGTTCTTGTCTGTCGGAAGGCACCCGATGGTGCGGACGAGCTGACATCCGGGTATGTACTTAAGGGTATGTAATGCAACAACGATGGATGGAAGACTTTACTTGTTCACGAAATGGCGGCACGGAGGGCTGTATGTCATGCGAGATCATTCGCTGCATGGCATTGACGACGACGACTCGACGAGCGTCCTGGTGATGCGCTTGAAGTCGCTACAACGGCGGGCGGCATGCAGACTAGGTCATGAGATTGGGTGGAGGGTGGTAAGAATCGTAAGATGAGACGGATATAGCCCAATCAGACAGATGCGGCGTGTCGGTTAGGTGCGAGGGACGATATGATCGGACCGAAGCCCGAGAGGTCACTTTTTTGCTGTGGGAGCGGATGCTGCACTGGACGCCACTCGACCACGGCGGCAGTTATTCGATAGCAGCGATGAAGTATTCCATGTGGACGCATGCGAAGCGAAGCGAGACGAGACGAGACGCTTGATCGAGTGCTCACTGACATAGTACTGTACTGGGGACTGAGAAGGATTGCATCTTGCATGGCTGCTGGATTGATTGATTGATTGACTGCATGTGCGGCCCGAGGGCTGGGCGTGACCGCTCGGTGCTGCAGGCCGCTGCTCTGCATACACGCGCGTGCATGCATGCATGCATGCATGACTGCTGTACTGCACTTTACATGGAAGAAAGATAGGGGGCACGGCCGAGGAGGAGTGAGGCCTCGCCAGCAGCGTGGGGGCGCATCGGGGTTGGAAGAGTCGCAGTCGTCTTAAGGGCGGGCCATCCCGTGGGCGAATTCGCAGGAGAAAAAGCGCTCGCACTAACCTGCTCGCCTCCCACCTTCTAAACTCTTTCTAGCTAGCCCTTCGAACAGCGCTCTAGCGTCCACGCAACCCACTCTGTGCTCTCTCTTCATCATCGGCCTCTATCATCATCGACCACGTCTCCGCCACACGAGACTCCCATCTCCTGTGTGCCCGCGGCGCCTCCGCTGCCACCTGGCCAATCTGCGTGCAGCAGCCGAGCGCGAGCCTCCCACGCGCGCGACTGCGTTGCTTTGCTTGTGCGCGCCCCTCTGCCTCCTGGTCCAAGGTCCTCTGCCCCGGCCGGGCCCACGTTGTGTTGTTATTCCCACACCCTGCCACCCTGCCACCCTGCCGCATAGCCTGCTCGTCTTGGCGCCCTTCGCTCGGAAGTCTCTCACCCCGTTTGTCCACGCTGCTGGCGTGCTTCGTAGGGCTGTAGCGTAGCCTGTCCGCCAGTTCACGGCCGGTCTTGGACGCGCTGGGCGTAGCGCTGCGACGGCTCCTTCGAGCTCACTACGACTGCTAGGTCGACTCGGTCGAAGCAGTATCGAAGACTGCCACTGCTGTATACCGCAAAGCATCGGCGGTCTTTTTGCCATCTGACGCTCGGTATCTTGCCGCCCGCCATCGGCCTCTCTTGCCTCGCTACAACAGGACGGCAGGCGTTCGCCCTCACCGCCCACGTTTGCACGCGTGCTTAGCTCCGACACAGCAGGGCACGGCCGTCCATTCGAATCGCGCATACCCGGCCGCCGTTGGGTATCATTTGCCGCTTCGATCACGCTGCGTGCGAGTCTGCAAAGACATCGCATTTCTGCTGCCAACCGTCTTCACCCTAAGGCCTGCAGCGTTGCAGGAACCGTGGTCCGCGTGGATTTCCAGTCGCAATCCTTCGAGCCTTCTCTCGAGCCCGTAGCATTATTACGTGCAGCCGACCCGCCGAACTCTCTGCGCTGAACCCCCGACACAGCCAAGCGAGACTTAACCGGCGACACCACTTGACCGCTCGCAAGCGGCCATCCTGCCAAACCTTGCGCCAGCACACCCTTCGCCCCTGCCCACCCTCTCCACCCAAATCGCGCTGCGTGACCCAGGGCAGAACCGCGGTCCCAGCGTAGCGTCACCCAGTACCCACTTCTCCCTGCAGGGTCGAGTGCGAATTTTTCCTTCACGTCGTCGACACACCGTCGCCCGCCCGCCCGGCAACTAAAACGATCGGCCAGCCCGCGGCGCCATTACCTCACGCAGTGCTTGCACCAGCGATATCGACCACCCTTGGACTGCACTATTTCCAGGGCAGCACGCCACGATACATAGCGCGCCTATCCGCTCTCCACCTAGCACCGTGCGCTTCCTCCCATCAAACTCGCGCCGACCTTTCCTCTCCTGTGCAAGCTGCATCTGTCTCCAACTCTGCACCGGCATAACGTTTCGGGCAGTTCTCGTCACCGCGCGCTCGACGCTCACGCTAGAACGCTTTGCGGAGCTTGCTTTGACAATTCCTCTGCAAATCATCCGCGCTCAAGGCACGCGGGTCCACCCAATACAACACTTTTCCCGCTTTCTTCTCGACGGGCACTTGTATCGGGCGGCGCGCTGTCACCGGTGCTTTTGTCTTAGGCCCCCTCGGCTTCTGCGCACCACCACTAGGACGTGACATGTCCAGTTCGTACTCTGCGTCCCCGGCTCAGAACAATAACGACTCCTCGCTTAGCGCCATCCTCGCGTCGCATCTTCACGAAGGACATCCTCAGCAGCCAATGGACACCAGACAACCACAGCAGGAGTATCCGCAGTCAGGTTTGAGCTCACCTTACGCGCACTATAACGGACATCAATCTGAAGGCAACTCTGCAGATCAAGCATCTGCTGTGCAGTACCCCGCTGGCCAGGAATACAAGCCCTCCAACTTTTCGTCTTCCGCAACGCCAGACTCAAGTTACGGACTTCCTCCCCAGTCGGCGCGTTCAGGCTCCTTCCCCGAGTACATTCAGCGTTCGTACCAAGAAGGCCAGCCCAACCGCTACCAATCAAGCGCTCAAGGCAACCACGCAGCCATGGCGCAAACATCCAGTCCGTCTCTATCCATGCCCGATGGGCAGCAGCCCAACGGCAACGCGTCGCAACACAAATCTGACGGCGATGTCCCCATAGATCCCTCGATTGCGCAGTCTAGCCCTTCCTACCCTCCGCCCCAGAGCTACTCTCCGTACCCGCCGCAGCAGCAAGAGATGCCACAACATTACCCGGCGCATCCCATGTACGCAAGACCAGAGTGGCCACCGGGACAATACCCGCAAGCTATGCAATACGGCCACTCACCCGCAACCTCTGGCGGCGCTCCGCCTGCTATGGTCGCGCACCAGATCCCTCGTCCTCCTCCGGTAAGTACGACGCGTTTGACGCGTCCGCGCGGATGCGCACATCGATTCAGACATTCGACTGACGCGTCTTTCAGGGCGGTCACCCTCTCTCCACCGTCTACTCGTTCGTGCCTATTCCCGGCGCGCAGCAGCACAAGCGTCCCAGGCGTCGCTACGAAGAAATTGAGCGCATGTACAAGTGTGGTTGGAATGGCTGCGAGAAGGCTTATGGTACATTGAACCATCTGAACGCTCACGTGACAATGCAGTCGCACGGATCGAAACGAACACCCGAAGGTAAGTTCTCAATTATTGCATTGAAGTTGGCGCGCAAAGCTACACGTGATATATACGTGCTGGCGCAAACTGGGGTCGTTTGGTTAAGCAAAAGCGCCCGCGCGCTAGCCAACCTCACGAATCCATGTCCAAACCTAGTGCGCCACGCTAGCTCTCCCACCAGCGCGGAACCTACCCTGCATACAGCTGCATGAGGCTGACAATTGATGTGGTACAGAATTCAAAGAAATTCGCAAAGAATGGAAGGCGAAGAAAAAGGAAGAGGAGAATGCTCGCAAGCAAGAAGACGAGAGGCACCGCCAAGAGGCGCAACGCCAGGGTCAAGACACGTCTCAACCCCAAGGTCAGCCTGCCCACTATGGTCAGCCGCATATGATGCCTCATCAGATGGGTGGTCCTCAACTTCCGCCAATAGGGTACCAAGCTGCCGCTGGCCAGCCCGCTAGTCAATATTCCCAGCCGCAGCAAGTCGACGGCGCTCCCCAGTACAGTGGCAACGGCCACCAGATGTACAGCACACAGGGCTACCCTCAGAGCCCATACGGACAACAAGGCGGACTGCCTTACCAACAGCGTAAGTCTTGAATCATATCTATTCGCAGTGTGTGCTGATTGCTGAACCAGCTTCGGAACAGGCGCCTAGTCAATCATATCAGCAGCAGCAACAGCAGCAGTAATGACGACGGTTGAACTCACCGCGGTAGTTCGACATCATATTCCTTTCGACCTTTCTTTCCGACATCAAACGTCGGATGTTTCTACTACAAGAGGATCATCGGGGCCCCACGGCGAAGCATGAACTTTACGATTTGAGAGCAGTGGTTGGGCGTCTATTCTTGAGGCTGTACAGCTTGCCTCCTGCGAAAATGTGCATTTGGGAATGTTCTTGCATCATCAGCGGCTGGTGTAAGTTAGTATGCAACACCTCGGAGTTTTCTTGCTCCCTGAAACAACTTACGCGCTGGGAAATGGCACTTTCGACATCGAAACCCCTAGAGAGTGAGTGGTGGATGGAGATGGGGAGTGCTGTCTCAGAGGCGTGTGCAAAGCACGGAGGTGCACATGTACAAAGCGACGTGTCGTGTGTGCAACGGCGCAAGGGAACGAGCGAGAGAGCTTTTATTAGTTTTTTGTTAGACGCAGCATAAGCACTCCATGAAACACTACAAAATTTGATTTGGTTCCGCTGGTTTTGAGCGCGTATCTGTCGCATACCTAGGTTCTACACTCTCATCCGGAGACCTCACTTCCCGAGATATCACATGTATTCTAGTCAGTATAAACAATCGTACGCCAACGTCGCATGGATCCTCACGTAGAAACAAATCAACAACTCCTGTCTAACCATTAGCGCGCTGATCCGCCACCCAAAGAACGTACTAAGATCTGACGGCAGCTAAGATCGTAGACAGCAATACCAAAGAACCCTGGAAGTGCCCGAAGAAGAGATCGCAAAATCTTGGAGCGCTACTGCAAGCCCGTCTCGTCTCGTTCGACGCGGCGGCCGGCTTGCCTTGGATCACTTTAGTCTGCGACACACGGCAACTAAGGTAGTGAGATTTTAAACCCGGCCGCCCTTTCAGAAAAGAACTTTTTAAGCTTATATTCTTGCTTTCGAACGGAGTGTACAGCTAACCAAGAGCTAAAGTAGGTGTCATCGTCGCTCGCACCTGGTACATCCCTGCTCGCCATGAGCTGGTTTTAAGCTTGCAACTTTGTCTGAGTGCCACGACGCGCCGGTGCTAGAGTAGTGACACCACCAGGCAAGTCAAGTAGTTTAGTTAGTGCTGACGCAAGACTTGAACTACGCCCCGGCGCTGCCGGGTATTAGTGCTGACTGACACTACTTGCGCAATACTAAGGGATCTGCCTTTGACTTGTCGTCTTTTACTTGAAGCTAGAAGGCGGACGCCGGTTGTTACACCATGCGCGGGCATGGCCCTGTTAGGTCTTGTTTGCCTTGCCCTTCGGCTTTTGACCTTCGCGCGCAAGGTATGGCTCTTGGCGATGAGACTATTGCTACCTCCGGAGGTTGCGACGATTTGGTTCTCGCTTACCACGTGGTGTGACAGGTTGCTGGGAATTGATGAGGCTGGTTTGGACTCTATGGGGGGTCGATAATCAATGAACTGGGGTCTTTTTGAGTGGTGAGGCGGTGGCGTCTAGACCATGAGAGTAGTTCTTTTAGGGCTTGGTCTTGAGTGTTGTATTCAATGTTTGGCTTGCCTTGGCTGCGGATTATAGGGCTTGTTTTTTTCGTTCGCTTAAGCAATTACATGTAGGGCACTGGCATTTTGTGACAGGTTCGAATATTCTTCGATGTGGACTTTCAGCTGTAGAAATCCATAGCCTGATGTTGAAGCACACCTGACCGCTGACAGAGAACGACAACAACATAGCATTGCACAAGAATCCGACCACCATCAACCACAATCCACACCAAGAACGATTTCATGCCAGAAAACTTTCACAAAATCATCATCCAAAATCCCCACCACACTTCAGCTCAGCCGCACGAACGCCACCAATACAATCCCGTTGACTCAATCCCTGAAGATCTGCCTGTCACTCTGTACCTTCACACACGGGTAGCAGCAGTAGGCATGCGGGCAAGGCTCAAGCTAAAGGAAAAAAAAAACCCGCCAGGCCACGCTACTGTAAGATCGGAACCAAGATTCAGTTGCGTCTCAGATCGGAGGGGTTGAAGGCATGCAGACGCAGGGATTCTGGGGTCCTTAACTTCTCTGAACAAAACTAGCGCTAATGTACTGTCGTTGAATCGGTGGTGTGATGTAGATGGGGTGAGGCTGAGGCTGGCGCAAAACGCGCATATATACTAGGCGGCTAGCCGGCCGTTAGGGGCGCTGAGACCCATGTCATTCATTCACATACATACATGCAGTGAGACCCTTGAAATGCTGTACTTGGCTTATGCGAATGCTGAAGGATCATTATGTACGAGATGACTGGACAGGAGGGTATCGACAATGAGAGAACATGGAGAAAGAGAAGAGCACCACACCACCCGAAGAACGATCAGAACACGTCCTCAACGCCCATTCCACTTCCGTCCCAACGCCTCGACTTCAACACGCGCATCTTCTTGCTTGGACTGCGCTGGCTCTCCTTCTCGCGCTCGTTCGCGGCGAGTCTCTCTTTCAGCATACCGACTTCGTCCTCGAGCTCAGCGACACGATCGTCGTCTCCGTGGTTGGCACCAGCGTTCTCCTTGTCGTCGCTAGGCGATTTGTACATGTCGATGCCTCTTGCCATGAGCTCGAGCTTGCGATCCATGTGCTCGTCATTGCGATCAAGCTCTTCGTCTCTGGCCGCCCGCCAGCGACGCTGCTCCAACGCCATCTGCGCCTCCATCTCCGACCAGATCTCCTCTCGTACTTCGGCCTCGATCTCGTACATACGGTCTTCGGCTGCTTGCCAGGAGACTTCAGCTTCTTGACGACGGCGGGTCTCCTCGTCGAGCCGTATCTGGGTCAGCTCGAGGTCGGCGCGGAGCGAAGCGATGGCAGCGAGGGCATGTTCCAGTTCTTCTTGAAGAGCGTTGGAAGCACTGTCGCTCTTCCTCGGTGGGCCGGCAGTGCCAGCGAGGATTGTGTTGGTGATAGACGGAATGCGAGGGACGGTGACCTCGCGTGCAAGAGCAGAGTACCGCAAGATCTGACTGGTCGCGTTGAAGTCACCGAGAGGGTCTGCAGTCACAACCATCACAGACTTCTGGGGCTTGCTAAGCGCGCCTGGGTTGCTTGATGTGTGCGTAAAAGAGTTGCTGAACAAGAGCTCGGTGAGTTTGCATTGGCGGAAGGGCACGACGGATGGGTTGCTGGTGTTTGCATTGTCGGCCTGCATTTGCATGCACTGACCAAGGTACATGAGCGACTCGTTGATCTTGCCCGCCTCCGCCAGAGTTGCACCGGCTGTTTTGGCGGCACGAGCACGCTCGGAACCTGTAGGAGCACGTCAGTAAGAGCTTAAGGTAAGATGAGGCTGTCACCGTCTCGACTTACCAGCAAGATCGACAATTGTCATGGTGCTTCCTGACCACGGGCCGGGAATAGGCGCACGATGACGCTTCTTGACTTCGAAGCTGAAGAAGCCGTGGCTTCTCGAGCTCACGGCATTGCTGCCTGTACCTGCTACCTTTCTTTCCAGCAAACCAGTCTCGAGGACCATGAGTGCCTCTTCGAGATTTGAGCACACAACCTTGCGCAGGCCAGCGACCACCTTGCGATCGGGCGAGTGTTCCGTGTTCTTGAAGACAAGAGCACGACGCTTCTGCGGCATTTTGCCCAGGGTTGCGGCTGCGGTCAGTAGATCGTAAATGCGGTCATTGTAAACTTCGTACATGCTAAGAATGATGGCATATTCGGCTGTGTCGTCAATAGTAATTTCAATGTCGTCGATGGTGGGTGACTGCGGCAAAGCGGAAACTCGTGGTACTTGTCTTCTTGAACATGACGGGCCGGCGGAGAGAAAGGAGGTGTCCTGGAATGGAGAGGTAAGCTTTGCGATGCTCCGCGTGATGTGTCTGAAGCGTGACTGGGACTCCAGAGGAGGTCTAGAGTTCATGTGAGCTGTACCAGCGTGTTGAAGCTGGTACTGAGAGAGCGACGGATACAAGCGGTCGAAGACCTTCTTTGCCGATTTCGGAGCAGGAGTTGAGTACACCGGGTCGTTATATATGGGAAATGCGCCAGGCAGGGCAGGTAGATTAGGTAAAGTGGAATCGCGTACCAGTCCTGGTGTTGGAGCACGCGAAGGGCGGCCGTTTGAGTCCTCGTAGACGGATTCAAGGAAGTTGGGTGCAAGCATGAGCTGTGCTTCGCTAACATCGGCCACGCACAGAGACGGAAAAGCGGATGAAGAGCAGTCAAGACTGGCAAGATGAGGCGCAGTGTTCTGGAACAGCGTGTCCAGGGTGAGCTGTGTGAGGCCGCGCTGGGACTTGGAGCCCAGGATAGTGTGACTCTGTAGGTGTTGTCAGCATCAGTCTACAGGCAGCCCATCCTTCTCTCTGTCCCTCCCAACATACATACCTTCCCACTGCCTGTCACACCTAGTGTCGCCAGCACTCCGTCTCGTCCCTCCCTACCACGGGCACCCAGCACGCCTTCGATCATGGAGACGGCGCCAGTCCCGCGGAACAGCTCGAGTTGCCCGGCATCTTCTTCGAACACGCGTGTGAAACCGAATCTCTCCACTGCTCTCTTGCGTTTGTCGTCCACGGGTGGCTTGATTGTGATGTGCGTAGGTGCTGCTGCACTCGTGTTGCGGTCGACGTCCAAGAAGCGTTCCCTCGCTGCGTCAGATGGGCGGAGTCGCAAAAAGACATCGAACAGGGCGGAGTTTGGCCGGTCCATGTTTGCGTGGTTGCTGGTACGTTGGGTGTGCGAGGAGGCTTCGAGATGATCTGTTCCAGTAGTTGCATCATGACAATAATCGCCCAAACTTCTTCCTCCCACGCACCAACAGCCAAACACGTGGAGAGTCGCTGGGGCAACGCTCCCAATGAGGAAGTCGGCCAGGGACTCGGCGAGTTGAGCCTTGAACTTTTTGGCCACTCGAAGCCGCAGGTTGCGCCTGTCATTGTACAACCATTCACATACATTTATTTCACTCAACACAATGCTCGAGTGCAGATCATGTGCGCTGCGATGCGTGCGTGCAATCGCTGGCGATGCTGCATTTGCGCGCCAGCCTCTGCAACAACGCCTCCTTCTCACTCCTCAACTTCATCTACGACCCTCAAGGAGAGCCGCATCCACGAGCGCTGCTCAGCAAAATGTCACAGGCGATGCGTTCGACGAGGCTATGGAGTTTGATGAAGTCCCACACGTATCCGAGCGCGCGCGCGCAGTTGTAACGCCCACAGCCGTACAACTCACCAAAAGAGCGAAAGGGATCGAGATCGAGAACAAGAAAGCATTAGACATGGAACTGCGCTATCTGAAAGATCCTCTAAAACTGTCCGAACACGTCAAATACACTCTGCGATGCAACAAGCCCAACAAGGCACTGGATCTCTGCCGGCTGGCCAGCAAGACCATGAGCTGTGTCGTCTCTTGGAACGCCGTTATCGACTGGCTTATGAGAGCGAACAAGATCAACGAAGCGCTCAAGGTTTACAACGAGATGAAAAAGCGTGCACAATTCCCGGATAGTTACACGTACATGATGGTACTGCGTGGCCTGGGTTTCAGAAGTCACGTTGGCCAGCCCGTGAGAGAGGAGAACGTCAGCAAGGCGGTCGCCATCTACACCTCGATGAATACGCCTACATCTCGTATCAAGCCAAACATCATGCACACAAACGCAGCGTTGAACGTGTGTGCTCTTGCCTTGGACATGGACGCTCTGTGGTCAATTGCAGGTCAAATCCCACCAAAAGGACCGCAGGCGGCCGACAGCGTTACCTACACCATCATTTTGAACGCCATACGTCACTCAGCATATGGCAAAAACCCAGAAGACGCACAACTGGAGCAAATAGCAGCAAGAAGGCAGAAGGCCGTTGATGAAGGAAGACGTGTATGGCTCGACATCATTCGCAAATGGCGAGCTGGCGAGCTCATCATGGACGAAGGCTTGGTCGGTGCGATGGGGCAATTGCTACTGACCAGCAAGCGGATAGGAGATTGGGACAACGTTTTGGACTTGGTGCAGCAGACTATGAACGTAAAGCGCTTGATTGCTCCAATTGGAAGCCCTGAACGCCACACCGATCATGTCCCCCAGGAGAGCGCAGAGCAGGCTCAAGAGGAGGACGTTGACGAGGAGGGATACACCAATTCGCCTGCTAAACAAGCTTTCAAGGTCGTCAAGCCCAGCCAGCCAGAGCACGCCAGGTCCAAAGCACCACGTCATCTCGTCTGGGCCGAGCCAGGACCGCAAACGGTATCACTCTTGGTCGATGCTTGCCAGGCAATGCGTATTCCCAGAATTGCTTCAGCATACTGGGAACTTCTCACATCCGGTGATCACAGCGTAAAGCCCGACCTGCAGAACTTCGATCGCCAACTGCGTCTCTATGCATCAAACCGCGCCAGTGCCAAAGCAGCCAAGCTTCTTCGTGAGGATCTCCCAAATGCTGGCATCGAACCCATGAACTCTACCTTCAGACTCGCAATGAGTGCCTGTCAGCGTGACATCAAGAACCCACACGTCCTTGAGCACGCCACCACCATCGTGGATGTGATGGAAAAGACTCAACCCGACCCGGATGCTCAAACACTCATGCAATACCTCTCCTTGGCTCTCACGTCCAACGACGGCCCCAAAGTTGTTGCCTGCATCAACCGTATGGACTCCGTCGTCCACAACCTCCGCTCACGCATGAACTTCGGGTCCGACCGTAAAATAAGCGAAGTCGCCGATATCCGCGACCTCAAGCAAGCCTGCATATTCCTGCAAACACTAGTCGGCTCCATCGACACGTTGATGAACCGCTCGCTCGTCCCGCGCGAGGATTTCCAGCACTGGCACGCGAGACGCGCGGACCTCTCCAAGTTTTTGGGCAACGCAAAGGCTCGCATCGAAAGGCGGGAAGGGAAGCTGACGCCACCGGAAGGCGACAGGAGATTGGGCAAGCCTCTTGGGCTGGTGATGGGCGAGGGTGCTTGGGCTCTGAGGAAATTCAGATACAACGACCCGGAGCGTAAGGAGGTCAGGCGGGAGAATACGAGGCAGGAAAGGGATGCGGTGTACAATCCTCCTAGGGGGAGTGAGAGAAGAGGAGGCGACAGAGGAGGATTTGGTATGTAAAAATGCAGATGTGGTGGAATACGAGTGTAAAAATGACATGTAAGATTATCTACGGTACGATCACACTTCTGTAACATATGAACCATTTCTCCAGGTGATCGTGTCTTCGCTCATTGGAATAGTGCACGTGTCTAGGTGATGATGAAGAGTATATCGTCTCGTTAACATAAGCCCGCGCATAAGAAATGGTAGACATCTTAAGAACTCAAGAATAAAGTCCTGTTATCCTTTCTCGGCACCCCAAGGTAGCAGTGAGTATAACTGCAGAGGTACTCATAGGACAGACAGGGTCTGGAGATGCGCTCGAACTCATTTGAGGCCAAGCAGGAGCTCCTGGAGAGCTCTGAAAAAGAAGAACGCCTCAGTAAAACGAAACCTTCGCCATAATTCAAACTGTTGCGAATCCGTGTTCTGCACCCCGAGCCGCACAGTCCTTGCAGTAGGAGATAGTGGCTTTGGACATTGAATCATCTAGGAGACCCTTGCTCTTGGAACAGAGTCCCATGACGTATCGACTCCATCGTGGTAATTCCAACGACAGCAAATCCGTAATTTGTGTCCTGAGCTAAAATGTGCTCAATGGGGTACAGTGTCTCCAGTCACTGGAGCCCGCGTGGACCGCATCTTCGATGTGGCGCATCACACTCACTTCGGCAGTGACGCGTCTGGGAAGAGGATCTCTCTCAACGACCGAGGTGTCATCTGCTCGAGTGTCAACCTGCTCGGCTGGTATTGCGAGGCTTCGATGGTGTAATCGCCTGTGTACTGCGATACCAGGCTTGGAGGCGCCACTGAGGATCCTGTGACAAAGCGTAAGCTCGAGTATAACAGACGAGACAAGAGCCAGAGTGGGAAAGATGTACCGAGATAGTAGTTCTGCCCAAGGAATCCAGGACCGTATCCAAGAGAGCGTCTGGCGATGGTGGCTGCAATGTTGCGAGCATCGTGCTCGACACGATCGAGAAATGCGATGAACTCGCCCATGGTTGCTTTCTCGGGCGTGAGGGTTGTGGAGGTGCGCTGTAGAGGCATTGTCAGCAAATTTGTACATTGAAATATCATCCAAGTTTAAAGCAGGCTTTACCTGAACTCCGAACAAGCCGACCTGGCATCCTGGAACGCGGCAGATTCCTTCGTGATGGCCAGGCGCGCCCATGCATTTGCGGAAATCGACAGCCACCGAGACTAGCACCTTAAAAGGCAGGTTCAGTAGCTTGACATCCATCCAATTGCGAGCCGAATGGTCACTCTCATTGCTGTAAATCATCGTCCGGCCCTTTTTGGGTGTAAACACGCCTTTCGATTCCATGTACTCTTTGTCGATATCCTCAGCATCAAGCCTGAGACTGATATCGAGTTGACGGTGCTTCAAAGAGCCAGTCATGCCCTCGGAGACGAACGGCCAGATCTTGAGGAACGGAGCGTGGCGACGATACACGAACGCGAAGTCGAGTTCGAAGTTGACGAGCCAGTCCAGGCGAGATACAGGGATATGTAGTGGCATGAACTTGTGACCCCAAAGATCAGCCTTCTCCGAGTCGGTCAGCGACTCAATCGACCTTGAGAACTCGATGCCTAGAGCTTCCTTAATGCCACACAAGTGATGCTCCGCGTCAGGGTTCAAGACCGCCCAGAACTGTTTGGAGACGCTCATAGCACTGCGATTCGAAACCAGAGGGAGGTTGGCCAGGATCATGCCAAGGAGCTCAGGAGTTCTGAAGACCTGATGGGCTGCTGATTCCAGGTCTCGGGACCGTTGGAAGTAAGGAGCTTGGGGCGAGACGTGAAGTTTTCCTTTACTCTGCTTGAGATGGATGTTCGGTCCAAGGGGTGAGTTAGTCTTGAGCACGTCCGCATAAGTCCGTGTTCTTGATGTGGTAGAGAGCTCGCTCGGGAGCCCAGCATGGCTTTGAGTTGTATTTCTCCCGGTGGACGCCATGGTAGAACTTTCGGTCTTCAAGAAGCGTCGCTTGATGCACCACGCTACAGTACTGGTGGCGAGTACCAGAATGCAGACTTGACAAGCAGGAGTCTGGGAGTAAATGCGAAGCAACGCTGACGCAGACATCGGAATGAATAACAGAATAGAAAAAGTCAAGGAAGGCCAAGTGCGAGCAGGAGATTTTCGACTTACCGCGGTGGGCCCCTGAAGGGCGAAGAGAATAACTATCTAGCTCGCTCAATCCAGCCAATATGGGAGGTGGTTATTGTTACCTGGTAATCCGAGTTCAGAAATGGGTGGGATCGTGGGGGATGGTATAAGCAGAAAGGGACAAGCCAATATATGGAGTCATCTACCAACTCAAGGCAGTCACTTTGGCGTTGCTGACCAACTCACATCCTCTTATTAGAGCTCATCAAAACATCGTATCGTAATTTGCTCCGAGGTCCAATCTGAGATGCTTTCCGAGCCGAATAGGGTTTGCAGTATTCAGTGCAGCACTACTATCAGGCATAGGTGAAGATCCGCTTGACTTTACTGCCGAAATGATATTCGAATTAGGCATTTGTTCAGTATCCAGCATACTAGTACCGCCGGACTTGAATGATGATTTACCAACCCTTGCCGCTGAGATGCTGTTAGGAGTCGACGGTTATTTAGCATTACGTGTGCCAGTGCTTTCGCGTTTAAAGGATGATCGGTTTGCTTTTGCCGCTGAGAAGCTTTTTGAACTTGACGTTTGTTTGGCGTTAAATATGCTAGTGCTGTCGCATTCCAAGAAAGATCTGTACATCCGTGTCGCTGAGGTACTGTCTGAATTAGATATCTCTTTAGCATTTGATGTAATGGTGCCATCACGCTCAGATAACAATAAGTCTAGCTTTGCCGCTGAGATAATCTTTAGACTAGACATGTGTTTAGCATTCAACATAGTAGTGCTATCAAGCTCAGATCATGATTCCCTCACCTTCGCCGTTGAGATGCTTTTTCCAACCAGAGGTTCGTTTAGCGTTCAATAGAGTAGTGCTATCACGATCACACAATGTCTGCTCATCTTTGCCATTGAGACGTCTGCAATGCTGATAGGCATCTGAGAATCATGCTTTTCGTATTCGTAATCGTGTCATACCGAGCTCTGCTTCCATGCCTAGAAAATGCACTTGTGAAATGCAAAAGCCAATATGGCAATTGATCATAATATGCAAATGCCCATACTCGCTTGCCACACCTACGCTCGCTTACCAGGCCTCCCACTTCTGGCCGCCCATAGCGATCAGCCTGTTGAACAGCTCGTCTCTCAGCACCATTGCAGTGACAAGGTAGTGGTTGCCGAGCTTATCCACAATTTCCAGTCCGTCGGCAACCTCGCGATCCAAGGCCCATCCTACCACTAACTTACTTTTCCAGCCAAGGCCTCCCACCTTCTTCAATTCTCTGATGTCGCCAATCGGGATGCTCCAGACAGGGTGAAGTTCTCTCTCTTCCCTGCCCGATGTACCATCAACACCAATCTTCTTGTCGATGCTGAACGCAACGCAAGGGATTGTAGACTTGGTGGCGATGTAGGTGTAGCCCTTTTGACCATGGTACCTGCACTTGAAGTCTGAGGGACCGGATACGTCAGACTGGGGGTCCCGCGGCACAACACCCAAGCGCTGCTTCGCGTGTTCGGAGCCAGCTTTAGCTTTGAGGTGATCTGCACCCAATGCCGAAGACACAGCACCTTTCACACTTGATTTGAGAGCACCGAGTACGCGTGAGCCTTTTTTGCCATGGGGCTTGTCTTTCGAGGCGGCAACGTCTTCATCAGTATGCTCATGCGCAGTGTTGGGATCATGTGCCATAGCTGCCGCGAGTTCATCTGGTGTTGCGTTCAATGGCTCATCGGCACCGACTGTGCGCAAGTGTTCCTCAGTAACCTCCGCTGGCTGGTCAGGTGGTGGCAGGGCAGCAGTAGGAGGCGGAGGCAAAGGGGCTTTGTTTGCCTCGCCAATGCGAAGTAAGGTTAGCGTGAGCTGTGCATTGGTGGGCACACCTTTCAGAAGCGTGTTGCGTAACTCCAACAGCTTTTGCCAGTTCGGGTAGGTCGAGTTGAGCCATTTGATACCTGGCTGAATCACAGGATCACCAAAGAACCCAAAGCCAATACCGAACGTCAAACCTTTGACCACCATATAGCTTGTCACGAAGATCGAGGCCGCCAACATAGGGACGACGACCGCAGCAAGCCGGAGACGGTATATGTCGCGAGGGAAAGGTGGTGTAGGAGACAAAGCGTTGGCGAATCGTTCCCACGTGTCGTTCAGATCGCCAATCGCGTGCATGAATGGGCGCATACCATTCCACATAGCCGTCTCCATAGGGACCTTTGATTTATCGTGTTTCAAATCTGCGCCATTTTGCTTTGCTCTTGCACTACTGGCACCCATTGCCAGGGCAGTAGGGTCGGGAAGGCTGTCGTTAGGAGCACCAGCTGATCCCTGTGTCGCCGGTTCGTCTTGCGGATGCTTTCCAGATGCCGAGCTCAGAGCCACGGAGGCTATACTGTTGACAAAGTTGGATGCTTCAGCTTCAACTGCCTCTCCCTTGTGGTTCTCAGGTGCTCCAGTTGCGCTGTCTGTTGATCCAAGGACACCAGCTTTGGGTTTCTGTATACCACCAGTGCTAGCTGACACGAGCGCAAGTGGAGCCGGTGGGAACATGAGGTCTCTCGACGGAGGATATACGATCAAGGTGATGAGTAGGGCGATGAAGAGCGGAACGAGGAAGTCGAACATCCAAGCCACGAAGTATAGAGCACAAGCCCAGGCTGTTCGTCTCTTCTCTCGCCATGAACGGAGTCTCATGATCTGCTTGCCGAAACCCATCATGCCAATGCCAACGGTCATGTAGAGTCGCTCGATACTTGCGCGCAGCTTGTCCGGCGAGAACTCATCTTCGTCGGCGATGTTGAGATCGAGGTTGTTGGGAACGGGATGAGGGAACTCCTTGACGTGGTACATTTGCTTGAAAGAGCGTCAGCAAGTTGTCCATGTCACATGTCGCTCGGCTGTAACGTACCTTGTTAAAACGACGGACCAACACCCAGAGATCCTCATTTTCCATGCCACCGACAAGCGGGGCAGGAATGGCCTCTTTGGGCTCATTCCAGCCGAGGTCTTTCACTTCCTCATCGTGGTCTAGTTGCACGAGGCCTGGCTCCTCGGTGGGCGAGGTTGCTAATGCGTGGCTCGCAGTCGGTCCTTCATGTAGGGTTTGCGCAGTTTCGTGTTTGGAGGGGTTGTGTATAGTCTCGGTGTCGGGCGCGGGCACCAGATCATGGTATGCAACGCCTGGTCTGTCCGCCATGGCTGTGTGTGGCAGTGATTGCAGGCGATGGGTGGGTGGCAAAGAAGGATGCGATACCAGTGGAAGGACCCAGCAGCGATCGCGCAGTTCAATCTATAGGCAATATCAAGAATCCGGAGGATGTGCTGCCAGGGTGAAAGAAGCAACTTGAAGCACCAGAGGAGTACGTCATGTGCAACACGTCATGGTTCAGGAATGGCGTTGCGGCTCGTCTCGTGCTCACAGCGATTTGATCAAGTGAAATGAGATGCCAGACATCGTGTAGAGCAGCAAACATGGCCCAAATAATAGATGTTACTTTTGCTTTCTTCAAGCTCAGCGCGATGACAATTACGCTTCGATCATACTTCTATTATGCTTCATTTTATGCTTCTTGAAGAGCCTCCTGCATATCCCCTCGGCTCTCAAATACGGAAGGCGCTAAGCCAGAAGTTGCCAAAGGCCGCCGTGCGCAGGTTTACGTACGCTAATCTCGACTCCAATCCGGTTGGTGCTGGCGGGCATGGTTGCTGACCCGACTGCGGATGCTATTGAGACACCTCTAGAGCTTCAATCGCATCTTCATGTATACCATGACGATATCTCGTGATCTAGAGTGAGCAATGTTGACATCTGCCTTCGACACATGGCTCATCGAAGTAATCGAGCAATCAGAATTGTACGTAAATTTACGCGCACGCTACTGAACGTTCGCGGAACTCCAGAACTCTCTCGGCAGTGCCCATACCTCACTGCCTTCACGTGTTCTGGGCGCGTTCTACACTTGCGCGTGAAGGCGGAGAGGCACCACGATCAGCCACACCATTCCCCGAGTCTGAGCACCGTAGCCAATATCTGGTAGGCTGCCAGCATGCGATGATAGTAAAATGCTGCGCCGGACCCTGTGTTTGACTCCTCGGCTGGCCCGACAACATCTCGCGAGGAACTGCTATGCCATCGTTCCTCCACATGCCTATCATGTGCAATGGCGTAGAGCTGGCTCATCTAAAACATCCACGGACTCGACCAAAGCCCCACGGTCCTACAAAAGATATTCTGCCGAAGAGGACAGTACCATCTTACAGATGCGAGCTTTGAATCATGACTGGAATAGCATAGCGTCTGCTCTACCAGGCCGGAGCATGACCTCGGTACGAAAGAGATTTTATACGACGCTGAACATTGCCAATGTTGGTCAGAAGTACAAGAAAGCCACCACTGAGGAGGTCGCCACAATGCGCGACATGCTTGCCAGAGGGTTTTATATCACTGCCATAGCTCAAAAGGTTGGGCGAAGTTACCCCAGCACCTATGATTACTGCCGCCATTACAGGGCAGAGCAGCAACCATCTCAGCCAACTATCGATTCCAAAGGCACAAAACGTGCCATCACGTACAAAAAATGGACGCGCGCAGAAATTGACCGTCTTCTTTCTCTGCATGCCGCTGGGCTCAAGCCTAGCGCTGTCGCAAGAGAACTTGGTCGATCACTCGAGGCAGTGCGAGCCAAATGCAGGTGCCATATTCCCCACCGACTCCAGCCTTCTCAATTCATTGCCGAGGGCTCAGGTGGTGATTCTGTGGCTACCTTACGGCCGCGTGCCCGCAAGACTTGGTCGAAAAAAGATGAGGAGCGTCTTGCCGAACTCGTCGCCAATGGGATGGACTTCGAACGCATCGCGAGCGTTTTTGACCGAACGGTCATTGCTGTGACAAAGAAATGGACACAGTTTGTCCGACCTCGCCTCGACTATGAAAGGAAAATTGGCAATTTGAATGACGCCAGCGGCGAACAAAAGCAGGGCCGACAGACCGGAAACGACCTATCTCAGCTAGACCTTCAGTCCCGACGAAACTTCACTACGCTACACGGCTGGGAGCCTCGTCTTGCGACCAACCCTCAGAAACAGTCGTCCACTCTGACCTACAACTCGCGCCGTGTTGCAGTTGCTGCACCTTGGAAATGTCGCGGCGTCTCAAGCTTGCCATACCACCCACAACAACGCTTTGCACATACAGAATCAACCCAGCCCTACCAGACCAAAAGGAAACAGAGTCGCCGCCCTTTCTCAGAAGAAGAATCATGCAAGATTGTAGAGTTGTACGCAACCCAGTTCACATGGCCTAAGATAGGCGAGATCATGGGCCGTCCGACGCCATCGGTGTACTCCCATTGGAGACGTTCGTTACAGCAGCAGCGGTGGCGAGAAAAATTCGAACAAGTCAGAGCTGCAGTGCCGGATGACCAGAAGCACTACACAACCCGGAACGATCTGTATTCACGGGGTGGAAGGCGTGTCAGGTGGTCCGCAGAGGAATACGAGAAAATAGTGGACTTACGTGCAAAGGGTTACTCCTGGGACGATACAGCCGAAGCCATGGGGCGCAGCTGTGAAGTCGTGCGAAAAAAGGGCGTGTCCTTGTTGAAGGAAGAACGTTGGATGCGAAGATTTGAAGCAGTCGCTTCCGCCGTGCCCGAAGCAGAGAGGTACAGTCTCCACAACGGGCGTCCTCGCATCACTCGTGAGGAGGATGCTGTGATCTCAAACATGCGTAAAGCGGGTAAGTCGTTCAAGCTGATCGCAGAGGCCATTGGACGTTCTCAAAGCGCTGTAACCGGGCGCTGGAAAAGACATCTCGACGAGAACGAGCCTTTGGTTCGCGTACAACGAGCTGCAAAACCACAGCGTCGTTTCGGCCTATGTTGTCGCCGGTTCACTGCTGAAGAAGACTCGCAACTAAGACATATGGACTCTTCGGGAAAAACACCGACCGAAATGGCCATTGCACTGGGGACCCTTGTGAACGCTGTTTGGAACCGACTGAAAATCCTACGAGCACCCACTAGAAAACCAACGCCCGAACACTGGACCGTTGCCGAAACGCAGAGACTGCGCTCGGCGGTCACAAATGCCAAACAAGCCGGTGAGGTACAGCGTCTTTTTCCCAACAGAACGGAGTACAGCTTGCGCAACAAGATCAGGAGACTGAAAATGTCGGCCGCAAGCCTTTTCACAGACAGATTTGAACGGCAAAAATGGACTCCAGCTCAAGATGCTGAGCTACTGCGCTTGAGAGGCGCTGGGCAGGCCTTCAAAACTGTTAGCGCAAGCATGGGCAAGAGTGTGAAGTCTTGCTCGGCTCGGTATGATCGCATACGGAAATTAGCCAGTTGAATCGAAAAGTTTACGAGGGAATAATTGTCTCTCGTCTGTTTGTGCAACGCGTTCAACATTTCAGTTTGGGACCTCGTGGTTGGGAGATCTCACATATAGAGATTGACCAAACCTGCGCATACTTTCCATTGTGCACTCATAATCGGTTTCTTTTCTTTGCCGATGCATCAGGCGCTTACGAAATTTATGCGGATGTTGACCTCAATGGTTCGATACTGCAACTGCTGCCGGTGAACATACTGGGTAGTTCGATACGTGGAACGGAGAGCACGAGTGTGTCTCGGATAGCAAAAAGTAAGCGGGTTTGCCCGATTGCGCTCTCGATAGTGCTGGTTACAACTATATGCTAAAGGAACGTCTAGCTCAGATAGTACCTCCACTCAGACAGCATACCAGTAAGTCCAATACTAGCAACTTTAACTCGAGGTATAGGGAGCGACTGCAGGCAAGTCTTCAAGATTCTACGAACGACTCCTCAATGGCAATCAAGGGGCGACTGACTCCCGAGCTAGTTTACACCAGCATACTGCGTATAGTTCCGAGAACGCGAAGAGCATCTCAAAGAGTAGGCGGGATTACACTGCCTCGCGTGGTCAACGCAACACGGGTATCAGCCCCGGGATATGAATAGCATCTCAGTGGTAGAGTGGGATTGTTGATAACTCTGTTGTTGAAGGTGCCAGCACGATAGCTGCATGTCTGGCTGCACCTGGCCGGCGGTGCCTCGATGCCGTACATGTCCAAGTCTACCTGCGTCGTCAATCTTACCCTCGCATTGTTAATTGCTGAGCTTAACAGGTGTTGTTGACGGTACCTCACTGGAAACGATATCTATCTCGTTCTACCGCGCATGAACTGTAGCGATGGATACTCATGGGATGCGAGCAGCAAAAAGTGTACAGACATATCGAAGAGGTTTGCGGTATCATCTTGTCTTTTTTGTTTTTTTAATTCCCAAATATCTATCAATATCGTAACAAAGCGTGCGTGCTCGTTTAGAACAGCCCTACAAGCATCGAGCACGATCTATCTACTCGGCATCGTCGACCTCGCTGAGGCTCGCCTCCTTCGGCACGTCCTTTCCCTTGGCGGCTTTGGCAGCAGCCGCAGGACCACCAGCCTTTGCAGTGTCTTCGGCCTGGCAAAGTAGCATGTTAGCATCACGTTTCCTGATTACGAGTGTGGTGTTGTATTCAAAAACTTACATCCTCGTCCGCGTCCTCCTCGCCAGCATCTTCCTCATCGTCCTCAAGGTCCTTGCCCTCGACCTCGTCGTCCTCAGCTTCGACTTCGGGTTCTTCGTCGTCGACTTCTTCGGCCGGCTCGGGCTCGGTCTTGCGCTTCTTGGTTTTGGGAGCTGTTCGCATCGTCGTTAGAAAATCTCGTACTGCGATGTGATAGTAAAGCTCGCGATTGCGCAAGGGTCTTACGAGCAGCAGCCTCAGCATCCTCCTCCTCCTCTTCTACCTCCTCCTCAGCATCGTCGTCGTCGTCATCCTCGCTGGCGGCACCAGCGTCATCGCCTTCGGAAATGTACCTGTACAAGCAGGAAGCGTCAGTGATCGTTGTGCGACACATGCGCCGGGCGGATAGCCATTGGGACGTCAGATGCGACCGGCGGGGTTCAATTGCGCGCAAGCAAGCGTCTGGTCGTTGCATGCGCCCGCGAGAGAGCTATATGGTAGGAAATGGGCAACGGCTTACTCCTCCTCGCTCTCGGCGTCGCTGTCCTCGGGAAGCTCGACGAGCTCCTCCTCCTCGTTCTTTCTCTTGCGTGTGCTGCGGGTAGACATTGTAATATATGTGCGGGACTGGGTATATGGAAGGGAGTGGGTTTGACGTGTAGGGAGGGAAGGGAGAAGGGAGAAAAGGAGAAAGGAAGGGAAGACGAGAGCGAGAGCAATACTTGGTTGCCGGGCTGGGCCTTGAGGTGCAGCAACACACACACACAGAGCGGCTGGGAGAGCCTCTGGCGCATCAGCGCAGCGCATCCGTCCGTGGCATCGCATTGCGCAAGGCCAGCAGCAGCAGCTTGAGCTCGGACGCACGCGATCGAGGGACGCGGAGGTCGGTGGTCGGTCGGCAATGGTTGTGATGACGGTGCGGAGACGACACTCGTTGGGGAACCGAGCTGACGGATTTCCTAGAAGAGCCATTTCTGGCTGAGGCTGGGACGTGCGTCTGAGACCGCAGTGTTATTGTTTTTCCCATCTGCTGTTATTGCTTGGGACTTTGCGTTATTAACTGTGATGGATATGTTCATTTAAAATATATACTTCGGTTGCCGTTTGGTGCACCCTTCCGCGGATGCTTCTCCAATGATGTTAAAGGACTGTCTGTATTCCAGTCCCTGCGACAGTGGACGCCATCAAGTGCTTTGAGACAGCCCAAGGTAAACAAATGCGATGGCTGGCGGAGTCTTTCAGCTCGTCGCCTGCTATTAATGAACAATCGAATGCGCTACATTCCTCTCACCATGCTCCAATTGATTGTTCGCCCAGAGGATCAATCGCTTCGTCGTAGCCGTCCTCGTCGTAGCCGTCTGCACCATAGTCGCGATCACCATAGTCGTCGTCGTCGTCATCGTCGTAGCCGCCTGGATAACGAGGACGATTGTCATCCTCATCTTCCTGCTCATCATCTGCCGGCTCGTCTTCACCGTCGTCATCCTCTAGCATCGTCTCGTCTTCCTGCTGTGCGCCCGCAACATCGTCGGATTGCTGCGCCTGCGTTGGGGGCGGTGATGGCAGGTTGGGATCTGGAATTGATTTCTGTATGACAGGCGCTGCAACTACTTCTTGAACTTGGGTCGCCTCTGGTGATGCAAGGCCGTTTGCTGGTGACGAAGCACCTGCTCCCGCCGCAGGACTGTTGTCGCGCGAAGGGCTGCCAGCCTGACTGGGAGCTACGGAGCCTGCTCTGCTACCAGCACGCGATTCATTCCCGTACACTTTACCAAGCGCTTCATAGTCGACGAATTTGGAGAAGCCTGGCCCAGCATGCTTCGCCAACATGGCAGCAGTCGCATCAGCGGGTGTCTCGGCAGGTGTTCCAGCAGCGGTGAGCAGCGGCTCGCCCATCTTGCTCTTCTTTTTCCGGCCGTTCTTGGGTTTGTTGGCGCCCTTGGCCGCCGCGATCTTCTTGAGAAGTTCTTTCTCGTATTGTTCTCGAAGCCAGTCCTCGTTGTGGAAGAGCCAGATCTTTTCCTTTTCGATTGCAGCCTGACCCGACAGCACGCAGTTTTCCACTTCCGGGTCGTCCTTAAACTCCTCTTCGAGCTGCTCAGCAGTGACAAGCTCCAGCGCGTTGTGTGCAGCTGAGTTGTGCCAGGTGATGCCACTGGCCAGTCGACGCGCCTGAATTCTTTGCCCATCAAGCTCTCTTTGTGTGATCGCGCTTGCTTTGGATCGTTCCAACTCGTGTTCCTTGAGCACTTTATCGCGTTGTTCGTTGACCTCAGTGTCGTCGAGCGCTTCCTCGATTTGCTGGTGAAGCTCGCTCTCAATCATGAGCTCCTCCTCACTGATCTGCACAGGGGCCGGGGCGACCTTCTTAGGGCGTCCTCGCTTTTTTGGAACCACTTCTTCGTCGACCATTTCCGGGACTTCAACAAGGGCTGGATCGATGATGACTGGCCGAACTGGAATGGCTGGAATGGCGAAACCGTCAGCATCGAAACGTGGCTCCTCCTGAGCGGATGCCGATGGTCCAGACGTCCGGGCGCGTTTGCGACATTCTGATTCTTCGGTAGTGGAAGGTCCAGGGGCGCCCGTAGTGGAGCCCGAATCAATCTGATCGTCCACAACGACAGGGCCCTCCGAACCAAGCCGCTCGTTTGCAGCAGCTTGTCGTTTCCGCTTCTTGTCTTCAAGCTTCTTGGCCTTCATCTCACTATCGTAAATCGAGGGCGGGTCGTGCTGGTGTTTCAGACGCTCGGAGTATTGACGGAATTGTGTGACAGTGAGTGCAGCGCTTTTGGTGCGTCTGAACTCATCGATACGCTTCGCGATGGTGATATCGGCGATCTTGGAGACGTAGACGACCTCACGTACGGTGCGCTTGAAGTTGTTCATGCGAGCGGCGAGTATAATACACGCGCCGCAGAGTCCAGACGGGTGGCGTCCAGTGGCAATCCAGTCTCGCTTCATGCGACGAACAATCTTGATGGCATCTTCCGCGACTTGATTGGTAGCCGGACCGAATTCGAGCCGCCTGCAGTATTTGAGGATCAGGTTCTCGATGTCCATCATGTGTTGAAAGTGCAAGTCGCCTTTGCCAATGTACAGCTCCTTGCACATGGTCTTGTAAACTTCACCCAGTCTGAAAACATTGATTTTGATCACTTCAGCGATGTCAATCAGGAGAACTTCGTTATCTGGAGATCGGCGACAGGAAGCGTACAGACAGGCGCCAACGACCTCAGAAAGTGTACGTCCAGCAGTGAAATTGTTGTTGGCAGCTACGCCCCAAATGGACATGGCTTGCGTGACGATTTGAGCATCGGTGATGGGAACTCGCGGATATATGCTTTGCAGTTCTTGTTGACCTCTGCGACGAATCTCCTCAATGTTATTGCGTTCGCCGCCGCCCATACGCCGGAAGGCATTGGTGTTGATGGTGTTGGCGTGGCGGGAGTTTTCGCCAATGAAGCCACCCTGCACGGTGGCGGCGCCGCTCGCGGATTCCTCAAAAGTGATATCGGAGACAATGTTAGCCTCGGAGATTTGGGTAAAACAGTTGGTGCAAATTTTGGCGCCGTCGCGGTCCTGGATGTCGGGCTCGTCACAACATTTGGCGACGGTTTGTGAAGGTGGAGGCTTTTTGCGACCGCCGCCTGGCAGAGCGGCCGGTCGCCTGCCAGGAACGATACGACGAGGCGGTGGCATTTAGTCGAAGGATCTCTTGTGTATGAATATGCGGGCTGCGCGATGATTGCAAGGCAGCCTCGAGACGTGAGACGTGCAGCAGCGGCGAGTGAGGAGGAGGTCGAGCAAATTCAGTCGGTGTTGCTGCTGGTGACTGGTGGGGTCGCGCCCGCTCTCTCCCTCACTTGTGGTCCAGTGGAACTGAGCAGAGAATTGCGAAAACTGCTGGTCTTGGCGCTGCTCGTCAGCTTGCTGCGGCCGCGAGTTCGAAGCCTATGGTCCCCAATCCATCTATTGTGCTATTGTCGCCGCTATTATTGTTTCACTTCAAATGTGTTTGCTTGATGTGTGTATATATCATCTGTCTCATAGCTTGTCTCAGCTGAGTCCGACTGAAGCAGCACCGGACCATCGAGGAAATATTCGTCATGCCTTACAGGTAAGTAGAGTTGCAGGGAGAGAGTCACGTAGCTGCATTTTTCAGGTTCTATTAACCGCATCTCAACGTCGACCACGCCGTTTCGTTGTTGACTTCCGACGATATTAGCACACGGGTCAGTGTGACACTCCTAGCATACGATCAAGTCGAGATTGCGACGTAATGGTGTACAAACCATGTCCAAAATACACAGCAGGCTACTTCCAGTAAGCTCGAGAGGGACAGGGCCAGTTGGTTGGCTTGCAAGGTCATCGCAAGAGGTTAAAAGCTTTCGCTTGCTCGAGGTCGCCGTGCGAGATCTGCTAGTCGGCAAGGATATCGAGCTCGTCAGCTTGCGCTCGATCGTTTTTAGGAGGTGCTTCTGACGAGCTTATCGGTCCCATTTGTGCCATCGAGGTGAGCATCAGAAATGGCTTGACAGGCCTCGTGGGAAGCTAACAAGCATTGGGAAGCGATCATTTTGAGAACTTGTTCTCAGTTGCCACATTACAGAGCATTTCATGCTCCGCAGAAGTTGTCTCATAGCTTGTGTTGGCCAACCTCAAGTCAGGTGGAACTAGCACACAAAGAGTTATTTATCATATTTCACACGTGGGGCGCAGCATGGCTGGTACAAAAGACTAGCCAGTGTAGGATCAGTGGATCACTTTCATATTTGTGCCGCACAGAGAGAATTTTCTTTCCCAAACCTGGCATCCAACCTCATGAGTTTGAGTTGAGATCCATACGAAAGTTGAACCGGTCAGCTCCTGCAACCATGTCATCTGTAAACCCTTGCTCAACCATTTGTGCTTCCACATTGCCGTTGGGGCTCCTTCGCTGCCATCAGCATTCTGGCGAAGTCTCGCTCTCCCATGCACAAATATGCTCAGGTAGACACCCGAGGGTCCAGTAAGCAGACCCCCCTGATGCACTGATAGAAGCTACCATCCAACAACAAACCCCCCATCATCGACAACATGGTTGTCAACCCAGCCCAAGCCAGGAGTGGGTACTTCCCGAGGCGCCTCCTCACTGAACCATAGCTCCGAGCTTCTCCGGTACTCCACCCACGGATCTGGGTGAGGTAGTCGACAGACATCATTGCCCTTGAGACAGTCCAAGCAGAGGCCGACGCAAAGGTCTTGCAGCCTCTTGCACAAGTCGAACACAGTGCGCTGAGTCGGTGATGTGGACGTCCATGGACTGCAGCCTTGACCCAGAGAACCGGGCAGGTGCGACGGTGGTGGCGACGGCGTTAGACTGATATCATCGTCATGGCTGTCGTAGCTTTTGTAGAAACCACGGCGCTTGCGTCCCGGTGGATATGATTTTTTGCGGGCGGCGCTAATGACGGGAAGCTCAAGAGACGAGAAAGATGCCAGCTGATCCTCCAAAGATCTCGAACCAGAAGTGAAAGGCAGGATCGGCCAGAGTTCTCTGGATTTCATGGCAGCCATGAGCTGATACACAAGATTCGGCTTGCGATTGATGTACGATGCTGTGGTGAACTTGTCGATAACTTTGGTGAGACATTTCACAAGCTCGTTGCGGACAGCATTCTGCTGTTGAGCGATGGATGCTACTATAGTCAGTCATCGGAGATCGGACGCAATTGGATAAGCTGCGACTTACACGTGAATGATGCGGGAAGATGCTCGATGGCAAGATCCTGGAGTCGTGGGTCCAAGTCGGGACGGTAGTGGCTTACTGAGCAACGCACGAGGACTTTGCTGAAGCGTCTGAAGTGCGTCGGTTGGTCAAGAATGTAGGCGCTGGCGATTAGATCGTGGTTGAGCGCATCGCAATAGGCTTCCGGTTCAAATTGGCCGAGGATGCTGTCCGTCGCATGCTTGAGAGCTTCGACGCAATCAAACTTGTCAACAAGCAATGCAAAATCGATCAAGCCCGAAATTTCCACAGCAGGCTCGACAGTGTTGAAATGCAGCAGCTGACAGAGCGCGAGCATGGGTGTTGGTTGGTCGTTCATGTAGACCTCCCGAGTCCCTGAACGGATGGCTTCTCCCTCAGCGAAGCATCCTCGAAAGAGTGCCCTGAATACCTTGCTTGTGCTTGCAAGTATGCACGAGTTGACCTGCAGTTTGAGTTGCTTGTTGACGCCGTCTTCGATGACCAGCATGATGTCGCCGAATTCGCACATACTTAAGGGTGTCGGCTCGAACAGCTCAACGAGCGACGGCAATACATCATCAAGAGACTGTGTATAGTCGGGTGTAGCCTGGCCTGGGCTTGTCGCTGTGTGGTCCGCCATGTTGTTTGATGTTCGTGGCTTGCTTTGTGGTTGTCGTTGGTGGTGAGAGAAATTCCTGCCGACGAGGACTGATATGTTACCCAAGGCTGTGAATAACCCTCGTGACGATAGCACTGAGTGAGTGAAGATATGTGCTCTCAGTGGGGGGGGTACATGTAAGCTTACACATCACATGTGACTGCAAATGCCTCAGAAATTCTCCGCGAACTGAGTGAAATCGACCAGGGGATTGTAAAAGAGCATGTGAAATTCCTCAGTGCACATGCTTCTTGCTTGCTAGTTTGAGTGAGTGTCATGATTCGAGCACTGCCAGTTCCCTGAGTCGGAACGAGCCGCGATCAAAGTGAGCACCCAACGTCCTCACAGAACATGCAACTCTCAGTGACCAGGCTCACCTAGCAAAAACGGAAATGGTGGGCGTGGCACTGGTAACTTGGTCCATTCGATGAATGCACCACAGAGGTCAAATGCACCTTCCTTTCGACCAAACCTCTGCGCAATCCCTAATGCTTCAGCCCGAATGTGAGGCAGAGCAGTTCGATGCGCAAGCATTAGAAGGAAGCCACGAGCGGCGAGTTCGGGGGAGAAACTTGTGTGACCTAGATAGCCGTCTGCTAGTCTTGCTTGCTCAATTTGATCGACCAGATCGCTAGCATAGTCGAGAATCTTCGGATAGCTCCGGTCCCAAGGAGAAATACCGTCGTCAGCGCGTATGAATTCTTGTATCACCTTCTCCGCCGACCAATGGACTATGCGCGTGGCGGTCAAAGACATCGCCTCGGCGCGTCGATTCTTGGATTTACTATCATGCAGCCAGCCGGATTCGTAGGTGCTCATGGCCATATCCCAAGCGCGATATTGCTTTAGGAGCATGCGATGTTCCTTTACCAGTCGGGTTGGTATGGAATGCGCGTACTTTCCAAACCACTGATGATTCGCCATCACGAAGGTGCAGGCAGGTGTTGAGATCCTGTTCAGTTGGAAATGGGCGTCATGGGGATTCGTGAAACGCAGGCTTTCCATGAGGATCTCGAGGGACATTGTTTCAGGCAGAGGCTCCTCATGCTCAAATACCGGTACTCTCTTTCCTTGTCCGATGGAAATGCTCACATCCAGGCGCGCAAGCGCCATTGATAGGGAATGAAATGCGTTGTCGTTACCTTTTCGCCCGGCCTGCCTCCTCGCTCTTTGCCAGGCATTGAACATCTTCAGGGCGTTCTCTATGTGTAGAACTGCATTTGACTCGCGCCCAAATATCGACTCCATTGTGTGAAACATGATGCTGCAGGTTAACACGAGCTCGTGGGAAGGCGATCGAGAGTTCTCAATATATTCCCTCAGCGCTCTGTTGGCTCTAAGTGCCAACTCAGCGCTCTGCACAGATCCGAAGTCGCTCTGGAGCGGGTTGCGCTGCGGAGACAGTGCTTTTGTGACCCGTTCTCGATGGGCTTGGCTGAGAGCAATGGCAACTTGCCTCGCAGTATTCTCCAGCTGGCACATTTGTGGGACCAGATGCTCCCAGAGGCCAACAGAAACAGTGCCTGACAGGTCTTTAATTACTATGGTCATGAAATATTGCAAAGCCATTTGTTCGTGCGGATGTCGGAAGAAGAGAGTCGACACGCTGTACCCTGGCTTTTCGTCAAGATTCCAGTTTTCAGTGCATTGATAGTCGAAAACAGTCATCGTAGGTTCTTGTGTATTCGGCTGACCGACAAATCCAGATTCGATGCAAGTACTGCACGTAGCAGCCTGCGACAGACAACTCTCACAAACATAGTGGCTTTGGATTGATCGGGG
The DNA here is from genome assembly GCA_019775565.1 of Melanodothis sp. VS III C KN 2. Classification (NCBI taxonomy): domain Eukaryota; kingdom Fungi; phylum Ascomycota; class Dothideomycetes; order Cladosporiales; family Cladosporiaceae; genus Melanodothis; species Melanodothis sp. VS III C KN 2. Next base: position 349,447 of record JACWFM010000051.1, read on the forward strand.
ACCTGCTGCGCCACGTGTATGATGATTCATAGAGAATTGACTGCGACTGGTGAAAACTGTACCGTACTGCGATGCGCGTCGCTGTAGCAGGCATGCATCGTTCGGCGCGTATGGGTTGGACGGATCAAGAGGCGCAGTTGGATGCCAAACATTGTCGAGCAGAGTTGAACCGAACACGTCGTCGTCGTAGTCGACTAAAGAATCCAAGTTTGATAGAGTCGAGCTGAAGGCAGTTGAAGAGCCAGAGAAGGATGGTAATGGTGGTCCCGGCAGACGCACAGTGTCATTCGACCCAGGAAGAAACTCGTAGTGGGCAGTTGAGCTTGAAGCTACAGGAAGTTGATCCATCTGAACAGGAGCATTGTGCAACCTTTGCTTAGGTTTGTTGGGCCGATCCTCCTGGCGACCTCGTTTCTTGCCTCTTCCAATATCCGGCTCGGTATCTGTGACGTGATCACGAAAAGTCCGGATGTTTTTGTCACGCTCCCGTCGTCTGAAGTCTTGCATCGCTCGAGAGCGAATCATTTTGCGTGTTCGTGAATCATGACGGGCACTAGGGCCAGTGTATACCACGAATTCGGCCATCAGAGCTTATGCGTTGAAAGAAGCAGTTGTAGGAGGAGTTCCAAAAGACAGTTCGCCGTTCGCCTTTAATGCCAAGTGGGGGCCAAATGGGGCTGAGTGAGGCTGAAAGGGGCGTAATCCACGCTCCGGACGATTTTGAGGAGTTCATATGCAGCTCAGACATCATCAGCCCTGTCGATATTGTCACTGACATTCTTGGCTAAGTATGAAGCTACACTTGAAGATACCATCGTATTAGCCATCGAGATTGACGTACATATCTAAGTGGCTTACATGACGAATTGCTTTGCTGAGGTTTCAAGTGGTAATGTATTAAAAGGGAGCATGTAGGAGCGATTGGACTTGTCTCACTGGCTATCACTAATCCTTGTTTTACTAAAGCTCTAAATCTGGCCCCGATTGAACAGGGGAAGAGCAGGTGTTGGCGCCCACATCTCAACGGTAGTCCTGACCGCGATTGAAAATCACGCTTGTCGATACTGCTCTTGTAGGTAACGAGATCACTGTGCGTCTACTTGAGCGTAGGGACTGTAACCTAACGCACCGTGGTAGTAGTGTATGCAAGGACATAATCAGTTTCAAAGTCACGCAAACTGTAAGTGTTTTGTTGCCAGCCTTCGATTACGCTGGCGACTCTAAAGACTCCATCACAACTTCCTCACCGTCTTTGAGTAGCCGAAGCTTTAACTTCACCTCCACCTGCTCAGAGCTAGTTTTGAGATCGTTGACGAGATAAGGCCAATTTCAAGTGAGAAGGTTCCATATTCCAGGTTTGCCGCCATCACCGCTACCCTCAGCCCAAATTCTCATCGTCAATTTCGCGATCTGCATGCAATTTGTCGAGCATTTGTACTGACGACGTATGCGATCGCGAAACTCAAACTCATTGTGCACTCGATGATCTCCATCCGCGTTCATAACAGAGTTTGGCAAGTTCAGCTTGTCTTCTTCCGCCTCGAGGTGCGCTTCTAGAGCCTTGTCGTCTGCGGTCTGGCCATTTCTGTCCCATCAGAGTTTGATTCGTCGAGGTGGGAGGTTTGCGTGAGCGTTGGCAAACGGAGGCAGGGTTGACAGCCTTTTTGGGTCGCCAGGATACAAGATCTTCGCCGTCTTGGCGCGGTCGGAGGTCGTGTAGACGTTACTGTTAGTGCCATCCTTTGAACTAGTTCAAAAAATAATTCTTCAAATGCTTATAACTCACTTTGCGTATACCGCGAGTTGGCGTGACATCGCCCTTGGCTGGGTCGTCGTCGCCGCGCTTGCGTTTGCCTGTACTGCCTCCTGATTCGGCGGCAGGTGGCAATCTGGTGGGTATGTTTGTAGACATTTGTGCTGTGACTCGTGGAAGCAATGCCGTGGTTATCAGCGTGCGGTTGTGGTTGCCGTGTTTGGGAATAGATATGAGCGTTAAGAAGTTTGATCAATTCATGAGGTGGCTTTTTGCGCCCAATGATGAGTATGCAGGTGGGGTGTGCACATGTTGCGCGTGTGAAAGTTATATAGTGAAGACTGATTTATTTGCGTGCCTGCTCAAAGTGAGGCCTGCACGGGCTTACATGTGGTCCTGAGAAGAAGTATGGGCCGTCCATCAGCCAGAGCCAGAATTGGACTGTCGCCCTGCCGTTAACTGCCCACGCATATCAAAGGCGTCATTTTGAGCCTTTGCCAACCAGTTCATCTACATTGACCTTGGGACCTCGGCCCTGATCTTGACCACCTTCTTCTTCTACAGGTTGCAAGAGACCATGGAGATGCATCACGTCACCCCATCTTACTGCGGAACCGACACCTTTACCAAACCCAATGTCTTGTAGGGTGACTTTTCCGTGATCCTGTAGTTTTTGGGCGATTCCCACTTGGCCTTTCAGGTGAGTGGGCTTCACGATCCACTCTGGTTTTAAGTGGAATGCACCTGGACGATCAATGGAAGAAAAGAGAGTCCTGTGATCTAGTATGGTCGGCACAACGAGCTCGGTAATGCAGCAATTCCCAAATCGCGAGACTTGAACGTCTGGGAGAAGCTGAATATACTGGCCTGCCAAGAGCACATCGTTCAAGAGAGAAGATATGGCAGCTCCGTGTGAGACTAACAGAATGGTCTGTTCCTCGTGCTCTTGGTTATGCTCCTGCTCGTGATTTTGCCGTTGCTCAGGGTTGGGTTCTTCTTGGATACCAGAAGGGACATGGGCGGTGACGAGCTCGTTCCAGAAAGCCGCGAGCCGTTCTTGTAGGTCCGATGCATTTTCTATTCCCTCAATGACAGAGTCGTTCTTCTTGTTTGGCGCTCTATAAGGCTTTCCCTCCAGTGTTCCGAATCCTCTTTCTTGTATCCTGTCATCCTGCTCCACTTGAAGGTTTGCAACGCCGGCTTGTTTCGAGCATATCGCTTCCGCAGTATGACGAGCTCGCTGAAGAGGGGAGGTAATAATGCGATCAAAGCGAATGGTGGATAGGCGATCCGCTGTCGTGCTTGCTTGGAGTTGGCCGAATTTATTGAGCGGTGTGTCGAGCTGGCCTTGAATGATTCCGATCGTGTTCTCGAGCGTTTCCCCATGGCGAACCACGAATACACGCAGGCGACGCGGGGGTTGCAACGGTACGGATGCCGAGACAGTCATGGCTCTTGCGAATCGTGGTAGAATTTCTGGAGGAGTCAATAGATTTCTGCCGGAGTAGGATGTGGATGAATGAAGACACCGAGGGATAGAAAGGAAAAGAGAAGGTGTCGATGTTGATGGATGCCTAGGAATTTAGACAGGCAGAACAGTGAATCGACAATCTTGTATACTGACCACTGCCGTTGTGGCTTTGTTGTATTCGCTGCGCAAGACTCACTGTGACTAGGAGGATACTGCAAAGGCTCCAAGGGCTTTGAGAGGCTCGTCTCAACAAGAGAAAGTTCACGTTGCTGCTGAAGAGTATAGATATATAGATGTGTAGATGTATAGATGTGTAGCACACCGTCATGGCAAACTAATTCCCTTCCCCTGGCACACATGCACGCACATGACGAAGGAGCACCTCAATGCGGGGTGCCTCCGCGAAGCTTATGCGGCCGAGCTCGAGCTATCTTGCTCAATCCCATCATTGTACCCTCGTCCAAACAACTTACGCTCCATTGTCATCTTCCATCTCTCCATTACTTCGCTTCACATTCAAATCACATCATGTCCGCCCCATCAGCATCCCGTCTGTTCAGCCAGGCAACTCGCACTGCTTCGCGCTCTATCATCCGCTCACGCCAGGCCAATGCTTTCCACCTCCAGCCATTCCGCGTCGTACCCGCCATCAAAGCTGTGAACTGCTCAAGAAGTTTCTCGGTCAGCGTACCTAAGGCTACTGGCCTGATGCCTGATACCGAGAACCCGAGCACACCCAAGCGCGAGCCCCTTGCGACAACCCTGACACCCGCCAACATCACCGACGAAGAGTTCCACACTCTGTCTGATGCTTTCCTGGAGAAGGTTCACGAAAAGGCAGAACAGGTGCAGGAAGGTAGAGAGGATGTAGAGGTTGATTACTCTGTAAGAAATCGATGCTTGCCGCAACGTTCCAGATTTTCAAAGGCTGACGTTTTGGCAGGCCGGCGTGCTAAACATTACCTTCCCTCCTAATGGAACCTACGTGCTCAACAAGCAACCGCCCAACAAGCAGATCTGGCTCTCGTCACCCTTGTCCGGACCTAAGCGCTTCGATTGGACGATCCAGGGTGAGGGCATGAACTACAAGGAGGGCTCCGGAGAAGGCGAGTGGCTCTACATCAGGGATGGAAGCTCGCTAGAGGAAATCCTGAGAAAGGAGCTTGGACTTAGCGTGGACATCAGTGGTCACGAAGAGGAGATGGAAGCCGCTCTGAGCAAGGACCCTACTGAGTAAGGGAAGAATAACAGTTATTGCAGACCAGTCAGACGACGGTTTCGTCCAATGCCAGTGGCGGTCCTATGTAAATCGCGCCGAGTGTCTAGACTCGAATAAAGCGTATGTTATCCAACACGAGACTCTCTTGTGCTCTTTTGCAGTCGTGCGAAGGAGGCGCTCTTTTGTGCTATGCCGCAAAGCACATAGGGTTACCCTCGCCAGCTGCGTCTCCTAGGCCAGCTTGTGCTTAAGCCTTTCATGCGCTGCATCATGCTCAGGTCGGGAGCCCGTTTGCAAGCTGGTACGCGGCCTGCAAGAGCACAGGCTTTGCCTTGCACGCTCTATAGGTGTCCTCCACTTATAGTGCGTCTCTTCGACTGGTGCCGGCTTGACGTAGCGCTTCCGGCATGCCCTTGCCACGATGCTACACCGCTCCCGTTCCACACTCTCCTCCGTGACCAGTCCGTAGGAAGCGCTGATTTCATTTCCTCAGGAATTTGTACCTCGCTCAAGGAGCAGCCTTCTCTTCTTCCGGCTTGGGCAAATCGTCCACGTCGAAGATCACTCGGATCATGAGACTGCAGCTAGGGCACACGGCAATCTCTTCGCCGTCGCGCAAGTCGTCGATGGCAATTTGGAAGCGGTCACCGCACGGGCAAGGGTATGTGTACGTTTGAAGGGCAGCATCGTAGGTCATGTCCTTAGAATCGTATAATTGTCAGCGAAAAGCGCTTTGCGACACAGGACGAGGCATAAGGAGCGTACCTCGATCTCGATCTCGTCGTAGATGTTCTCCTCAGACATATTGGCAAAGGTGGTGAGGATTTCGTTAAGCGGTTGGAGAGTTCGTTGAGGTGTATCGAATCTATTTGCTTCTTGAAACTCTGAGTCTGAAGAAGTTCTTGAAGTGGCGATGGGGCACGTGAAGATCTGGGGTAGAGTTTGAGGGTTCGGGCCAGAAGTCTCCATTCACCAACCACATGCAAGGCAAGTCAGCTCGATCAGCTTCAGCTTCAATGTTTCCCAAACCAGCTACACGTATGTTGTATTCCACCGGCGCCGTATTGACTATTTTCTGCAGGAGCTCAACCGCGGTTCGATGTCACCAGAATGTTCTCGATGCTCTCTGCTTCTCTGGTCGTTGACCGGCAGAATAGTAGCATTTTACCCGCCACGAGAAGGCACGCCCTGTGACTTGACATCCAGCCAGTGTGCTTATGTGATCGATACAAGAGCGCAGACATGAGTCTTATTTACTCATTGGAAGGCATGTGGATATTGTCCATCTTCAGAAAAATTGGTTTTCTACGTTTCACAGCTCAACCTTCACAACACGACAAAAATGGAGTCTATCAGCGTCCACAACCGAGTCGACAGCATTAAAGACCACTGGCAACCCGAGCATCTGATGACCGTCGACTCCTCCCATACACTCAAAATCGCCAAGGTCAAAGGCTCTTTCATCTGGCACTCCCACCCAAACACCGACGAAGTCTTCTACTGCGTCTCCGGAGGGCCCATGAGGCTTGAGATCTCAACCAAAGCAACTTCACCCGAACACGCGGAGCAGCTTGGCGTCGATCATACTGTGGAGCTGAGGGTAGGAGATATGTTCAAAGTACCCCAGGGCGTGCAGCATAGACCAATAGCCGATGTCGAGACCGGTATCCTGATGATCGAGCGAGTGGGCACAGTCAATACTGGAGATTGTGAAGGGCATGCTTTGACAGCCGTGTTGAAGGGAAGCGAAGTTTGACGGGTGCCAGTTCCCGCCTCATGGAACATACGAATAAGTTAAATCGTGACACGCGGCGTAGCCTCCGGGGATCGGGTTCTAGAATAAACCGTATCGTCGTTTGAAACAAAGTAAGCGAATACTCAAATCTGAAACGGACAGCATATGCATGGCTAGGGTTTCCAGAACAAAGACTGTCGTAATCGGAAACGGCAAGACAAACCCAATTTGATGTTCCCGTTCGATGTCACAGTCACTTCGTATGGACTTACTTAAATAGATGTCCATCGACACTGTTGCGGTGTACAAGGGCACAGTCTCCAGATTAGCCAAGATTGCCATCGAGACAACATTTTCGGTGAGATGTATAGCACACGATCTCGTGCGAGTCGCATCACGTGTATAACCTACCAGATATCAATGTACTGATGAGATACTAACGTGATCTCACGTGTACCTTAGTAGTAGTATCTATAATGCTGCTTTGAGGTAGCGACAAAGAAACTAAGAACCTGGCTACTACATCCTAAATGCAGGTCCTGTTATCTCATGCAGCTACTATCGCATATGGGCCCTACAAAGGAACGATGTACCATCGAGACACTGATAGTATCTCACGAGTGCCTTAGCAGTATTGGTGCTGCTATTTCGAGGTACCGACAAAAGAAACGGAGACTATGTTCTGGAGATAAAACTTACGACACCAGGCTGCTGTACTTACCACTTGAAGGCATTAATGCTGGTTTGCACCAAGGTCTCAGTATGCTAATACAACAACGTAGACCATTGACATGAATATACACAACACGGAGAGTTTTGAAAGCGACCAAGGCTGTACGAAAACTCGCGCACAAGGATTCTACTAACATGCGGAGCCAGCTGAAATGTGTCAACACTAGTCACTCGTTCGATACCTCAATATCTACAAGAACGTATCCACAGTCTTCGATACTCTTACTGGATCTTCGAAGACATACCAATGGCCAACACCTTCAAGCACTTCAACATCCGCCGCGTTCGTCAAACGCTGTTTATAGTCATCGCAAACTTGTGGCGAGCCGATTTTGTCATCTGCACCTGCAATGAGCAGAGCTTTTGCATCGACATAATCGACATCTGAGCCAACGGTTGTTTCCGCCAAAGCAGTGCAGGCTTTAGCATATCCTTCAGCGGACTGTGCAAGTAGTGACAATCGCACCGCGCTGAGGGCTACGAAGTTGTCTGTTTGCGTTGCCTGAGACGTCTCCTGAGAGGCTACAACATCAACGACAGCGCCAACACCCTTAGAACGGACCAAAGCAGCTTGAGCGTGTAGTTCTTCACTCACTTTTTTGGGCAGCGGGTTTGGCGGCGGTCCAAGCAAGACTAGCTTAGAAATCAAGCCAGGGTTATCTTGAGCACACTTCAGTGCTATGAGGCAGCCGAGGGAATGTGCGACAAGCGTTACACCAGAGGTGATGTCGTTTTGCGAGCATATGGCCTTCAAATCGGCCGCGAACGACGCAATGCTAAGCTGGCTTGTGGGAGTTGTTGGTGAGAGACCATGACCTTCGAGATCGAAGAGTAAACAGTCGTAGGCTTTGAGGCCTGTGTGCTCAATCAAAGGCCTCCAGTATTCTGTGCTTCCTCCTAAGCCATGGACGAAGATTGCTGGCGGACCGCTCTTCGCACCCAATCGCTTCACAAGCAAATGCTTCCAGCCAACTAGCTCGAGTCCGTGTTGACTGGTGCTTGGAACAATGTGCAGGGCCGACTTCTGATAGCGCGCAGACGTAGTGTTTTGTGAGATTGGGAAAGCAATGCGATTTGTCAATCGACCAAGTCCAGGGACAGAAATGGTTATTTCATCGCCAGGTCTCAGGTATGTTGGTGGAGTACGACCAAGACCAACTCCGGCCGGCTGCGAGGTACTTAGCATCTGCTCACATGTGCGATTCATCGTGCCTTTGAGAGCACTTATAGTATTCACTTACTGTACCTGTGGCTAGGACATCGCCTGGCATGAGTGTTTGTCCCTCAGACATGGTCTTAAGAAGATAAGGAACGCTGAATATCAGATCATTGGTATTCGCGTCCTGGCGTAGCTCTCTATTCACGTGGGTCTGGATTCTCAAGACCTTTTCCAATCTGCTAGCAGGAACAGCAATAGGGCCCTGATAGTGTCAGAATGGCAAATTGACATGAGATGGGAACAATCAATCAATACCATCGGGCAAAAAGTGTCCGCAGACTTGCCAATGTAGAACTGCTTGTGATCCCGCTGGCGCTCTCTCGCAGTAAGGTCGTTGATAATGGTATAACCCCAAACATAATCCATAGCTTCGTCCTGGGAAATGCGATACCCGTGCTTGCCAATGATTACGCCGATCTCGCCCTCATAGTCGAGAGTCTGAGTGAATTCCTGGTGCGGAAGAATCTCGTCTCCGTCGGCGATAATGGAGGTATAGCGTTTGGTGAAGATGACAGGGTGGGTTGGCTGATCTTTCTTGTCTGAGCTGTCGAAGCCAGACTGGTTGAACTCTTTGGCATGCTCGGCGTAATTTTTTCCGACGCACAAGATATCTCGTCCGCTGATTGGGGGGAGCAGTCGTATAGATGATCGTGGTAGGGGTTCGCCGCTGGCAACGATGTTGTCATCACCAACTTCGATTACCTGATAAAGATTGGCGATGTGGGTGCCTGACTTGAATGCCAGCGGCTGTATAGTGTTTGTGGCGATGTCAAGATGCCCGATACACTCATTGCCGCGTGAATCGATGAAAGCGCAATAGTTGGTAAGAAGACCAGTAGGCTCGCTATCCGATCCCATGATGGCGGAGCTGTAGAGTTCTGACTAGGACAATGTGACCGGCAGCTCTCTGATGTTAGTGATAAACGTAGATTATCGCTACTGTGAATCAATGCTGCATTAGTAAGTTGGCCGATATATCATTCATGCCACCACTACTGCAGGTGACTCCGAGCTGCGTTCGCCCCCATGTTGGCGGAAAGCGCCGGACTCATCCACAATATTGCGTGATTACGCTTGGATCCTCTCAGGTTGATAGACCTTGTTCACATGTTGTTCTTATCTTATCCGAAACTAAAAAAGCAGAAATGTTTACAGAATTGCTAATGGATTCTAGATCTCATCAGAATACTGTGATTTTCTAGGTACGTGCGTTTGTGCGGTGGTGCCTGTTACAGTACCAACAAATAAATATGTATATAATTCAAGTACTAGCCACAGCCTTTTACTATTCTGACATACCAATAGCATAGGTCGTAGGCGCACCCAGGAGTACATAGACCGCCGAGATACTCTTTGAAGAGACGACCAGTTTTCAACGTTAACGAGCTATTGTCTTTGACCACAAATCAACTGTCGAGAGTACGTACACAAATTTGACCGTAATGTCTTTGACGCGTCAGGCATTTATTTGACATAGCACAAATTCAACGACGTTACTGACGTTCGCGGGTCTATGTTCATCAATCGGGCTTTCAAGTCTGGCCGTTCCGACGTGGAAAATGCCTCAAGTGCTTGAACAAGTACATCGTCACACATGCATATAATTGCATCGAAACCAGGACCAGCGGGTACCCAAGTCTCTAAACTTAATTCATCACGTATACGCTTTGGTCTTTTGCCTGAATTTGCACGCAGCTGACTTTCATTGTCATGTAAGCTTTCGAAAAATGGACAGGGATCCAGTATCGAGAAAGATACAAGAAAGAATTCATGATATAGCAGCAGCAATGCTGGACCCCGCAGGGCAAAAGATGTAATATGGGTGGACGGCACTGCGTATGCTAGACTGCGCTCGCTTTCAGGCAAAAAGGTTACTTTTTGTTTCAATCAAAAGCTTTTTCAGCTAAGAATATATCACACTCCACCAAACCACTGCACGTTCAACGCATTCGGACTCAGGCTAAAACCTGGGATGATACCGTATGCCTGAAGATAAGGTTAGCATTGCCCACTAGGCAGGGTACATGTATTGTGCAGAACTCACGGAAGCGTCAATCTCCAGCCAATCCGACGTCTGCCAGTTCATGAAAGGGTTCCTGATTTCCTGGGGGTTGGCAGCATCAATGTTCGTCTGGACGAGGTTGGGCGAAGAGAACGGCAGTGAAACTGCTGTGTTGTTCATCTGCATCTGCGGCGTGCCCATCGGGATCTCTTGGGGTTCGATTTGTGGCAATTGGTGTACCTCTGGCATATAAGGAGACCCTTTCATTGACTCGCTCCGCAACTCCTCGAGAATGATGCTGTAGCGCCGGCTCGGAGAATTGGTCACGGTGGCTTGCGCGAGGTATACTTGACATTGTTCGGCCAACATCATGAGTTTCTGACGATCTACACCTTCAATGTCGATGCTGGGCTGCTGTGTGTTCCAGACATACACCACGGTTAAAGCGCAGAAAGTGATATAGTGCGTCCACCAGAATGCATGAAAGAGAGGGCCATCGGATGCAAAGGCATCGACTGTGCGTAGAGCATCCTGTGCGGCAGCTATGCACAATTGTACACTTTGTTGACGGAAGACCTCGGTGCTTTCGGTCTCCGGTGTCGATCGGCCATGGGTGTTGCTCAAAAGGAAAGGTCTGTACAAGTGCATGACCGCATGGTCGTAAGCCGTTCTCAATGCGATACACTGCCTGCGGAAGCTTCTGACCAGGCTTGAAGGTTTGACCGTGCTTAGGAATGGAGGTAAAGATGACTGCCACGCGTCAAGTTCTTTCCCAAGGCTTCTAGTAAGTTCGACGCGGCGGGCCCCGGAAAGTGGTGTGATCGGGTATAAACTGTGTGATATGCGCCCCACGATACGGGACAGCTTGATGTTCCATACGAATGCGTCCATGTGGCAGTCCTCCGGGGCTTCGCTCGACATACGTCCTGCTGGCGACATTTCCAGGTCGTTGACACAGTCTGGTAGCTCCTGATCGATGTCGTCGTCATGGAAATGGCGAGGTCGACCCATGACCACTCCAAGATACCGGTCAAGAATGTACGCGCTCCAGAATGTTCTTTTGCGGCATTGCGAGTGAATGTAGTCGAATTGTGGGGTTGTCGTCCTCTTCCAGTCTCGTCTATGCATTCCAAGCGCGGAGATTATCTGCAGTAGACTCCCAAAGACGTACCATGCTTGATTAGTCCTCGAAGTCATAAGCAAGTAGAACGCTTGTAACATTCGAGCCTGGGCGGATTCCAGATGTGCGACTCCTATCTCAGTCTCGGTAAAGCTGAGCGAGTGCCTAAAAAAGAAGTCGCTCTCCGACAGTGAGGAAACATCATCAGCATAGCCTCGCGACTTTTGCCGGTGAAATGTTGCTATTGCGAAGATGCTGAGTAGTATAGACGCCTCTGCATGACCAAGCCCTTGCGCTAAGGGTAGTCCGTTTGCAAGGTTATTGGTTGCTATCTGGTACCAGAGTTCTACTGTCGGTCTATGAAGTGGTTTGTATGTCGATATACAAACATCGAAGTATAGTTCCAATAATTCTGTAGCGTTCGCGCCGCTGGGCAGATCAGCTAGAGGATGCGTGTTGTACCCTGGGTTGGATCCATCTTGTGCTGTACCGAGGAGAGGCTTGTCTCCCGCGGTGGTGAGTGGTTGGCTCCATCGTTCAGGATTACTGGCGCTTCCGCCAGAAGTTTGTCGTTTGAGGCGGTACTGTGCTCGTTGCAAGAATGATAGGCCACATGTAGGATCGATGTACTGTCCATGGACATCCGAGGAATCCGGTTCTGGTGAGCTTTGTTGATGCCGCAAAGGAAGCTTGTGCCTTTCAGCAGTCGCTGGAATGGCAGCAGGCCTAGGTTCAAGATTGCCGAGATCCCCTGTGCTCGCTTCTGGTGTCGATGAGGGTGGTGTTGGTGGCCGGCCACGCAAGTACTGGCTGTCGTAAGAGCATTCTATGTTTTTCTCGGCGCACGTGGTGCATGGTTTCATGCCAGAGCATCGCGCCTTCTTTGCCTGTGTAGCCGCGTAAGCGAGATTTCCGTATAGTAGTGACTGCCATTAGTCGGCAAAGCAACCATACCTTACAGGCGTCACAAGCCCTAGTTGTCTTGGACGCCCGACGGCCTTGGTTGCCCTCGGAAATGCGACGCCGTTTCCAGACCGGGGAAGTGTTGGGTAGCGTGGCATTTGGCGCTGGACGAGTCGGGACTTCAGAGGTGGCGGCAGGGCTGCCATCGCTCCACGGGCCGTACATTGCTTGAGATATGTCGCCTGACGTCCAGCAGAGGGTCGCAGCGTAGTGAAGAGCCCGGAGGAAGCGCGTCTGCAGTTATGAAGACGGCGTTGGCAACCGCCCGGCGGCGATTCAGGCCATCATCCACGTGTGGCCAGGGTGATGCGATGCGGGGACCAAGAGCGCCCTGTCTCGCCTGTCGCTCTCGAAAGTCTATACCGCTGCATTGGTAAAAGTTAAATCCCGTATCTGGGTCAAGATCTGCGGTGAAGGGCAGAGCTTAGATACCAAGGGCAAGCCAACATGTGCGCGCCGAAGTGAGCCTTATACGCCACGAGCGATGTAGCTTGAGCCAAGGGACTTGCCGTCCATACGCTACTCGCAACCCATTTCGTTGCCAAACGAAGAACGCCTTGAGCGATGTACAACCTCCAACGTTGTAGGTTTTCGGTGACGTTCTTACACTTCGTACACTTGTGTACCTTCCTATCTGCGGTGGCTTAGACGTACCGCAGGCGGGAGGTCAAGGTTCAAAGTTCAAAATCCCTCATTGATACCTCGAATACATCCCTCTCGGTCCTCGAGACGGTGCCGGCTGCCGTGATTCTCATGCAAGTGGTAGCGCGCTCCAAGATCTCATCAATTAGAAAGGTTTCCACTGGTGTCGGCTCATAATCGGCTGAAGAAAGGGCCACGGCGGCTGAAGGAGCCGGCGACTTCGTTTTTGGGACGAGGCGTGCTGACGGAAGATAGTTCTTGCGTACGACTGGGCGTGCTGCTGGCCTTAAAACCTAAGGCGCTGGCACCATCGAATGTAAATGATACCGTTGACGGCAACCATGGGCGCCAAAGAGAAATCATGAGGAAGACAGACGCTTAATTATCTCAACGTAGTAAGCTAGCACCATCCAGCGTATCTCCAGAGAAGTCGCGCTTGCTCTTTGGGTGCCGCATCTAGGCTCACATTTATCCACTTTTCCACTCTAGCTTGGCGGTTAGACTGCAAAAGTTTGATGATTAATGTATGCTAACTGGATATCTCCGCTCACTGCACTGCTTAGTGATTGGGCTTTTTGTTCGCCTGTCACGGCATCTCAGAGCGATTGAGTGTTCTCATTACACCCTCAAACGCTACAAGCGCCACGGCGTTTGCTGGGAACGCCCGTAAGAAGCACGGGACGAAGCCTCTCCAGTAGCCTCTCCATCCGTTTTCCCTGTATACTGCGGTTGCGGCGTCTCTCCACCGGGGAAACTTTCGCTTGTCCAGATCATCGGTCATGATCCGCTGTTTGATGACATCTGACGGGTAGCTGGTAAGCCAAAAGATCTGGGCCGAAAGCCCTCCAGCCCAGAAATTGATGGCTGGTGTGCTGAGTGTGGTGTGCTTCTGGAACGCCTGCGTGAACAGGTCGTAACTCCCCCACCAGAAGAAGAAAAATGTTCGGAATAGCAGTGTCGAGCCAAGGCCATGCCAAAGACCAGCTATGCCATGGCCCTTGTAGATCTTGCCTGCGCAGTCGATTGGGCCGGTGTACATGCGCTGGTTCCTCGAACGAGAATACTGAACTTGCAGGCGTGCTTTGATATGCTCAACCGGAGCAGCAATGAAACTGACAGTCCACCCGGCCATCACACCAGCCACGCCGTGTCCAATTACCGGTAGTTTTGCCTTCTGCTCTTCTCGTCCAGCCCACACTGAGGCTGGCTGGGCAGCACGTCTGGGCTGAACGACATACTCGTTGACCAAGCGGCGGTACTGCGTGAGCGATCCTAGCATCACGCTGTCCATGCACATCCAGCCGACGAGCGGTGGAGTAGCGCCTTTGTAGAGGCCATTGACGCCTTCTTTCCTGATGGTCTGGAGGAGGCAGTCGAGCGGGCCTTTGAATTGCGCATTTGTCTGAAGGCGGACCTTGATCGTGTCGAACGGGTGACTTTGGCAGAAGTTAGCCAAAATGTAGACCTGTAGTGCAATTGTGATCGTAAACACTCACCCAACACTTAGCTTTGCTACACCAGAGAAAACGCCAGCGACGAAGCCCTTGTACTGGCCGCCGTGAGCGGGGCTTATGGCTTCTTTCCCGTCATTCTTGTTGATGCCGGAAGGCGTGGCTTCCTTCACCGACATGAGTCCCCAATGGTACCGCAAAGAGCGACGATGATGTTCATTGGAAGAGTCGGTTCGCGCGCGAGCTTTCCGCAGGGCGACTGGAAGCCTCGTAACGGCGTCAAGTCCAATCACAGATCGACGCGCATTCGACTTTGGATTATGACATAATACCACCGACTGTCTCGCTATGCTGTCAATCGGTGATGCAGCTCTTGCATTGCTCTGTTTGGGCTAGTGTACGAATGCGAGCAGACGGTGTGACTCTGCCCTGTGTCACAGTTGTAACCTGGTCGAGATACCTTCGCATCCCATGTCGAGCATATTCACGTGCTCTTCGCTGCCGTGGACGCGTGCCGCACGTGCTATCAAATCATCGATTGATTTCGAGAGGCCGGAGATAATCGCGAGCGGGGCGGGGCGAGATCGGTGGTGGTGGGGATCAAGACTAGAAGCACTGGCCTCGCCGGGCGTATTACCTCAAGCCTACAATTTGGGGGAGAGCGCGCGCGTGGAAGGTACCAGACGCTATCACGCGATAGAAAGAGGGCGGAAGCAAAGTCCAACGCACAGGCGGCCATGTAGACAAAACACACCGTGACTCAACACTACCGATCCTGTCGCTTACCCATACCAGAAACAGGCACAATGGCTACCAACGACAGCATCAACGCCGTGAACCCCAGGCCAGAGCGTGTTGTTGACTCGGCAAAAGTATGGACGACGCTGATCACAAACACCGACTACCTGTCCGGCCTGCTCACCCTGGACTACTCGCTTAAGCTGGTTGGCTCCAAGTACCCTCTTGTCGCCCTGTACACAGACTCGTTCCCCAAGGAAGGCCACGCAGCTCTCGACGCTCGCGGCATTCCCAAGAAGTCCATTCCCTACTTGCTACCCAAGACAGCCAAGGACTTCAGCAATGACCCGCGCTTCTACGACTGCTGGAGCAAGCTAACGCCCTTCAGCTTGATTGAGTATGAGCGGGTCGTCCAATTGGACAGCGACATGTTGGTCCTGCAGAACATGGACGAGCTGATGGACATCCCGCTTGATTCGGCGGCAGAGGCTGGCAAGGGCAAGAGAGTGTTCGCGGCAAGCCACGCTTGTGTTTGCAACCCTCTGAAGAAGCCGCACTACCCTCGCGACTGGGTGCCAGAGAACTGCGCGTTCACCTCCCAGCATGGCGAGCCGGACAAGGCGCAGACGGAAGGCGCTCCATCCACTGCCGGTCTCGCGATGCCTAACGGTGGCTTGCAAGTTGTAGTGCCCAGTGCCGAAGCCTACGACGCAATTTCCAGTGCTCTTGGGTCCGAAGCAACGACAGCATACGAGTTCAGTGATCAATCGCTCCTTGGCGATGTCTTCAATGCACGCTGGGTGGGCATCCCGTACATCTACAACGCACTCAAGACTCTCCGTTGGAAGGGCGTGCACGATGCCATCTGGAGGGATGACAAGGTGAAGAACGTCCACTACATCCTGAGCCCCAAGCCTTGGGATGAGAATGATGAGGATAAGAAAAAGGAGGGACGTGACGGAAGCAACCAGTGGTGGTGGGACATCAACGAAAAGAGACTGGCTGAGGAGAAGAAGAACGGCATTCAGGATGGGTTTTGAGTGACGAATGTTGCGAGTATGAGATTCTGAAGAAAATCGGGCCTAAGTGCCATGAATAAGACGAAGATTGCATGTGGATATGATTCAATGGTGGGCCATAGGTATATCACGATAGATACGGCATGCATGAAAAACAAGGATTTCTATTCGGCCAGACACAAGTGGATGTGCTTGTGGCTGTACAACAGAAAATTTTATTATTCGGACACTGATACGGCGAACTGTAGCACGAATGGATTCAACTGGAGGATTTCTGTTCGTGATCCTATCGTGGCTTCTTGACACGATTGATCTCAGAAACTGGCGGAGGCACCTGCCAGAAGCCAGCACCGAACTGGCAGCTTGAATGGACACGTACACTCGCGGCTTGTTGCAATTACCACAACCAATATACCGAGCATCTCGCAATAAAACTACATCAGAATCATGCGTATCACTGCTATTGTATAATTCAATACTCTTACGACCATTTCGTCATCAACAGCTTCCATGAGCACCGGAAGGCAATCCTAGAAGGAGAACAACAACGTTCCGTCAGCACACCTAGCTCGCAGGGCAGTCCCAGGCACGAAAGAGCTACGACTATCCTGTCAGACGATAAGATTTCTGTCACGAGCTCCCACGATACCCATGGTCTGTGATGGCTGAATTGTCCTTCACGGATGAGGAAAGCCACTGTCCTCCACCTGCCCCTGCACCCTGCGCAAATCCAGAACATGAGTATCAACCATCGATCACAAATCGACTACGTGCAGATTCCGGCTGCCACAAATTGCCAGCCTCCGTCGACTCGTCAGCTTGTTTCGGGGATGGCTAGGAGGATCGCCGACCAAGAAGGCATTACAGCAAGGTCAACAGGAATACTTCACACAGATCTTCAGCTTCAGTACCCAGAATAGAGCTCAGCAACGACAATAGCCCGTATAAAGACAAAAACTCCGTTCCACGGTCTTTGCAAGCAGAGCTCTCAGAGCCATCATCCATGATGGGACTCGCTCTTCGAAGCGTCCAAGAAGTTTTAAAAACTGGTTTTCGGGGCCCATTCGACTCCCTGAGCACGATGCCCCCGAAGAACACTCTAAGACGATGCTGGGGTGCTTTGAAGGAGACGCTGGATGAGCTGGGCAACTTTTGGGATGAAAATGATGGGGACAATGAACACAAGGAAGTGGCTGGCTCTGACGTTGAGCGTGTGCGCTCTGTCTCTGCACCAGTGACGCCTGCAAGACAAAGACCACATGAGTTCATCATATCGCAAACTCGCGTTTTGCCTGGGACCATAGGATCTCGCCCTAGCCACTACGACAGCTTGGCCTGCAGCCCCGTAGCCGGCTCTCGATCGTCTAAACGAAAGCCGAAGCCGATACTGCGGCACAAAAGCCCTACGCCCAGACGGAAGCACGGTCTTGACATTGACCACGCTTATTCGACGGAAGACGAGAGCAGCGATCCTCATTTGCTGTTGTTGAACCAGGTACTATTCCCTGATCCATCATGCCCGCCCCAAGAAGATCTTTACATCTTCACGTACAAGCAAGACAGCCGCGCTGAATACTTCGACTCCAACCCAGAGAACACAAAGCCCGTCACCAATCAAGACGGGGGTGTAACACTTACCGGTGTTGCAGAAGCGTTGTCATACCGGCGCCGAGCACTTGCTGCCAATGCTTTAGACCCGTCAGCAGGCCGCTCCGCACGTCAATCTGTGGCAAACCTACTCACGGGCGAGTGTCAAAACGGAGCTCAACGCTGTCAGCAAAGATGTGAAGGGTGCAATAAGGTCGGATCAGGCCCTGCTCGGCCTCACATCACCGAGAACTCCTCTCCTTCGCTCGTTTCGCAAACCGATGCCGATACGAGCGCC
Organism: Melanodothis sp. VS III C KN 2; assembly: GCA_019775565.1. Taxonomy (NCBI): domain Eukaryota; kingdom Fungi; phylum Ascomycota; class Dothideomycetes; order Cladosporiales; family Cladosporiaceae; genus Melanodothis; species Melanodothis sp. VS III C KN 2. Next base: position 367,396 of record JACWFM010000051.1, read on the forward strand.
TGGCTCCTTGTTGGCGACAATGAAGCCATGAAATCCAACTCTACTCAAGTGCCCGAGGATATGCACTGCAACGATCATCGCGTACCGACCCCAGACAATATCCGGAAGGGTGTGAAGGAAATCTTCTCTGGACATGCCAATGGCAACAAGCCCGTCGACCGCGAAGGTCCTCCTGCGTCGAAGCTCAAACTTTCTGAACGCATCAAAGAAGCCTTGAGGCCTCAGCACCCTGATCCCTTGAAGTACAAGCCTGGCCCGGTTGAAAGGAGTAACGCCCAACCACACACCAACTCTCACTTCCGATTGTCTGACGACGGTACTGTGCATCGGGTCGTCGAGCACCCGCCAACACTTTTGTCAGATCCTGATTGCGATGCCGGATATCAATTAACTGATAAAGCCAAGACTGGGATACCCAAAGCAGAAGGCCGCGTAAATGAGTGGCTCGGCCGTATCGAGCACAGAGACGACGCGTCCGACGATCTTTCGTCGAAAGGCACAATCCCACCAGAATTTGCTGCACTACCTCCTAACCCTGTACTCTCCAAGGTCCCAGAGGTTGAAGTCACTCCCAAGTCTAAGAAGGCCAAACGCCGCCCACAAGTTCCCGGATCTTGTACCGTCCTTTCCGCAAGAATCCCTCCGGAGCGTGATATCACAGACCTTTTCAGGATGCCATTCACTACCTTCGAGCAAGAGCTCAGAGAAATGTCCCTCAATTTGCCAAATCCACCGCCTGGAGACACCTTGATGTCAGCGTTCAGTGTGTCCTACGATATCACGGCAGCAAGTCACTATGGTCGCTCACAAGTGCCCACCGCGCCAGAATTTGCAGACCTTCGTTCGAGATCGGAAAGTGCAAAGTCTGAAGAGGACTTGATGTCATCGTTCGGCGTCCTCTGCATCAGTGCACCAACACGGCACGATTTCACTAGCCCGGACTCTCCTGCAAACAACGTCATGAGTCAATCTGCTGCCATGGGACCTTTGGCAGCGCTGTCCCGCATTAACGATGAAACAAGACAGAGAAACGCAGAGATCAATCGCGCGAAGCAGGATACTGCACACTCTACAAATACCTCCTGGCTCGAACTTGACGATGCGAAGAAAATGCCATGTTGCTGGAAGCCACCAACGCCAATTTCGCGTGTTCGCAACGAACACCTAGCGGTACGAGTGTACAATCTGCACAACATGTTTCAAGGCATATCCTCTCGGACACCCCTGCGTGTGATCGCTCAGTGGCTGAGCATGGATGAATGGAACTACAGGATGCAGTACCTCTTGAAAAACGCCTAGTTGACGTGGAACAAGAATTGGCTGCCTTCTGTCTATCACACGCCACCCTCAGACGTCGTCGCTTGCTCAACAGAGGTTTACACCATGATGAATTTAAATTTGTTCGAACAGCAGCTCAGCACGGAGACAACTTCCCATGTCAACGCGCTCGTGAGTATCATGGCACACAACAAGTCTATTTCACTGCGTCAAAGGTGGATTCATGTGCTGGTCCAGAATCGACTGATGGCGTTTTTGCAGTTGGCGTCGATACGTTGCGTGGCGTTGAAGTTCGAAATGTGGCTTATCAACCATCCAGATGTTACGCTCGACAAGGACGTGGAAGAGGAGGATCTGCGATGGGAAGATGCTGGTTTCGATTATGATGTACCCGGGATGACCAGGAAATCCCAGAAACAAACCAAGTCGAGATCACCCGGATACTTGGATGACTCCAAATTGCCCATATCTCGTGTGCGCAGTATGGACTATTCGACGGATCAGCTCTTACAACAGCGACAGCTGCTCCTTCCAAGCCCTCGACACCTACCGTCAGTCGACGGCTCGCCTTCACCTGTGAAGGCTCTGCTGGCCGCGCCTGCGCTTATGGTAGCCCGAAGAGATCCTACGCCCGAGTTTCCTTCGAGGCTTAGAGAAATGGTGAAAGCGCAGGAAGACGAGAGATTGACGGAGTTGCATGGCGACTTTGAGAGATTCAGGATCTCTGGAAAGCAGCCCGACAGGAATACTACTGAGGAAAGTTTAGGAGCCAAGCGCTATCGCTCGGAATTGTCTGACTATCGGCCGTTCTCTGTACCACCAACAACAAATCGTGCGCAAGCCGGAGCAGGTCCTGTATCTTTTGATCCGCTGAGTTCGGATTTACCTGCTGCGAAACGACTTCGCAGTACAGAACTCTTTCCAGATCGCTATCAAGTCGGGGAAGTCACTCCAGCGCCGGATGCAACTCAAACCAAGGCGCGTGACTCAGTCGGTGAAGATACTGATATCCCGTTACTTGACTCTGCCGGCAAGGGTAATGGTGTCTCGATACGTGACTTCGCGTATTCAGGAGACAATGCTGCCGCCTCGCTCCAAGACAATGGCCAAGAAACCCCTTCTCTTCAGTCTGATCCAGAGACCTCTTGGGTCCCATCATCGCGCAGGTCGGCTGCTCGATCGGACTTGAGCCTCTCTTCCGTCTCATCGACAGAGTCTAGTCGTGCGCGTAAGGCTCTTGAGCTCACCCTCAGCGAAGACAAAAGGCGAGTAGAGCTGAACAAAGGAAAAAGCACGGCTAGCGTGGGCGTCATCAATAATTCGCCATCACTGGTTCGGAGCTTCGTGAACGCTATCTCGCCTTCGAGCAGCAAAACCTCTGCCGAAGATGTGACCAGAAAGCTGCCCGAAATTCCAAGGAGGCGTGAAAGCCACGCGCGCCGTGAGAGTGGCTCTGAGTCCAGCTTGGATGGAGCAAGTGAGGGCGGAAGGTTGGTGAGGAAGTCGAGTAAGCGCTCTCGAGCGAACACTGTGCCTGCGTCGTCTTCAAAGAGGCAACAGAAGCAACGGTAGACTGACGACAATCCTGCTCCAGCTACCCTGCTCTTGGGAGTAGGTATTTTGCCAGAACCATCAGATTCTTCTGAGAGCTCAAGAGAGTCATCTCCGAAGGAAGTTGCGACCGAGGTTATTGAAGAGTCGCATAGCAACCCGGTGTCAACAGATGCTAATCCCGATAAGAGTGAGTCTTGCAAGCCTCCTGCTTGAATTACGTACATACCTCGAACCTAAGAACATTCCGTTCACTCATACCACACTTCTCTCTTCCACTTACTTTCTCACTTCCCTTCACTTCAAGTATCGCGTCCCTGTTCATGCCGCGCCTGCGCCACCATGCCGGCGCCGGCCCACCACCGAAGTCTTCTCTCCCTCAGCCTCCCAATCTGAGAAGTGAGCGCGCACAGCTAATTTGGCGCATCAAAGACCTCACCATGGAAGAAGAGTCGCAACGGCAACTTCAGCGCCAGCGTGGCAGCAACATGGACGACCCCGAATCTGTACCGCCGCCCAGTCCGATGATGCGCAAGAGTATGCCAGCGAACCAACTCGCCTTGGACGAGAGCGAAACGCTTGATCAAATCACAGGTAATGCCCCCATCATCCCTAAGTCTGAGCATGAGGATTGGCAGAGAGGCTTGCAAGAGGAGAGAGAGAGCGCGAATTGCCATCGCGGGAGAGAGAGGCAGCGTGAGGCTGCATGGTCGAGTGCTAGTCAGTCAGCAGCCCCTTCAACCACGTCGAGCTTGGGCAAGCAACGCACCGAAATGGGACTTGACTCACGCCGTCGGAGCAGGTCGCAGGACGACCAAAGGACAGCCATTGAAAAGGAAATCTCAATGGCGCGCGAACATGCAAAGCGCATACATGGGGAAGACAGCGGCATCTCGCTGAAACCATTGACCCCGTTGCAACCAACGCCTTCAAAACCTATGGTCACACGCAAGCGCGCCTCGAGCGTAGCCAAACTCAACACCGAAGAAATCAACCAACTCTACAGAGAAGAGCCCAAGTACATGAGTGAGGATCCGGTCATTCGCGGGTACGCTAGGACATCCCAGGAAGAACTGTACGGCCCGTATGGCATGAGCGATGTGTATAACGCTCCAATGATGCAGCGCTACCCAGAGCCCAACCGCGACATGGATGAGATCAACCGAAGCCTGTACAACATGGCCATCCACGATCACGACTACCACGTGGGCGGCCCGCCAGGACCCGTGGACATCTACGACATTGATTGGAACACGGACGTCAGCGAGGTTCAGGGGCGCGCTGAGTTTGAGTACGCGAGAGAGGCGAAGGCCTTTGCTGCATATACCATGTACACTGACAGAGAAGACGAGATTGAGATGATGCGTCGCATGCAGGCGCATGGCTATCTTAAAGATGGCTTTGATATCAAGTACGGATACCAAGAGATGGGACCGCATGGATCGGTCGCATGGTTGACGTATGAGGCTCAGGAGATTGGTGAGATACTGAGGGAGCAGTATGCACGGGAGAAGGCCATTGAAGGTAAGTCATACCCATCTTTCTGCTGGTGATGGAAAAAGTGAGGGCAGCGAGTTGACCGGATGTTGGCGTGGATATGTTCGACATGGCTCGTGCACGCTAGCGAGCGCATGCCCCACGCGCGCTGTTGCTCTTGCACCTGCAGTTCACCCTCACCTTCACATGCTGACTTCCTACTCCCCTCACAGAAGCACGCAAAGAAGCCCAGGCCGAACACGAATACTACATGACATTCGACCCACGCGAATTTGACAACCTCCGGAACCGCAAAATCTCCTCATCCGAACCTGGTATTCCAGCATCCGAACCTGTTTCCTTCTCCGCGAATTCGACCCTGCGCGCGCCCTCCCCAGTTGAGGACCTGAACACGCTTATCGCTAGCATCGCAACTAAGCGCCGCGGCTCCGACGACTCCTTGAAGACTGCATACACTGCAGGGGAAATCATTCCTGAATCGGCGTATCGCAGTCGTCCTGATCTCAGGCCCGACCTCTCGGCTCAACTCACAAGCATCACTGCTTCGGCACCAACAGGCAGCGAGTCGGGCGAGGAAGACCTGGTCGCAAATCTCGCCGACTATTAAACAAACATGGCGAACCACCAAAATGCTGGCAATGCCGGCTTGTACAACGCAGCGGGCGGCCTCAACGGCATGCCCTCTGCCGGTCACTACAGCGACATGCAAACACTCATGCAAAACATGGAAACATTGTCCGGATGGCTACAACAGAACAGAGAGGATTTCTTGAGCGTGCAGGATGGATTGGAACAAGTGGAAAGACGCAACGTAGGTCGTTCGCTCAAGGCATTGAATACTCAGCTTGTATTGCGGGTTGTAGCAGGAGAACAGGATAGTGACACCGTGCATAGGCTAGATACCCAACAGGCTTACCCTCACTGCCTGCTGTCAATGGAGAAAACCAAACACAGCGTATGTCATCCGTGTCCCTTTACTTGGTCGTGCGAGCAGCAAGAGCTGCGCAATCGTGTAACAAATCAGTGACAAGTACCTCACAGCACCCGTGGACCCTTCCGCACCTACCGTCACCTCATTACAACGCGCTCTCGACGCAGCGAACAACCGCATCGCAGCCTACGAGAAATCCGACGAAGAGCACCAACGCCTGCAAGCCGTCTACGAGGACACCTTGACTGAAGCGACCGAGCGCATTCGCAACTACGTCTACCAGCAGAACGACTACATCACATCAATCCACAAGCACTACACGCACCTTCTGCAAGAAGCACGCGGTGAGACCGTTCAAGCACAGCAAATTCACCAGGACTGGCAGCGCAGTCTGAGCAAGTTGAACGAAGAGCTCAGGCGTGCGGTCCAAGCTCGCGAGGATGAGAAGAATCCTTTTACACGCAAAGTCTCCGCTCTGAAAGAAGAGAATAGGGTACTGAGGGGTCTGGCGGGCTGGGAGCCAGCGGAAGAGGACAGTAGTGACGAGGAAGAAGAGGTCGAAGTTGTCACTGCGGCCGAGAACAGAGGCAGAGGCATACGCGACAGGGAGAGAGTTGTCGGAAATGCGATGGGCCAGCAATCTGGCAAGTGAGTTTCGCGATGAGAAGTTTTGGTCAACCGTCTTGCAAAACAACGTTTGAAAAGCACTGATGGGCTTCAAAGAAAGCACTGGAGTAGGATGTGAGTACCGCATGGGCTTCACAAAAGCTTCAAGTTATCTGATAAGCATTGCAGTGACTATACCTGGATACTGAGCAAAATGCGAGGAGCAGCATAATGAGATTGCTAGAAATTAATATAACTGTCCAGAGAGACCAGCGTTAAGCCAAAGTGTCTAGCCTCAAGTGCCGATATCAACTTTGGCTCAAAAATCACAACACGTTGGTGAGTCTGCTCGCCAGCCCACACTAGAGTAGACTTGTTCTTGCGTTCTGTCGGCTCTCGTCGGCAAAACATGCGACGCTAACGGCTGGACTTGTTGCGGAAGATATACACCAGCATGTCGAGTGAAACGTGTACAGTGTGTTAACAGGTTTCCAGATGTACAATAACACACAGGAAGGACCTGCGAATAGATACAGCTATCCGGGCTAACCCGGATCTAAGATCTTCCAAAATCCAATCTCTCATGCCAAAAAGACAGTTCGCTGACATATGCTCGTTAATTCAACCATCGGCAGATTCCTTCACGCGGTACCGTAAGATTCGTGGCCGTGAGGTCGTTCCGTGTTAGCCACATCAGCATCCGGCATCAGAGTCTCCTGCGCATTCTCGGCTTCTTGCTCCAGCTTCTCGCGGTGCATGGTGTAACTCTTGCGCGCGACGTACCCAACGAGCACGACACCGACAGCCAATGCAGAGCCCAAAAGGACAACGTTGACAGGGATGGGATCATTGTTGAAGACCTTGTGCGTGAGAGCGTCCAAGCCTGCCTGGAAGAAGTTGAGGACACCCGCGAGACAGATGACCAAGCCGTAGACCTTCCCAAATGTTGCAAAACCAAAAACCTTGGCGCTGTAATCCGAGACTGCGGTGTAGTATAGCGGTCGGTACACGACAAAGAGGCAGATGTTGGCGTAAGCGGCCCACATCTCGGGGATGACACCGAGGACTCCGATGGCGGTCGCGATGCAAACTAGCAGGCCGAGGACAAAGGTTGTGCTGGTGTGGTCGAGGACAAGACCGATAAATGGAACTGAAATTACGCCTCCCAGAGGCAGAGCGACGTCGAAGAACTCATTAATTTGCACTGCGCGAGCTGGCGAATGGAGCATCTCTGTGTATTGGGTGCGGACGGTGGCGACGAAGTAATTGATTCGCAGCATTTGGATCACTGTGAATGCTGCTATCAGACAGAACCATGGGGATGCGATCTGTTCAGCAGCAGTCTTTCCGTGCAAGGCTCCGTAGACACCAGATCTGGCTGCCTTCTCCTCTTCGGCCTTTGCCTGGTTGGCACCGTTCTTGGAGCCCAGGAGGGCGGACTCGTCTGAGACTGGGTCGTTGTTTTGGTTGTCAGTTGAAGTTTCGGCGACGTTTGTGTTTCCAGATTGGTTGTTGGTCTCGCCGAGGGTTTTGTAGGACTGACTCGGCATGATGAAGAGCTGAGCAACTAATATTAGGACCGGCACGATGAGGTAGAGCAAGAAGAATTTCTTTGGTGTGAAGGAGCCATTGGTGCCTTGGTAAATCAGACGGAATCCCAAGAGGACCGCGCTACTGGTGTCGAAAGCGCCGGTCAAGAGAGCGAGGATCAAGCCGGAGTGCTTCGGGAAGGTATTGCTCAATTGGAATGACGGGATGAAGACAAATGGTCCGCCGAGCGCAAGGAAGAGGTAACCTGGGAGGTATCCGTCGAAGGGCAAGTCGGTCGCGAAAGCCATGAGTAGCGCGCCCAATGTTAGGAAGAAGACGCCTACCATGCTTGCGATCCGAGGTCCATATCTGTCCAGAATAGTTCCGACAGGGAGGGCAGACATGTTCGTGCTTACTGCAGCAACAGTGAACATGAGGTTCAGCCTTAATTCTTGCTCATAGCACACCCAAACGCCGTTTCGTAGCTCATCTTGGGTGCATTTGTCTTTGTAGACACCCTGCTCGACAAGTACTGGTTTGAGGGCGGCATAGCCGAAGACAACACCGGCAGCGAACAAGCAGTACAGAACTGCGACTGCTACCTGAATGATTCGCTTACTCTTGCTGACTTCGAAGCCTCCAAGAGGTTCCTCATCGTCAGCAATAACTGGTTGCCATCCTGCGCTGGGTTGGAAAGACAGCTTTCGGCGTTGAGATCCGGTCGGCGATTGGCCTCTCCACTGATCAAAGGGTTTTTGATTTGGTGACCCGACCGGTGATTGGTTTCTTGAGCCTTTCCTCCATTGCTCGAAAGGCTCCAGGTTCTTGTTCGAAGACGCGCGACGCTCGTATAGCGACATTGTTGATTTGATGTTCGGGTGCTGAGACAGGAAAAGTTTTAGGTTTCGCCCCGCCTTGAGAATGGTTCGGTTCGAGCTGGGCTGTTCTTCGCTGCCAGCCACTTTTGCCGATTCTGCTGGCCTGAGGATGAAGGCTAGTGATGCAAGATTGATCACGCGGTCTGAAGAACAGATCACGCTTTCACGCTGCTGGAGGATTGGGCTCGTTTATTTTATACAGCTGAACGCAACTCGCAGAAAGCTTTTGCGGCCCCAACAAGATGTGCGATAAGGGTATATGGGTAGTGGACTGATAAGGTGTCCGAGCTTTACCGTAGGGTGATGTAAAAGGCGCCGTTGGACTTTGGCCTGGGCTCTTCAAAAAGCTGAACGTTGGTCGGTTAGTCGGAACAAAGGTGCAAGCCAGGCTTTGTTCGAAAACTCTGTCTGTACAATACATACTGGTTCCATGGCATCTCGAAGCCTAGACATGTGTTTGCGTACAGTCTAAGTCCATCGTACCTGACGGTGAATACATGTAGCATGCAAAGGCGGGACGTCTGTCATATCGATCGAGTAATGGACCGCGGCGGATCGGTAAAATAGGTCGAGAGATAGGGCTTGTCAGCGCATCTACCCGAAGGATGTCACTAATGAATACACGTTTTCTTGACCATCAATTAATCTCTGAACAACTGAGTTCCTGTTTCTTAGCAAACTAGAGCTCGGTCAAATGACAATATTCCTTGGAAGTCAAGTATTTATGCTATTAGTTAACGTAGACGCATGTGATAGTCCGGATATTACCAACGCTATTATCAACAGATTCACGCGGCAGCCTAGCAAGTTTCATCCTCTAGGGATATAAAGAAGCATCGACAGCAGAGACACAGTGCAGAACCGAATAGTATGCTAGGGCAGGTTGAATCGTCCTGGCAGTGAAACTTATACTGTTTGCGATGATTGAACAGCTTCAATCACTTATTCTAGGTGGTGAAACAAAACGGAAGCATACCCTCATCCAAAACAATGGCGCAAGAGAGCCCGACGCAGGACTCGAACCTGCAATCCTCAGATTCGAAGTCTGATGCCTTAACCATTAGGCCAGCCGGGCGTTTGGAGTACGACTTATCTACCCGTGAAATAATATAATACATGATTTTTTCTTTGTCTCAGCTTTGACGCAAGAACAGCTATAAACACGATTTAGCTTACTTCGTACAGTAGTAAACTTCAGCAAACAATGCAAGCTACCCATTGTTCTTTCGTGTTTGCTTGCTTGCTTACTTGCTGGGGAACAGTTGCCCTATGATCTATGCCCATAGGGAGTAGGACGACAAAGACAGAAGCTAGTACCGCAGCTACACGCCACGAGATCAAGCTGCATATCGACTCTGTCGCTTCGCTATGGCACTGGAAAAGATAAATCTGAGTGACACCATGAGTAGTGCTTCAACAAGGAGGTGGAACTTTGCTGATATTTCCTTGACATGTTCCGCACACGAACGTGCTTCTGATTCACGTCGCCATACCAGAGCTTGACGACTCTGACAATGCAGCAGATGCCTCGAGCTTCAGGGTTGTCCTGCCAGAGAGCTCGTCTGACCGTGTGATCTTCGGGCGTTTTTAAACATATATATATACATTTTGAAAAATCCTAGCAGCAAGGTATATTCACGTATATTCACACACATCCGACAAACCTGCTAGACCTTCAGCGTGACCACCACCCTGCTGAACGACTTAGCATGACTTATCAAGACAAGTGGCAATACTCAGCATGAGGTAGACATGATCCAGGAGACACGGCCGCCACATATTTTCATGACCCTTCTACCTTCTAGGACATCTCGTACGCAATCCACTATCGAGCTGGTAAAGATATCTGGGGATAAACAATGCTGGCTCACAGTCGAGGAATCACTCCCGAAACGTTTAGAACTCCAACATGACTAGCAAAAATAGGCTTACTATCCTCGAGCTGAGGCTCACCTCAATATGGAAGTAAACGTGATCTTTGCGTCTGTCGATCCAAACGTCGACTCCTTGTTGTCTAGTTTACGTCGAACAAGCTTCTGTGTCGCGGTATCGAAGACCTTCAGGCCTCCGCTTCTACGCTTCAAGGAGCTGTTGACATGGTCCATTGGCTCTGCTCGACAATCGTGGAGGTGGTTCGTTTGTTACTTTCAATGTCAAATTTGGACTTTAGCGATCTGATCTCACTGTTGGGGGCTGTCAACAGAGACATGGCTTTGTTGAAACACTTGTTTGAGTAGTATATACCTCAGTCAGCGAAGTGTGAATGCTATGCGTGACTCGTAATTACCAGGCGTGCAATAGGCATGATTCAGGAGACGCAGCTGCCACCTCTTCCCGCAAGTGGTCGGCAGAGCATTCTTCCACTACTCCTTGAACACCATATGTGTTGGGCGTCCACAGCATCAACACCACAGACCAACAACTGCGCGCAGCAGGCCAATTCGCAAATGTGCGGACGGACGACGCCTCGCATGTATATATGACGACGCCTGGTGGTACAGCGCGCCGAGCGGCAATTCCAAGAAGGAGGATATTCAGGAGTAGATGAGCCCTGAGTGGATCTGTAGATCCCTGTACCCGCATGCTGTCGCTGGTTCCTTGCAGCCATTGGTACCTTGCGGCTAGTGCTTTCAACGGTCACCCGCCGTCGCATCAAGCGTCGAAATTTGATGGTTCCTGGTGACGACGCTGGACATCAGGTTTGTCTTTTAATAGTCTGGCGGCGGATGGGACGGCAAGAAGAAAGATGATCATGAGGGCCATGAGGTTGACAGGTGGTCACAGGCTCGTATTACCACGTTACCCACATGCGAGCTCTGCTAGCCACTTCTGCCAGCTCGCGCTGTCGCATAGCGAAATGCGCTTTGCAAGTCGAGAAGCAGCACGTTCGACGCAGATTTAACCTGTAACGCCGGCGTGATGTTCACGCCCCCAGCGCCTGTGGCACCCCCAGGTGGTGCTGCGCCCACAGAAAGCTTGACCTTGTCGACACTGCCGCTAAATTACCGCCGCGACTGCGTGGCGCTTTGCCGTGTGGTGCACGAAATGGCCCGTCCACGTCTGTCTGCGCCCGATGCGGCGTAGGCGATGAGGCCCGGTTTCTGTGAGGCCCACTCACGTTTCTAAAGAAGGATCCTTCAATTGCGCGCCGGCCAATCGGGCGGCGGGCTGCGAAGGGTGACCCAGCAAAAACGGTTGACACTCAAGACTCCGCCGCTGTGGCAGGCGCGGCAAGTTCGGGTTCAAGAGAGCGTTGGAACCTCTGTTGCTACTTTCTTCATCCACCACTCATTACCTTCTCTTAATTGCTCAGTGTCTCTTTCTTCTAGACGACACTCCATATACATCATGCATTTCGTTTCTTCCTTGGCCGCTTTGGCCGCCGTTTCTGGCCTTGCTCTCGCTCAGTCTCCTCCTATCTCCAACTACAATGCCGACCAGATCGCCAATGGTGATGCCTGGAGGGATGTCAAGAACATTGCCGACGGCCGCATGAAGCAGAATGTGAATGGCCGCAACGCAGCTTGCAACTACGACAATGCTCAGGTCCGCAAGGAGTTCACCAAGATGTCCAACGCAGACCGCAAGTCATTCACCGACGCTGTCCAATGTTTGCACCACACCCCATACCAACGTATGCGTCCGGACCAGAAGGCCCAATACCCTGGTGTCTTCACTCGTTACGACGAATACGTCGCCACTCACATCAACTACACCACCCAGATTCACATGACCGCGGACTTCCTGGCGTGGCACCGCTTCTTCACCCACTCTTTCGAGCAGGACCTGAAGAACCTCTGTGGCTACACTGGTGTCATGCCTTACTGGGACTGGGCTGCCAGTGCTGGCAACATTCAGAATGCTGAAATTTTCAACGGCAACGAGTTTTCCATGGGTGGCAACGGCGAGTACATCGCAGGCAGAAGCGACACCTACCTCTACGCCATGAACATTAACCTCAAGCCTGGTACTGGTGGTGGCTGTGTGCAAAGCGGCCCCTTCAGCGACTTCGTCACCAATCTTGGCCCCGTCAGCTCGCCTTTCGAGAACGTCAAGGGCCACTTCGACCACAACCGTCGTTGCCTTACCCGTGACTTCAACAACGACATCAGCAACCAGTTCAACACCTACCAGCAGGTCACCGAGCTTGTTCTCAACATGATCTACATCGAGGACTTCCAGGAGCTCATGCAGGGCTACGGCAACCACAACAACGCCATGGGTGTTCACGGTGGCGGACACTGGATGGGCGGCGGTCCTTCTCAGCTTGAGGACTTCCACTCCTCTCCTAACGACCCTATCTTCTTCCTTCACCACGCTATGATCGACCAAATTTGGACTGTCTGGCAGAACCTCGACATCTGGGGCCGCCAGAACATCATCAGCGGCACCTCCACCCTCGCCAACGACCCTCCCAGCGACCCTATGCAGCTCTCCGACAAGATCCCCTTCGGCTTCGTCGCCGACGACCAGACTTTCGGTGACCTCATGGATACCTTCGCCGGTCCCTACTGCTACCGCTACGAGTAAATCAACACTTGCACGCAAAAAAGCAGAAATCATTCATTTCGTATCCACTTGCATAGCATGGACGGCGTTTCCACGCATTTTTCATTTTTCATGGACGAGACCTCAAATTCGCATCAGGCTCGCCTCAATCTTACGAATCTACCATTATATACACATTCTTTCCTTCGGGCTAAATAAAGGCCTGGGAGACAGCATGAGTTCGGCAGCTCCCAGGACAGCGTGGTAGCACTGCTCTTCCCCTTTGGGATGGGTTTTTTGTGAGCCGGCGTCGTGTATAGTTATAGAAATTAACGGGTCCATATACACGCATAATCTTTAATGACAGAATGATCTGAGGAATAATGAAGTATTCTCTCACTGTTTCGTGATTTGCTGCACTTGCTTCTCGTCGTGAAATGCCCTTGCTCTGCCCACAATGACATCTTCAGCATTTTCGCAACTAGACGAGCCTCTGCTACTGAATTGTCCCTACTGCTCGACGGTATGTGCTCTCCCATGTAATGATGTGCACGACTAGCGCCATTGTCTCAACAGTAACACTTTCACGGCGGGCTCCGACCATTCTTCACCAAGCTATGGCAACAGTACATGTACGCCACGATATGAGTATGCGTCCGTCCACATTCCATCCAAGGGTCTTCTTGAGTCTGGACGTCGGATCGCTACCATCAAATATCGTACAGTACCAGACCTGGGCCATCACCCTGAGCCGTTCCAACCGTTGGTCTCCACATCCGCCCGTTGATGCGCCGGCTATAACAAGCCATGGTCTGAGACATCTACTCGTGTGGTCTCGAAGACGCGGACCACTGAGACACATCATGGCCTCATGCCACGGATCCGCACACGGAATTGGGGTTCAATCCGCTCCTGACTCTGGTAGAACCTGACATGCCACGCATGCGTTGTCCATTTGCCTCAGACTTGTACAGGGCTTATTCCCTTGGGACATAGCGCGTTGTTCGATGTCTCGCCGTGCCTTCGAGTCCCAGCGTAGAAGATATCAATCACCAGACTTTGGTTCGCAGGACCGAAAGAGTAGTCGTGCACACGATGCAGGCAGAGCCACTCAGCTTAGATTGAACTTAGAGACCCTCTTTTGCCAGCATGTCTAGGAAAAGAAGGGTAAGTAAGGCTCAGCTACGCATCATGACTTCTCAAGGTAGGCGGTCATACCTGTGATGTGAAGATAGAATGCAATGGCGTTGAAGTTGCGTGGTGTGCCGGTCAACGACCAGAGGTACCACCTGTGTACACGGGAGCAGTCAGAAACGCTGTCATGATCACTCTCGCTTACCGATTCTCTTTCGAAAGATCAAATGACGGGAGAAGTACTATGGACACATTAGCGCATTTTTTTGGGTACTCTTCCCGGATATCTTACCCTAAGACGATTTGTCCAGTTGATAAGGTCCAAATGGCTGACATTGTCGAGCGTGCCTTGATACTTGCCCCACTTCGAAGACTGCACACTGACAAGACCATCGTTGGGACCTTCAGCAGCCTTCACAATACGCCCTGACGTACGGAAAACTGATGTCAGGTGCGGGTTGAGTTGAGCGCCGTAGCTGAAGTAGCGCACATCAGGACTGTCTGGCGTACGCGGGTTGAAGGATTCTGTCATGTATTTCTGCGTCAATTGTTCAAAAGCACCTGTCTCGAATCCGAAGAACTCGAGCGCCTTGTACAGCTTTGGTATATTCGTTGGGCCGATTTGCTGGAAGAGGTAGTCGGCGAAAGCTGATCCGTGATGTGGTGTTGCTATTGTGGTCAACGAGAGCACCTCCACACCCTTTGGTTTGAGCTCAGAGATCATGTAGCGAGAATCCAAGCCACTAGAAGGCATTAGCTAGGCATATGTGCTTTGGTCGGACATAATTACCCCTGTGATAAGGTCAGCAAAGATCTATGGTTTTGTGGCAGCAAGACTGACCATGCTGTGTCTGTTCCGCGTGTCAGTAAAAGATATATATCTACGAAGACCACTATCGAACTTACGCGATGATATTGACGGCCTTTCCCTGTGCCTTTTGCGCAATGCTCTCACCAAGTTTCTCAGCCCTTCGCTCAATTGATCCAGATGGTGGCACGGTGGCAGTAATGACTTCAACATCTTTGGCTGCAAGGGCCTCGGTAATTCCACGCCAGTAATGAATGCCAGGGAGCATCTGTGACGGAACTAGGCGTAGCTCATCGAAACCAAGTAGACCGTGAGCGAGTATTATAGGGTTCTTTGGTGCCTGGTATTGGTCGCGAATGGCCGCGAACTCGTTCTGAAATACCGTGCCGATCTCCTTTAGACGCGGATCTTGGTGGCGCGCCGAAGGTGCATAGAAACTTCTTGTGCAATTATTACGGAGCAGGGCTCCAGAGATGTTACGCCGGCAAGAAGCGACGCGGCGAACAAGTAGCATTTTGATGATTGTATGTGAGTAAATGGTTGTTGGGCGTTTCGCGGAAATATCAACATGATGACCGCATGCAGGCTAGCGCGAACTCTGGACGGGATATGGGAAGCCATGCTTGAGAGCGAAACCCGATCATATCTGATGAGGTATGGGATATGATAAATCTAAGGTACGGTTTCGTTTAATGTCTTAATCTTTTACTTCAAAATAAATGGATCACAGAGGCAAAAGTTCAATCCCAGAGATAGCTACTCATCAGAAATGGCCTAATATGTTGTGTATGAATTGTATACAGTTTCAAAAGGTATCAACGCTTGCTTCAAATTCCATCCCTGTTACGAGGCCCGCTATCTATACGGTCGGCTGTTCTGTGCGGGTAGGAACCTCAGGGTTGACAGTAACGACCGCCTTCAGGAGATCGTCCACAACCTACTTCCTGTCAGCTGCATATCCGCCTGATCATGGTTGAGAATGATGCCGTACCTTAGGTCCAGTCTTCTCGCCGATCTGCTTGATCTCCTCGAGCTGCTTGTCGGTTGCCTTCTGTGCGTCCTCCTCGGCCTTCTTGTTGCCGCTGGTGTGCTGTTCTTTGTCAGCGATTATCCCAAAACCCAGCTTTTCCCGACAAACTCTCTCCAGTAAGGGAGGAATTATGTACAGCAGAACATGTGCTCTGCGATGCGGCTCACCTCAGTCTCGAAAGTCTTGAACTCGGACTCCTTCTGTGACCTGTAGTCCTCAATCTCCTTCTGGGCCTCTGACTTGGCGTCCTTCACGCGCTTGGTGCGGTCTAGGCGGTATTAGATTTGGACTGTTGCACTCCGTCCTTTGCGCGGCGCAAACGGATCAGTTGAGCGAGTAGTACTTACACTCTCTGGCTATGAGATAGGTCAGTGGTACGTTCGGTGTGTGGACAAGCTGCCGAGCCTCGAAAACGAAGGTGTCTTGTCTGAACTACAACGACAGCATCCGGGCTCTTGGCAGCAGCTTTCATATTATGAGACACATACCCTTCTGTACGATCTTCTGCGCCTCGCGCTCTGCCTGTTATCGGAAATCAGCTCCCTGTTCCTGCCATCTCCTTGTGCTCATCCCGAGGTGGCCCAGATATCCTTCTCCTCTAGCAAGAGGCCTCATCCGCGCATGTAGGGTCTCCGCGAAGAATGTAGTCGAATTGATGGTCGGGCTATAGCTTAGGTTGAACATACATCGAGCAGCGTCTGGATACCAGCGGAGTTCTGTGCGGCCTGTGAAAGTCGTTAGCTTGGCTCATTCGACTTGGCATTAATCTCACATACCATCTTGAAGAACTGCTGTCGGGTAGGGTGTGGTGGGATATAGAACGAGTGTTTAGCGACGACCTTCGGTGAACTAGACCCGGGTGGAGCTGTAGCATGTGGCAGCGCAGCAGCAGCACCCGGGCGTCATCGGCGGCCCGCGCTTGGAAACCCGAGAGCGAGCCTCCAAATAATAACGAGGCGAGAGATGTTCGTTTGCGACTATTGAGTTTCACCACTCCAACAAACGGCCTCCATATCACAATGTCTACAAAAGCAAAGGCAACGCTCGCCGGCACCGTCTTGGGCACGATTGGTATCGTTTACTTCGTCCACTACCAACAAGTGGCCGATAAAGCCGTAAGCCAACATCTTGCTATTCCTAGGAGAGCTTCGTGCTAACCATTGACATAGACAATGCATCAGGGTGTGATCCGTGATATGGAGCAACAACGCATCAAGCGTGAACGACAAGTAGATTTCGAAATGCAGCGCCAACTCGAGGAGGAATACCGCAAGGTTCAAACTGTATCGGACAGCACAGACAGATGAGGCTTGGGAGAACACAGTATCTACGAGGATATGGACGAGATGGAAAAGCGCGCCTGCATAGGGCCTTCAGCATGGAGCTGTCTTGTATATGGAAGCTTCTCTTGCCTTCCAAATCTCCCAGGCCGATCGCCGCTCGACAGTTGCACATTCGGAGAGCCAGTCAACGCGTTAGTGAACAGGACTCAACACTGGATCAAATGACAGCATTGGAAGACGTGTTCAAGCAATTCGAGCCGCGCGCCGAAGACTCCATACGCGTGGAAGGAATATAAGATTAAAGCGGCATAACGACGGGCCCACGCATGCCTCAGCACAGGCAGGTGGATTGGCTGAGGGCTGCCGTAAAAGACCACAGGTCTATTGTACGATACTGCACATGGCAACGAATTTATATTAGAGGATTTGTCTGGTTGCATGGGAATACAGAAGTTTATAATCATGATAATCAACGGCACAGCCATCCTCACTCCTGCTTGTCGGCAGCGAACTGCTTCAACTCATCAAGCGAGACCTTGTTCAGGGCCTTCTCGTTCGTGGCATTCAAGAAGATCTTGGGCACGATCCGCGAACCCTGTGGGTGGTTCTTGTGTGCATCGAAAGCTTCTCTCCATCTGCGTGGGAAAAATTAGTCGCATGCTTCCCCGTCTGCAATCCTCAAGGCATTTTGGAGCTATATCTCACCTGGTAACGCAGAGACACCACTTGCAACCACCCTTCATGCCAGGGATGGGACGCAGGTCATTGCCCTGCTTGGCGCTGAAGTCCAAGAACTCTTCGGTGACTTCTGCGGCTACAGCATGGTTGCCGTAGTCGGATGCAGGCACCTCGCAGTAGCCATTGCGAAGGAAACCTGTCATGGGCTGGGTGGAGTGCAGCGCCAGCGGCTGCTTGAAGACATTTAGGCTCTTGCTCATGGTGGTGGCGGAGTTGTGATGGTGCTGAAGTGGTTGTTGTTGAGCTGCAAAGGTGAATGCAAGAGAGCTAAGAATTAGGATCAAGAATGCGACGATGTACATCAGTTGGGTTTGTGTTACGGAAGAGATGGTAGCTTGTGCTGATGAATATATCGAGTACACCTCAATGAGCTCCATCAATGTCATCAATGGTCATTGGTTGTGCTTGTTCCTTCCCCATGACGCAAGAGACTTGTGTGGGGGCGCGATCAGCGCCAGATGGTTTACACACAACTTTTAGTCCGAAGAAAGCAAGGTACAAGAATATGTTGCAGGTATCAACGTGTACATGGTTGAGAGGACTACGTATGCATCACGTATTTATATCATTGTGCTCATCCAATATCAAGCTCACAGCAGCTACGAGCATATCGAAAGATAAACAGTGTGAGAAACAAGGGCGAGGCAAGGTAGTAGTATCGACATTTGGTCTGCTATTACATGCAGCGTCGCGAGATGCTCGAGCTGCCACACCGCGCTTGATCTCGAACACAAGTGGCAATGGTCCATTCAAAGGCCTTCGGAAGCTGGTGGGCCATGATAGGCTGCTGGATTGTCAGCGATTCACATGCAATAGCGGGAGCTGCGAGACTTACATTTCCTTGAATGAACCACATACCAAACCGCTGCAATCGCACCAAACCCGACCAGCACGACACTTGCGTAGTTCATGGTGGTTGAAGTTACGGGCAACGCTGTTGGCATGCTGAACAGCACCATTTCGAAAGCGATCCACAGCAGAGCCACCACGTTGACAGTCGGCCCAACGATGCGGCCAAGATTCCACTGAGCTTTCAGTACTTGATCGCGCTTGTTGAGCAAGCTGATAGCGATCGGGATGGCGTATGCTAGAGCCAAGGCTTGCACACCTACAGAAACGAAAGCGGTAAAGGCACTGGTGCTGCCGAGATTGATCAATCCTAGAAGCATTTGTACAATGGTGACCAACCCCAATGCGTTAACCGGTACACCCAGGCGGGGATTTACTTTGGCCCTGCAGATGTTATCAGTCTCATGTGTGGATCACAGATAGTAGGAATGAGAATTGACGAACTGCAAGAGAGTTAGCTGAGCGTACTTCATCGGTCGGTTGCCTGCAACTTGCCCAAATAGATGCACCAGGAATTGCATTGTCTCTAGCGAGCGCCCACGTGCATCGAGATGCGGCGACGGTGATTGATATGCTGCAGCCTAACGTGAGAACCAGAACCAAGAACATCAATCCCAGAGCTCCACCAGGCGCTCCCATCACGACTCTAAAGATATATGGCAAAGCCTGCGCCCCTGGAGCGGTGATCACATCTGCTAGTGGCGGCATAGTGACACAGATCGGGATGATAAAGAAGAGCCCAGCAATGCCTCCGACAGGAACGCAGAGACTGATTGCATTCGATACCTTGACGGCCGCATCATGACACTCCTCAGCCATGCTGGAGATCATTCCGATGGCTGAGAAGCAGTATGCCGCCGGCAAAAGGCCGATGAAGAAGGTGAAGCTGCCCCAGCCGGCGAAGGAGGTGTCGTAATTGCCCAGTGCGTAGCTCGCCGAGTGTCGCCCTGCGCTTGCTGTGACTGATAGGGCGATCATGATGATGACGATGGAGACAGCAGTCCAGGCTGCAACTGCAGTGTCGACCATCGGCAGCCACTTGTTACAGGTAGCGCATATGGCGAATGTTACCAGGCAACAAGCATAGAAGATCAATAGCAATTGCCAGGCCGATAGGACGTAGTCAGGGTGGTACATTGCTATTGTACTTGGTTGAGTCAGCATGATTCCGATTCTTGAGCATGTGTATATTTCCAAAAGTCTTCATGCTGGTGCCGCTAGGGGTCGGCATCGGCATGCGAAAATTTACGAGTGGGATCACCAGGACCGATGGGGGTATTCCAGCAGTGCTTGTGCCACTTCGACCAAGCACATATATGTATGAGTCCGATTACCGCTGTGTGCAGACTTGCGAGCACGAGCATCGGCTACATCGATCGAAGAGGGATTCCGAAATCACTCACCCTCCTATCAGAGCTGCCATTCCAAAGTTCACAGAGAGAGTAATTGTCCAGTTACCGATAAGCCAGATCCAGCCTTTGATTGTCAGAAAGGAGTAAGTAAGAGTTTCACAGGTGGACGCGTCTGATGCCCTGACCTTACCTGTAACGTACGCCAGTGGAATTTTCCCTTTCTGCGCCAACTCTGTCCAGAGCGTCAGCAACCATAGCCTTCGCTGTCCGAAATTTTGACAACGTACGGAAACTCCAGTAGCTTGGACCGCCAGAAGTTGGGTAGCGTGATGCAAGCTCGCCCAGCGAGAGCGCAATGCACTCGTCAAGTAACAGGACGACAATCCATCCAAGGAACATACTGAGCTGGCCACCACCGTAGATTGCAGAAATAAGCGGTGATCCTTCTCCATATGGAACGGCGGCAATAGCAAGTGATTGAAACAGCAGTGTCCACAGACTGCGGTTCCGAGTGAGTTCTTCCTTGTATCCTAAGACAGCTAGAGTCTCGCCCTCTTGTAAACTGGCCTTGCGCTCCAAATCGTCCGGACTCTCCGCCTTGAGCTTCTCCTGAACCATCTTTTCATCGAACGACATGGCGTGCGGTGCGCCTTCGTTTGTGGTCGATTTGTTGTGTCACTAGTGAGATAAAGTGAGAGCGTTATCACGGTCGGCTTCAGCTGGTGATCAGATTACAGAAAGAGCAAGAGTGTGCGGCACAACATGTACATGTACTTTATCGCAAGCTCACCTAATAGCAGACAATCACTCACATTGTCTCCTCACAGTGCCCTGGCCTGTTCACAGCTCCTCAGCCATGGCCAGATTAATATCCTAGTCGGGAGTGGTGCTGATAATGATAAAAGCCTATCAGCATGTGGACAGGCGGCTTGCCACGTGTTTCAATCGAAGCTCGCCGCATCGTGCTGCTTCTTTTGGTGCCGAGCAGCTTTGGAGGGAGATAAGAGGAGTTCGTCCCTCACAGATGGATTGGGCGAAGGCGAATCAAGCTTGTTGCAGGCGCATTAGCACGCGTTGGAGTACTTGGAATGGCCTAGCTCAGGACGGATTCGGCTCGGCCCATGAGCGGGGAAGTGAAGTCAAAGTGCTGTTATCGTTGCTGCGTATAAGCTTGCCTGGAGGCTGGGGGCTGCTCGTCTATATATTGGCATGGGTTTAGCGTCAACGAGGATTTAGGAACGTATTAGACATCTTTAGACATGATGATCATGCGTAAATGCACATTCAAATGGCCATTTCTGACTGACTACAGTTACCTCGTACGTGCTCACCCGGCTTCGAGGATACTCCTCGCCTTTGACACGTCGTGACCAATGTATGATTGCGAGAGCTGTCCGGTGGAAGTCTTCTGGTCAACAGAGTTGCCTATTCGGATGCCAAAGGTTGATGTCACTTGGATTCCGCACAAAGCCTTGAAGGAACACTAAAGTCCCCTGCTTATACAGATCGGCACGGCTGGTTATCAGCAGCAACAGAATAGCTGTACAGCTTTCTACCTTTACTATTGTCCAAACCTAGCGCAATGCAATTTGCAATATCGAGTGTCTTGATTGAGTAAGCCCATGCGATGGGTGAGCCTTACGACTAGGCAAAACGGCAACACGCTTGCGACTTCCGCTGTGAAACGAGATAATGCTCCCGCTTCCAAGGCGATCCAATATCCAACTAATGGGTGTATCTCCAATAAAGAGTCCCAAAACAGCCAGTCGCGCGTCCTCGTTCACCACGATCAAAGTTGGTAGGTTTTAAGACCACGGCCTGGAGGCGATGTGTATCGGATGCGACTCATTCTCGTAATGAGAGAATATTACAGCATGTTGACGTACAGCCGATGTTCTTGCGGATTATGCGATGTCGTTCTTTCGTGGGTCAGCCAGCGACCTGGGAGCCCGGGAAGCATATTCTGTTGAAACGAATATGCGCTTTCGATCTTCCATAGACCGCCTACCAGCAACCTGAGATGTCGATAAGATTTGTCATGATAGGCTGGAGAAAGTGGCCGCGTGTCGCTTCCAAATGTGGAAAACCACCAACAGTCGCATGCTTTGCTGCATCACTGCTTCAAGACATGCGCCCCGCGGACACGTCAACGCCTATGGCCTTGAGCATCTTAATTAGCTCCGCCTTTTCTCCTTCCTTCCTCGTCCTCTTTGCCCTGCGGCGCATCTCATAAGAGGTCTTGTAGTCCGGGACTGGGCCAGAGTACACCCAATTTGCTTGGGGACGGTACGGGTCCGCGCGAAGGTGTAACCATCTCCTCAGGCTGGGCGAATTCCTCATTGAGTTGCACGGCTCTCCCTTCTTCGCATGCGGCGTCGTTGTTGTGCACAGCCGGATCTCAAGTTTGGTGTTCTTGCGCAGATTCGCTTCTTGGTCGGGAGGCATCCGCGCCATGAAAGCCAGCAGCCCGTCAAAGTTGAAGTCGGTTATGTCGATGCGGATCGCGCACGAGTTGTGAATAAGTGGAAGCACCTCATTGCGCACCTGGCGACTTGTGAGGACGAGGGCGTGAGGGTTGTTGCGCTCGCTGCTGTTGGGCGGAAGAATATGGATCTGGACGGAAGAAAGAGCTAGTCTGTATATCTCGACACGCAACTCGGCAGGCAGGTCGTAGAAACTGGTGCGCTTTTGTGGGTGTGAGGATGAGACATGTCGCCAGGCTGGAAGGAGGCGGCGGTGGGGTCGCTGGAGCGGCGGTAGTGGGGCCGGCATAGCTGTGATGCTGTATATGGTGTCGCAGGGTGGCAGTATGTATTTTGGGTAGTTTTAAGTATACAGGCTCGAGAGGTATGCGAGCATTATGGTTGAGGAGCAATGGCAATCATGCTGGATGCGGGCTGGTACATCCGCGTCACATGCAGAAGCCACATCCAGGTTGGCGGGCAGGTTGGCGGGAAGGCAGGGCGCACGTTGCTCCCTGCATAAAGTGAAGTGCAATAGTTTGCTGTCGAACTTGGCGTATGAGGAAAGCTTGAGTGATGTGTACGTTCTAACTGTAGGAGGTATGAGGTGCTGGGCGAAGCAGCATGTTGTAGATTCTGGTCTGGAGAAGGGCGATTGCTTGCCGATCCCAGCGCGGACCAGTGATTGGGGTGGAGAGGATGTACATCCTTCCTTCTTTGATCTGTGTAGTTAACTCATACGACATTTGACCTTTACCGTGGACATCTGCTGTGGCCTGTATATTGCCAATGCAACAGAGAAAGCGTGAGCTCCTGCAGTGATATTCTGCTTCCTGATCAGATCACGTTGGTCTCAGTTCGAAGCATGAAGCGTCGCTGTCTGTCTTCTGGGTTGTTGTTGCAGCTCGCTTCAGGCATGCTGCGGTGTCGATCCATTGGTAATTCGACATACCAAGGCCTGTTTTCCAAGACAGTGATCACACTGGACGCTTGGAATATGTACTCATCAGGGTGCGCCAAGATACCGCGAGACACAACACATGTACGCAAATTGACAAATCAAGGACGCATGTGCATGTGAATGCATAGAGTTAGTAGGGTTGAGGTAGAGCGAATTCCAAGCAAGGTCACGTGCATCACGACTCGAGGACATCAGGTGGATCGTGAGGCAATCACGTCCTGAAGGAATGCCCAGACATCCGACGTCAGACGCCCGTTTACAAAAGCGTGGCGCTCTTCGCAGCAAATACCCTGAGCCCTAGTCTGCGACAATCAAGTGAGGTAGTTCAGACTGATCACACCGTACTGCCCATACGAAGCGCTTCAATCCCAAGACGATGGGTAACGACTACAAACCGCCGCCGGGACCACCTCCGGGTTATGCTCACCAAGGCTCATCCAACAATCCATTCAGAAACCAACGATCCGCACAAGACGAGCAGCTACCTTCTTACCAGTCACCACCTGGTGGTCCTCCACCTTCATGGTCCGACAAGAAACCACAACAAAATGAACAAGAATATCTACCTCCATCCGGCCCGCCTCCCGGATCATCATCAGGGAACTCAGGTTTCCACCCGCCTCCTGGCCCTCCTCCTGGCCACAACTTGAGCGAGCCGGCGCCTCCTCCGTATGACCCGTGGATGGCCGTCCCAGACAGCAGTCTTCTACCACCGCCTCCTTCCTTCAAAGAAGACACATCGCCCACGGCTAACGCAAACTGGGACGATGCAGCTCGCGGCCACGCTTGGATCGCCGCGAACCCCCTCTGGCGGCCAAGACAACACGACCAACAGACTCTCACTCGGATTTCCTACGGCGACGTCCGACTTACGATGCCGCCAGGCACCAAGAACGTAGCCATGAACCAGACAGGTCTCGGACGCACGAACGTGCGAACGAATACCAGGTGTGAGGACACGATCTTCCTCTCTGATATACCCGTTTTTGCATCTCTACAACACAACCCGCTTCTGACGGAGAAACCAAAGACGACGTATTTTGAGCTAGAGGTCAAGTCAATGGGCAACAACGTCGTCGGTTCCGGCGACGCTGGCATCGCTGTCGGCTTCCTAGCACCACCCTACCCGTCATGGCGCCTGCCTGGCTGGCACCGAGCTTCGCTCGGCGTACACGGCGACGACGGCCGCAGATACGTCGACGACTCCGACGGCGGCAGGGACTTTGTGCGCTCTTTTCGTCGAGGCGATGTCGTAGGATTGGGCATGTCGCACGGCCTGCCGGTGTACGCTGGCGGCAAGCCGAAGTGCGAAGTCTTCTTCACGAGAAACGGAAAGCACGAAGGCAAGTGGGATCTGTACGAAGAGAAAGATCTGAACCAGGAAGGCGGCGATATTCGCGGTCTTGAAGGCGAGCATGATTTGCTGGTAGCTGTGGGCTGTTTTGGAGCGGTCGAGTTTGAAACGAGGTTCAAGCCTTCGGAGTGGAGGTTCAAGCCGTAAGTTCCTTTTATAACAATTTAATGACGTAAATGATGCGCAACAAATATAATGGCAGTCCATTCATTTTGTCAATTGCATATTTATCGTCTAAATACAGCCGTTCAAAAGTGTTCTTTCCAGAACTTGAACTTGACTTTGCTCACGGTAGCCTCCTTGCAAGCTTTCTTGATATCTCTCGCTGCCACATTTGGCCCGCAGAAGTAGACTCCGACCTCACTCTTACCGCCCCTATCTAATCCGGGCAGGTAGTTCTGGTTAAGAATACCTTCCCTCATACCAACCAGAAGCCTATTGAAATCAGGCCGGCCGAAATTGGTCCTCGATGAAAGCTCCGTCAACGGGTCTTTATCAGTGCCCACAGAATTGAGAACAATGTTCTGAGCCGTGTCGGCGTCGATGCGCTGCGTGAGGTACGTGTGTATGCGCAAGAACTCTTGCTGTGCCCCAGGGCCGGTCATGCTCAGACTCTGCGCTTCGAGAGAAGACAATAGAGCTTGGAACCACTCGAATGAAGTCGTGTCTTTGCAGACCCAGATGAATTCAACTCTTCGCAGACGTCGGGGAGGGTTGGGAGAGAGGCGCATGTGCCATATGTTTTTCAGGATTGCTGCCCATGGTGTGACTCCGATACCGGTACCGATTAGGACGGCGACTTCGTTCTCGAAGACGTCCTCTGCAGGGGCGCCGTATGGCCCGTCGATGCGCAATTTCGGCATGACCTGGCCGTTCTGGAGAGCGATTTCGTACATGCCCATTGGATCCAGCTCCTCGTAGAGTTTCTGCTGTTCGGGACCAGCGCCAAGTGCAGATGCTAGAGCTTGGGTGAAATCGCCTACTTGACGAACATGCACGCTCACATATGGATCGAAAGGACATGAGGTGATGGTGAAAGGGTGCCACTGATGCTGTGACACGGATGGCACATTGATGAACAGCCACTGGCCTGCTTTGTAATGCATGCTCGGTTTGCGGAACTGGATCTCTACAGCATCTGCGTTGCGGAGTCAGTGACTATACGTGTATTGACGTAAGAAAGACACATACCGTAAGGATGCCTCACGACCTTGATGATCTCAGTCTGTCGACGTGACCTGATCTCGCGGTAGAGTCTTTCGAAGAGGTAGATAATCCCACCAACCAGTTCCCATCTCCACCCTTGGTAGCCAATACAGTGACCCCAGAAATTCTTTCCAGCAAAAGGCGAGTACGGATCCGTGCTGTCGCGTACGAAACATCCAGTGGCGTGTGTGTACATGGCGAGCAAGAACGGAATGAACAGGTGATGAGTATACCAGAACGTTTCGTAGCTCTGCTGCCTTATCTTCGCATGTGCAGTCGTGAACATGAGCAACATGCACAACAGCATGACATGCCCTGTGATGCCTCCCGCTTGCATGTAATGGATCTGGACTGCGGCTTCGGCACGTACAAGCGATCGCTCCACGTTGAAGAAGTTAACGTAGTGTGCTGCTACGTGAACTACGGTCCAGAAGAGCATGGTATATGCCACTTGACGGTGAAACCACTTGCTTTCGTCCAGAGGTAGCCACCTGATCTTTGGTCGGATGTACCTGACTAGGTTCCTGCACATTGGCAGAAGGATAATCATGGTGTCCACGCTCAGACAGAGACCCGCTCCTCGTGAAAACCAGACACTGAACTTTAGGGTGTTGAGTGGCGCCAGACGATTGTCAGCCGCTTGCTTGTACCATCCGAAGACGAACAAGAAGATATGAAGGCCGTGGAATAAGGTGTAAAATATAATCTTGCGGACGGTGAATTGTTTGGCTAGCCATGATGGCTGCACAGTTGTTTCCACTGTCATGATGCGTGAAGGATAAAGTGCTTTGAGGTGTATGCCAGCTGGTGGCGAGTGAGACAGATTTTCTTCCAAGTGCTGATCATGAATTATGTCGACATGGCGAATGCTGTGGATGTCTCCTGGACGGTTTCCTTTGGTGAATGAGTGAGCTTTCTGCAATGCTTGAATCTGTCGTTCCAGCGTCCTCGGATGGATGGAGCTCACGTCGAGAGATAGCACAGCTTACAAGATACGAGCGCGGAGAACATCGCCTACCTGATTGACAGACGGAACTGCTCAACCCATACCGAGTCAGCGGTGCGCTCGGCGGCGCCATGACGAAGGGCCAGATGCAGACGCTCCCAGCCTCTCGCAAGCGCCGACGGACTCGAAGGACGTCGTGTGGATGCGAGGAATATGCGTGTGACAAGGGTCCATGCAGGCACTTAGCGAAAGCAACAGATCCATTGGCTGTCAACGCTCCGAGGCGGCTTGCGCTTGTTCCTGTCCTTGGTCCTCAATGTTGTTGAGCAAATGTCGGTGATGAGGCACTCCTGGTCCGGGACCATATAGCCTGTGATTTTGTATGTCAGGCAGGCGAGCTTGTCTTCGCTTTCGCCATGCGATTGTCATTCTCCTGCGCTCAATAGCAAGTGCCTCTGGGGTATGCGCAGGTTGCGCGCATCGCATCGCGTTCCGTGATGTCGTCTACTGGGAAGTCTAAGGCGCCCTGCATCTGCTTCTCCAGAGTGCTCGGACGCTCGTGCATGAAGTTCGACTTCATTCGTCCATTACGCGCCTGCAGTTTGCCCACCGCCTCTGCATATCGCTGCCATTGTCTGCTTTCGTCCGCGTGCTATTCTTGTGCACAACCACGATTGTCGATTCCATTTCTCGGCCTACCAAGGGCGCTTCTACTATGCAGCCAAGCAGCCGGTATCTCATTCCCCCGCTAGTCTTCACAGCCATGTCGCCCTCAATCGCATGCTCATGCTCTCTTGTGGCGTTGTCGTTCGCTCCCACGATCACCTTGCATCCATACTAGCCTCATTATCTTGCTCGACGTATTGCGCTTTCCACACTAGAGCCCGCATTACGCCGGCCTGCGCTCTTAGTCTTCTTTCCCTCTTCTAATACCAATCCCCCGGATCCCATCGTTAACGAGCCGGCCGATCTGCCTCACTGCTACTACTACTCTTACGCCGTACCGTCTTTGCCGTCCTCTGCGCCTTGACTACGTTGAAGGAGATGTGTGAACCACGAAAAATCTTATAGCTGTGTCAGCTCCAACATTGCTCAGACTGCTCGTCGGCGTCTCTTCTTCGCGCCGCGCAGCAGCATGGGCAAACTGATCAAGAATCATTGGGCCCGTCTCATCATCCTCACGTCTGCGTCGTGTGAGTCTCAAGCAGTGCAAGTAGTAGACACGCTCAAAGCTAATCCAAGTACCAGACCAACTAGCCGGCGCAATCGAAGGCTTCTTCTGGCCTAAATTCTTCTTCGACTTCCTGACCAAGAACTTCGACTCCGCCGTAAAGCCCGTTCCAATCCTACAAGTCCTCAACGTCGTTATCGCTATCATATGTCTCGCCTACGAGTGGCCATTAAGATGGGTGGCGGGGACACATCTACACAGAAGCATAGTGGCGAGGCTGCTTTGGTTACCACTGGCTACCTTGAGCGCTGTGCTGCTATATCAAACCACAAATGCGGCACTCTACTACCTCATCGGATGCGGAATCTATTTCTGGGCTTATAGCGAGGGAGAGGTGAGTGCTGATGAGCCATTATAAAAATGCGATGCTGACTATACGATAGGTGATATGCGCTGTCCCTTGGACATTACCTAAAAGGTCAGATCGCAGGGTTAAGCCATTGGATATGGGGTGATATTTTCCGTTAGTCATTGATGATACCTCTTGTTTTGAGTTGCATAGCGACGGATCTGGCGTTACATGGTTTCTTTTCGGACGAACAGCGGTCATGAAACGAATCATGAAAACGCATTGCTGGATTTGCCGGCAGATGGACATGTCTGTAACAAGTGTTATGACACGAAAGATAATGACTGCCAATGAAGCAGCAATCTCACACGCTTCTGATCCAGACGTGACCACTCTGTCCTGCACTATATGTACCAACATGAATTATGGCCATCTCCGCGTGACGAGCTCATGTGAGTAGCTTCCCGTCTCAGGAGGACAGGTAACAGTGAAATTATCCCTTCATGCAAAAATACACATACAAAGCAATGTCGCATATCGACATCATTTTTCCTTTTCGTCCAGCGCTCTCGTCCCCAGGGCAGGCATCTCAGGCAAAGCGTTCAGCAGCTTGCCCACAGCCCCCAAGGTAAGGTATCCCATCATCCCGGAAGCGCAGCAATAATGTACAGCATCAAATAATCCACCTCCCGTCAGTCGCTAGAGGTTCCACACTTCCGTTCATCCTTCCGTTCATCCCCTGCTCATGATCCTTCTTCCCACGTCCAGTCTCTTTCTAAGCGCCGAGCATGCCACCTCCCTGCTTCGCGGCGGCCTCGCCTTGCATCTTCTCAGAAACCTTGACGTTGACTTCGAAGAACTTGCTCACGCAGCGGTCGAGGCAGACGGACTCGCCCTTGTTGAGGTCGGCTTCGCGGTACTGGGGAGGAATGCACTTCTTGGTGCAGGTGTCGACGAGCCTGGGAAAAGGGAGGATTAGTATGGAATGGTGTTTTGAGTCAGCGCAATGTGCGCAGCGACTGCTTGGGAAGCAACGTACTGGTTGAACATGCCAGAGACCATCTCGATCTCGGCCTCTGCTGCTGCGATCTTCTCTGCGGAAGAAGGCTGAGGACGGGCGCCGCCGAAGAGGAAAGACATTGTGTGGGGTTGTGTGTGGGAAGGTGGTTTTAGTTTGGTGTGTGATGTTTGGAGTCTGCGTGGGAATAATTGCTGCTCGTAGGTTGTTGCTGGTTGATGGATGCTGGTCTCGTGCGCAGTGCTCACTGGTGATGGCGCGGACTGAAGGTCACATCTCCAACTTTTGGAAGCTCAGACCAACGACTACTACATCCGACACCTATTAGAGAGAACAGTACATTCCATAAGACGCCGCACGACACACATGTGGTCTCAATCCAATGGTTGATATTTCACAGCGAATGCTTCGCGAGCCTCTACACAGGTAATGGTATTGCCTAGTTCTCTTGCGCGGGACATCTCGCCGCCACCAACACGCAAGCCACCGGGTACCAGATCCTCAACCAACAAAACCAGTTTGTCAGAAGAACAAGCCGAAAATGAGCGTGAGCAGCGCACAAATTCGGACGGTCCAAGTCTTGCCGCCATCGAAGCTGGAGAAGCTCAAGTGAGAGATCATCTAGCGTACTTCTCTCACCATTTCCGCCTCACGTCCAGAGATACCGGATCAGCCTTGCCTCGCATCACCATCGACGATTTTCAGAACCTCTACCGGCGGAATGAGCACCCACATGGCTGCCACTTTGTGATACATCAACATGACCATCCAATCTCAGGTAATCTTTTGCGAGACATTGCTCCGTCAGTCTGTTATGCTAATCAAAGGTAAGGTGTGCACTACGACCTGCGATTACAGTTCTCACAGACGAGCACGATCAGCTTCGCCATTCCGTACGGTCTGCCAGGAAATCCAAATTCCATACGACCAAATCGAATGGCTATAGAAACCAGAGTTCACAATCTGTGGAACAATTTGATAGAATCCGCAAGCCATGCGACTGGCTCCCTACTCATCTGGGACACTGGTGAATATGAAGTGCTACCTTATAAGGAGCCAATCAAAGCCCGTACAACAGACGACGAATTATCAGATGCTGATACTGACGTTCAAGTCATTGCCCAAACGAACAGTGAGAAACTCTTTGCAGGCTTTCAGGAGAGACGTCTTCGTCTACGATTACATGGAAGAAGGTTGCCTCGAGGCTATACAATATCTCTGCGCTTACCTTCGGCGAATGACCGCAGGTCACAGCCTGTGAAGCCGCGCCGGAAGCGGCGTAGATTTGACCCACTGAAGGTCTCGCGATGTGGTCCGCCATCGACAGACAGTGAGAACGAAAGCGAACCAGTAACATCCAATATGATTGGAGGCGGAAGCGTGCAGCCAGAGCATGACAATAGCAATACTGGCACTGAAGCTGAAGAAGCAGCTATGGCTTCTGAGGCAGAAGACGAAGATGCTGCAATACGTTCCAATAATGCCTATAGTGGCGCGACTAACTCGATCGGCTCTATCCATCAGCGGCATTGGTTCCTAACTCTGGATCGCGCCAACACGGGCTTTCACAAAGCGCGAAGCGGCCCAGATCGAGGTCGCTGGATCGGCGGAAGTGAGCCTTTCGTCGTTCGCGGCAGAGCCGTCGAACGAAGTGTAGTGAGCGGACGAAGCGCTGATGAAGTAATGGCAGATGCGGACATCAAGGCGTTTCAAGGAAGGAAGATGTGGAGGCCAATCACTGAATAAAATGAAGCATCGGTGCGTCAGTGACTACTGAGTCCGGCCACTTCGCAATCCATGTCGCTACGTCAGGTGAATCTGTCTCACCTCCTTCGACTAGCCGCTAGAATTACCTTGTTTTGATTTGATGTTGCGGCTCGTGCCGAAAACACAGACCCAACAGCGTTCCCCGCCTGCACCCTTGAAGCAACAGCGCGACCTTGCAGACCGACATCAACCTTAACCACCTTTAACCCAGTGGCTGGGGCGGGACATGTTGCCTGTGTCCACACCCCAACATTGTATTGCCGCCCGATCCCCTGACAACACTTCTTGCGCCGACTGATCGATACTACGAGAACGTCGCTATTGCATGCTATTCGCAACGGCACCCCGAAATTCATCATACGGATACCCTGTTTAAGAACATGAGACCGCAATTACGGGAGCTCGGATTGCATTCTTAATTTCGACAACAATGGCAGACCACGCGCTGCAGTCATTCCTCTCCACCTATGGACAAGGCGATGCGGACGGCGCCAGCATTCCAGAGCACCATCAATCAGCCTGCTGCTGCGGCAACCTCGACTGCGCATACCTGAAGCAGAACCAGGACTCGCTGGATGATCTAGAGCAAGACGTGCGAAACGCCGCCAAGCTAGGCCAGGTATGTACCACTCTGCTTTCCAAGACTCTGTCTCCCGCCGCCCGTATTGAGTGTGAGTGCGCTATGCAGGTACACGCTGCGCATCCTGCGAACGTTCGTTCGAGGCCGCCGTGATGTTTAGCGTCATGCCGCCGTTTGCGGCCGAGAAGCCGTCGAGGAACTCGTCGCTAATGGAATTCTCGTTGCAGGCGCTGCTCGTCCGACATGAGGCGTACATGGCAGATGCCGAGAAGGAGCGGATAGAGATGATGGCGCAAATCGAAGAGCTGGAGAGTCAGAAACATGGATTGCAGAAGACGAATGAGAACCTAGTTACGGAGAATCGCACGCTCTTGGACCAACTCGAGGCGATCAATACCGCTGTGGCAGAGTCGGATACCCAAGTGACGACTCTTAAAGCCACTTTGCAATCAGCACAACAAGAAATGCAGAGACTTTCGCAGCTTGCAGCAAAGACCGAACGCTTGGAACAGCAGCTGGCCACTTTTGAGCGGGAGCACGAGGCTTGTCAAGCGAGCCTAGGCATCAGAGAAGAGGCAGAAAAGAACGCGACACGGCGCTGGCAGAAATCAGAACGTGCTCTTGCCGACATGCAGGACCAACTGGAACGCATAGAGCAGGAAGCGAAAGAGGAGCGGGAGCGCCATGTCGAGGTAGTGGGTCGGATGGAGCGTCGCCGTGCTGTGGAAAAAGAATTGACCTCAGCTGCTGGACGCTTAAAAGGCGCTGCTGCGTCGAAGACCACAGGTGCTGGGACTAATGTCGTTTCCCACTTCGTGAAAGACATCCTTCAGGACAACGCCAACCTTCAAATGGGAATCGTAGAGCTACGAGAGATGCTGCAGAATTCTAACCAGGAAGTTGAGACTTTGAGGCAGCAGCTTGTCTTGCATCAACCTCTTGAAGAAGACGAAGACCTCCCTCGGCCGCCCCTTGGAAAGAGGAACGCTAGCCTCAACGACGAACTCAACCGAGCTTCTTCGCAGGAACTCCACGTCCATCATCATTACCACGCCCCTCCAACCCCTTCGGTTGCTAGCAGCAACCGAGGTACACTTCGACGCCCAAAGAAGAAGCGTTACGGTTCTCTTACGCTAAGTCACTTCACGCCTCCTGCATCTGGTAGGAGCACGCCTCGGTCATCTGTTTCATACCACACACCCTCGTCAATAGCAACCATCCTGAAACAGACCGCCGTCAGCATACCCGATCCGACACCCAACAAACACCGTTGGTCCATGCAATCCAGCCAAACTTACCAGAGCCAGTTCTCTGGGCCTGGCTCTCCGCAATCTACTGTCAACCGCAGCTCCTCAATATTCGACCGCGTGTTTAGTGATAATGGTCACGAGTCATCGAGACCCACCACGCCGGACACCGAGGAACCAGGATCGCCCATCCTCGTACCTGAGCACACGAAACGTCCCTCCGGCTCTGGCTTCAGGACAACTAGTGCACCGGTCGTGAATCGTAAAGGCATTACTCCGGGGCCGAGTCTCTCATCTCTTGATTCAATCATGGATGCTAGTATTGAAGAACTACCCTCTCTCAAACCTCGTGCAAGCAAACACCACGCCATAGCTGAGGAATGTGAGAGCGATTGGGATCACGATCACAATACTTCGACAGCGGTCGACACCACGTCTGAAGGCAGGACACCCGCATCAGATCGTGGATACTTTGACATAAACAGCTCGGACATGTACAGCAGACCATTGCGTCGAGCTGCCTCACACGAGTCTCTGCTTTCCATCTCCGGCATGGACATCCACACCTATCAAACTCGACCGAAGCACAAACTTCTTACCCAGGGTGGAATAAGCTCAGGCACCGTTGTCAGCAGCGCTCAAGCTCATGCCGCACGGCCTACCATCACACATTCAGAGAGCAACGGCCACAGCCTTTTACGAGGAGTTGCCGCTGACCAACGCCTTTCTTCTGCTTCGAAACAGACTATTACCAGAAAGGCCAGCGGCTGGATCTTTGGACGTTGGGGAGCCACACCTATGCCTGCAGTCGCAGAGTCTAGCAACAGTACCAAGTCTGCAAGCATCAAATCTGGGAGTGATCGCGCAAAGGAAGGGCCGCCTGTCGCACCGAAAATGCCAAAGCTGCGAGCACCAGGCATCAATCAGACTGGACCCATCTTCGGATTCCCTCCTGAGATCAAGGTCCAACATCCACCTGTGATCAAGAAACTTGACCAGGAGGAGCTGAGGAACGTGTTGGATGAGGCTTGATTTTGGATGTCTTGCTGAGGGGCATCGCAAAGCGTTTTCCGTTCATTTCTATTTTTTCTTCTCATGGTACCTACGGCCGACCTTTTTGCTTTTTTGAAGCGATGATACCCAACACTACACCTTTTCTCGTATGTACTTAATACCAAAGAGCCATAGTCTGGACTCAACCAATACAATCATCTTTAA
The DNA here is from genome assembly GCA_019775565.1 of Melanodothis sp. VS III C KN 2. NCBI lineage: Eukaryota > Fungi > Ascomycota > Dothideomycetes > Cladosporiales > Cladosporiaceae > Melanodothis > Melanodothis sp. VS III C KN 2. The sequence goes on from JACWFM010000051.1 coordinate 401,628, forward strand.
TCTTTCACGGTAGCTCCATGGTCTCAAACAGGTCATCGCGAGGAAAGCCCAGGCGTAAGTGATCGCTTCTATCAGTAAGTCAGCGAAATGCCTTTGACACCATGAGTAGCTGCTTTGCACCTACATCGCCCACTCAACAAACGTCCCGCGGGTGCTACTGTAGTCCAAAACCTCGCCGCCCTCCGTGCGACAGCCGGAGAGAAAACAGCATCGGATGCCAGGCCCACTCACACTCTCCATCCACGCCGGCACCGCGAACCCGAATATCGTCCCTTGCACGCCCTGCATCTCGCCCTTTGTGGTTTTTACGCTGCTGAAAGCTCCACGCACGGCGAACGGCACCGGGTTATTGATTCCATCGTACTCGTATTTGCCTTCCTTGAACGTGTCGCGCAGGTTTTCCATTGTGTCGCCGCCGTTCGGCTTGACGATGCGGTTTTCCGGAACGAAGAGGCACATCATGGCGAATGCTAGTGGTGTGTTGGGTGATGCTGCGCTGGCTTTGTTGTTTGAATCTAAGATAAATGCTTTGGAGTCTATGAGGATGACTGTTTGGCCGGTGGGTGTGAGGCAGTAGGCATAGTCGCCGTAGCCTACGAGGAAGGAGACTTTTGGACCGTTGAGCACTGCACCGCCGATGTATGCTGAGTGGGTTGAGTACTGGTACAGGCAGTCTGGTTGCTGTTAGCCATTTGCAGCTCGCGGGTATGGTTCACAAGCGCACTTACTTGGTATCGAAGGACCAGCACTGATGACATGGCCGTTGGTGACCGGCTGTTGTTTGGGTGCCAATGCTATTTTGGCTCGAGGTGCCGGCCGTGCTGCGTAAGAATGACGCCTATTGCCCGGCATATTTGTATTGCTAATGTGTGGTCTCGTATGCCTGATGAGAAGTGTATGGCGACGCTGTTTCATTCAGTTGTTGGTACTGCTGCAATTGCAGGCCATAGTCACCCGCAGGAGCTCATGGTGAGCACTGGTTCTTTCCACTGGATTGACAAGCAGAGCAGAACTAATGATGGCAGGTGCGCTCATGCGCTGACACTCAGATCGATGCGTCTCCGCCTTCGATCATATGGAACTTCTTAGAGACGATGATTGAGTATTGGTGATTGGGCGTTCCATGAATACAAGACTGTTTACTGGTGTTCAGGATGCTGGCCCATCTCGCATCCTGCCAAAATACAGACTACAAATATAGCTGGGCTGTACTTCTCTCCCTTGACCTCAACCTTTAGATCGAAACACTTCCCATTGAGATACCAATCCATCCACCATAGGCCGATGCTATTCATATATTTGCATATCAATGCGAAAGTGCACCCAAACTTCTGGCTCAGCATTCACGCTCATCGGTCGACATCGTTTGTAGTAGGTGCGAATCTAACATCCACCGCCTCGGGAATACACGTACATCGATCAACTCTACTGTGTCTACCGGTCAGCACATATGGTATATGGACCGGTTTGGCACTACCCTGGCCTTCTTCGAAGTCACGCAAGCGCCTCGTGACCCACATCCCGATGAGTCGACCGCGTCGGCATCGAAAAGTAAAGGCATGTGGTCGTCTTAGATAAGACGACACTTCAGACATTTTTCCAAAATTCGTGCCCATTCGAACTAAATTGTCTCTGTATACCTTGGCCATCGATCTCATATATCAACACCACATCTACATCGCCATGTCGCCCAACGTGCTCGTCCACGGATCCGGCGCCATCGGAGCCGTCTACATCTACCTCCTCTTGAAAGCTGGATGCTCAGTAACGGCAGTATGCCGCTCGAACTACACGGCCGCAAAAACGAACGGCTTCACGTTAGACTCAGACCGCTACGGCCACGGCATTAAAATCCACCCAAACGTAGTCCAAACGCCCGGAGAAGCCGCCTCGCAAGGCCCCTTCGACTTCATCATCGTCTCGACAAAAGCCCTCCCATCACACCAGCCCAGCACAACCTCAACCATCAAACCCGCAGTCACTCCAGGCAAAACGGCCATCGTCCTCATCCAAAACGGCATCGGCATCGAAGACGAATACGCCACCGCCTTCCCCTCCAACCCCCTCCTCTCCTGCGTCGTCTACCTGCCAACAACCCAAACGTCCCCCGGCCACATCACCACGGGCTCCATCGAACTCCTCCAAATCGGAACCTTCCCCGCCGCCCAAGAAGTCTCGTCCCCAGCCAAACACGCAGCATTCCAGCTCCAATCCCTCCTCGCCTCAGCCGGGGGCACCGCCGAACTCCACGCCGACATCCAAGCTCAACGCTGGAGCAAATTGCTAATCAACGCCTCCTGGAACCCCATCTGCGCCCTGACCCTCAGCCGCGACGTAGCCTTCCTGGCGTCTAGCACAATAGCAGAGAAGCTGGTGACCGACGTGATGAACGAAGTCGTCGCCATCGCGCAAGCGAAAGGCTACGGCAACGTCACGAGCGAAATGGCGCGGGGCCAATTGCAGCGGGCTCTGGAGCGGAAAGGCACGAAAGGGATCGAGCCGTCGATGTTAGTGGACGTGGTCAATGGGAGGCGGATGGAGGTGGAAGTCATTTTGGGGAATCCGATCAAGGTTGCGAAGGAGGTTGGGGTGGAGGTGCCGCGGATGGAGACGCTGTATGTGTTGTTGAAGGCTTTGGATGAGGCGGTGGCGTTGCGTGAGCCGGGGAAGAGTCTTGGGGGCGATGAGACGGAGGAGGCGAAGAGGGTTGGGGGTACTGCTGCGTGAGTGTTGGTGGTCTTTCGTAAGATAATCATGTTAAGATATGGCTGGAGATAGTATATCATATAGACGATGTATTGTGAGTGAATTATTTGAGGGAAGACACTAGATTCACAGAAGAACGGAGACAATGGAGTGTGATATGTACAGATCGATCTTGATCGAATAACACAAGCATTGCGAAAACAAAACACCACTCCCAGGTATTCCCTGAATGCCACTCACTCCCAACACCGCAATAACAAGTTGCAACATGCAGTTCCACAAAAACACCGACGCTGACAGAACCCAACACTTTTCCAGGACGCAACTCAACACAATGGAAATTAATACCAAAAAAACTCAACAACGCTCTAAACCTGCTCATAACTATCCAACGCCACATACGCGCCCCTCTCACCCTCCGCATCCCTCCTCTTCGTCTTCCTACTCCTGAATAAATCCCTCGCGTGTCCAACAACACTCCAAAGCCCAGATCTCGCACCGACATCGCCTCTGAACTCCGCCTCCTCCTGCTCCACCATCCAACCCGGACGCCGCCAGAATCGCAGCATAAGCGACGACACGACAACAGTAACGCTCGAGCACGCCATCGCCGCGCCCGCAGCCAAGGGAGGAAGCGCAATGCCCCAGGGAAGCAAGAAGCCCATAGCGACCGGCAGACCGATAGCATTGTACAAGCAGGAGAGGAGCAAGTTGGCTTTGATGCGGCGGAAGATGGTCTTGCTGAGGTGCAAGGACGCGGGGATGTCGAGGAGCTGATTGGGTTTCATGAGCACGATGCTGGCGGCTTCCATGGCGACGTCTGTGCCGGAGGCGAGCGAGATGCCGACGTTGGCGGTGGCGAGGGCGGGGGAGTCGTTGATGCCGTCGCCGACCATGGCGACGACGTGGCCTTGTTTTTGCAGGGCTTCGATGATGGCTTGCTTGCCGCTGGGGAGGACGCCGGAGTGGACGTTGGAAGGGGGGATGCCGACTAGAGCGGCGACGTGCTGGGCGGCGGCGGCTTGGTCGCCCGTTACGAGGGAGGCGGTGATGTTCATGCGTTGGAGGGCGGCGATGGCGGCGCGAGCTGAGGGCTTGAGGGTGTCTGAGAGGGAGATGGTGCCGGTGTAGGAGCCGTCAATCGCCGTGTGAATGGTAGTGATGCCAGCATGCTGAGTGGTCTTCGAGGACGAAGGGCCCTCGAAGGTCGGGGAATCCAGGTCATCGTAGGCTTCCTCGTTGGAAGATGCCACTTCGACGCCTTGGTTGCGGAGGTAAGAAGCATTGCCAATCAGAACGTGGTATCGCTTGCGACCCATGGAGGAAGCTGGCTCGACAGTGGCCGAGACACCCTTGCCAACAACAGTAGAGAACTCGCCAGTGCTACCCTCAAGCGTGCCGTCCGGACCAAGACCGAGGTGAGTTTTCGCGCCGAGCAAGATAGCTCTGGCGATAGGGTGCTCGCTGTTCATCTCCGCAAGACCAACGATAGTCCACCAAAGCCTCGTCTGCTCTCTACTCGACTCCCAGCCATCCTGGATCTGCGCGCCCGAAACGCTCATCTTTCCCATTGTGAGGGTGCCAGTCTTGTCGAGAACGATGTGAGTGACCTTAGTGGCTGTCTCGAGGGCAGCTCCACCCTTGACCAAGATGCCTTGCTCGGCGCCGACACCGGTGCCAACCATGACAGCGGTGGGAGTCGCGAGACCGAGCGCACAAGGGCACGCGAAGACAATGACGGCAATGCAAAGCTTGACGCAAACCATCACTCTGCCGCCGGAGGCCTCCTTGAGGAAGATCGAGGGAGGGTGAGGCAACAGATGGCTGAGGACCATCCACGCAACGAATGTGGAGAGACCGAGCGTGATGATGATAGGCACGAAGTATCCAGCGACAATATCAGCCATACGCTGAATCGGCGCGCGGCTCGTCTGGGCTTCTTGAACCAAACGCACAATCTGGCTCAGCTGAGTATCTCTACCGGCACGAGTGACCCTGAAGTCCATGCGACCAGCGCCATTGACCGTGCCAGCCATGAGGTTCGTTCCAGATTTTTTGAGCACAGGCATGGCCTCTCCAGTCACCATGCTCTCGTCAACATAGCTCTCACCACGAGTGACAGTTCCATCGGCCGGGATCTTGTCACCAGGCTTGAGAATGACGACATCGCCCACCTCGATGAGCTCCGTGGGAACAGTCTTCTCCTCAATCGCAGACGAAGAGGTATCCTTGTTGTCAGTCTTTTCGTTCTGCTCCGAGACCTCAGCACTCCAGCCCTCGGCGACCTTAGCAGCCGCAATGGGATCGGCATAGATCAAAGCAGTCGAGGGGGCCAAGCTCATGAGTCTGCTCAACGCCTTGCTCGTCTGGCCCTTGGCGCGGTTCTCCAGGAAGCGGCCAAGCAGAATGAAACTGAACAGCATAGTGCTAGTGTCAAAAGTCGTAGCAGGTCTCGTGTGTTCCGCAGTGAAGATGGACACGAGCATCGCAGCACAGCTGAAGAAGAATGCCGCGCTTGTGCCCAGCACAACGAGAACATCCATGGTGGGAGACTTGTGTCGTATTGATCGGAAAGCGCTGATGTAGAATCTCCGGCCGATGCCAAACTGCACAGGAATAGTGAGGACCAGGCAGAGGACATCGCCGAGCCAGAGGCCGGGAATGATAGGAAGCTTGACGCTTCCGATGTCTAGGAAGGGAATGAACATGGGGAATACCATGCTGATGAGGAAGACTGGAATGGCGAAGCAGAGGGTGATCTTGAAGGCGCGGTACCACCCCTGAATCTCTTTGGTTTTTGATAGTGATTCCAGCTGGGCGTTGTTGTCGTCAGAGTCCGCCACAAGTGCGTTGTAGCCAGCCTTCTCAATGGCTTCGACAACAGCTCTCAGACCAATACGCGATGGAGTATGCACGATCGTGGCGCGCGTAGTCGAAAAGTTGATGCTTGCAGAGACAATGCCAGGTGTGTTCGCAAGGAGTTGTTGTAGATCCGCTGCAGACTCTGGGCTCGAGAGACCATAAACCTTCAACATCACTGTCGCATTCGTCGAAGAAGTCTGCACGCCCTCTTCCACGCTCGACACAATTGTCGCATCGAACCCTCTGTCTTCAATCGCTTCCACAATCTGTGCGGCATTTAGCTTCTCGGGATCGTGTGTAATGACCGCCCGCTCCGCCAACAAGCTGATATTGAACTGCACCAGGCCCTCAACATCCTTGAACCCACCCTCCACAGCCGATGTGCAAGCGCCGCAAGTCATTCCCTCAATAGCCACAGTAGTCGTAACCAGTTTCCGCCTCTCGCTGCGTCTTCTTGATTTTGTCGCGCCGACCACCGGTTCCGCCTCTTTGCTCTCCACAATCTCAGCATCAAACCCCGTATCCTCAATCATCTCCGCGACTTGTTCCGGCGACAAAATCTCCCTGTCATGCTCCACCACCGCCCTCTCCGAAAGCAGCGAAATGCTAAACGTCTTCACGCCCGCAACATCTTTAAACGCGCCCTCGACAGCAGACGTACAAGCACCACAAGTCATCCCCCCAACCTTAACAGTCGTAACCGTCAATCCCGACCTCTCCTCATCTTCTCCACCACCAAGCAGTAATCCCTCCTCATCCTCATCCTCCTCTCCCGCCACCCCATCACTAGCCAAAACCTCCGCATCAAACCCCCGATCCTCAACGACATCCCGAATCTCCTGCGCCGAAATCTTACTCGCATCGTGCGACACCACCGCGCGCTCCATGACCAAACTGACCGAGACCGAGCCCACGCCGTCCAAGTTCTGCAAACCGGATTCCACGGCCGACGTGCACGCGCCGCACGTCATGCCCTCGACCTTGAGCGTCGTCGTCGTCATGTGTGTGGGTGGCGCCATGACGGGCAGAGGAAGCGCTGCTGGCAGCGTGTGTGGGAAGGCGGCTGACAAACCCCGCGAGTCGGGGAAGGAAGAGTTCTTTGTTGTATTATATGGGAATGAAGGGAATGAATGGAATGAATGCGCGTGTTTCGGGTTCCGCGAGTCGCGAGCGCGGATGCGCCGGAGTGGTTGGGTCTTCTCGCTCTCGGGTGTATGCGAGAGCGGTAGTGGTGAATGGTGATATACAAGGAAGCGCGCAGAACGCAAAGCGACGTTGCGACCTCAGCACCCGCAGTCCAAGACTATGGCGGCGGGAGCAAGAGATAAGGTGTGTAAGCGCAGGCGGAAGCGAGTGGCGTTGGCGGGCTGGAAGTTCGACCCCTAGAACGAGGAGGAGTGCAGGCTGGAAATAGAAGAGCCGGCAATCAAGAGAAGAGAGAACAGAATGGAATGGAACAGAACAGTGAATGGATGGGATGGTGCAATGTGTAATGTGTATGAGAGAAATAGGAGGGAGAGGAAAAATAGAGGCAATAGAGGCAATAGAGACAAAACACGCCGCGTTCCCCAGTAACCTCGTCTGCCTGCTGTCTCAAAGCCGTGGCCCGCTTGGCTCTGGTAGCGGATAGAGTTCGCTCCGCAGCAAAGCCATTCGCTTCTCGCCCGTGCGTCTCGTCTCGTCTCGTCTCGGCTCGGCTCTCATCAGCCCTACAGTACATGGCTCTCCGCTCCACCATCGCATCGCACATGCAAGTCCTCTTGTACAGCCAGCCAGTGCTACTGTGGGACTCCGGGGCTGGACGACGCCTTCTGAGATAGCCTTTTGAGGCGCTGTCGATCCAGATCGCACAGCTGATCTGCTTGCTTGTTTCCTTTGTTCTGGACCTGCCTTGTGTGTGTGTGTGTGAAGCACGTGGATGACTGGGTATCTGTAAGCACACGCTGCACGCGAGCGAACATGTGGAGGCCTGTCCATATTGGGAATCTCAGCAAAGTCAGCACGGACGAACGGTGCGAACTACTGCGTGCTCGAACGAGCTGCCTCGCAAGACAATCGTGGCACCAAGGAACAGAATGGAGAGTAGTGTATCGTTCTTTGCAATTCTCTCACATGCCCCGCCCCAAAAGACCAAAGAACCAGTCTTTCCCACACAGATTATGAAGAAAAACGCCTTCGCTGTGCCTTAAAAAAAAAGGAGCCCCTAAAAAGAGAACACTCGCCCCAGTAAAAGAAATCGTATGTGTTGTAATAACAGCTCCCTCCCTCCACAGCCTGTAAGAGGGAACCTAAGAAGTAGAAACAAGAAACAGAAGAGGAGGGAGAAAAGAAAAAGATCCTCCTGGCTTTCCCTGCTGGAAAGCTGAACCCACTCATTACACGGTTTTTTTTCTCCCCATCCGTCGTAAGAAAAAAACAGGTACAGTAAGAAACAAGAAAGTTTGCCTCAAGCGAGGCGTCGCCTCGTCTAGCTTCACCGCCTCTTATCATCGCTTTAGTCACCGCCACGCTCTCTGCCCCTTCGACGGAAGAAGTCCATCACGCGCCGCGCACCGCTGCTACTGCCGTCGTGGCCCTTCTCGTACGCGTCGCCGAATTTGCGCTGGTTCGGCCGCATGTTCGAGGTCTGCGGCTCCATCTCCTGACCGCCGACCGAAGAGGGCGGGCCGTAGCCATCATTGTGGAACGACTGCTGCTGCTGCTGCTGCTGTTGTTGAGACTGGTGCAAGGAAGTAGGGTAGGGCGAGCGGTTGACAGAGAAGTGTGGCTGCACATCAGAAGCCGACGAAGGAGGTCCCATATCCTGGTTGGGCGTGTAGTATCGCTCCACCGGCTCTTGCTGTGCGCCTGAGCTGTGTACCTCGTCGCGGTATTGCTTCCTCTGCTGCTGCTGCTGAGGAATGTGCGGCAGAGCTTTCTCTTGTGGCACCCCGGAGCGCCTGTTGATGGCCTTTTGTGCCTCCGCATCGTAGTAGTGCGGCACAGAAGAGGCTGTGCTGCGGGTCGGGCTGCGAGATGCACCACGGCCGAAAGGCATACCCTTGCTTGACGGGCGGTCGTTGCGAGATTCGCGGCGCGCACCATCGTTGCCATAGTCGTCACGTTTGCCAGTAAAGCTGTTCATGCTAAAGTTATTAGGCAGGAAAGAGAACCGGCGACTGTTACGACGGCTTTCGTTGGGCGCCGCCTCGGCATTCTTGCGCAAGAATTGGAAGCTGCTGCGACGGCTGTCCGTCGAAGGCCTTCGCCCATTCTCGTCATGGTTGCCAATGTTGTTCTTCATGCTGACAGGCGGATGCCTTCGGTCGCGCTTCTCGGCCGGTGCGCCGCCCTCTTGCGCTTGCGACTGCCTTCGAGAGTTGCTGCGGCCGAGCATGCGGTCTGTGATGCTTCCGAGGGTAGAGCTGCGCTTGTGGCCGCGCTGGTTCGACGCTGGCAACTGCAGAGCGGGCTGCATTTGCGACACGTTTTGCTCGCTGCCGTTCACGCTCTCGCCGGGTGTCTGCCCAGCGGCAGATGACGGCGGCAATGAGCCGGAGATGATGTAGCCAGATCCAGACTTTGGTCGAGAGAAATGTCCTTGGGCGGTTTCTGTGGTGGATGTCGCGACGGCTGGTTGACTGTACGAGTTTCCGCGAGATGCGAGCGTACCGCGGGTGGTTGGTCGGCCTGAAGCCGATTGAGGTGCGAATGCATTCTCCGAGACTGCTCTGCCTTGGTCGCGACCAGAACGTGACGGCGGCGGCATCGCTTGCGAACCGACCTCCTTGCGAGGCACCTGCTGACGTTGGGCAGACGGGACGACCTCCACGGGACCTTGGGCCTCCGGTCTGGCACGCGTCCTGCCCGTGCCAGCAATAGGCATAGTTGCTTGTTGTGGAGGAATAGGACTCGACTCGCCTCTTGGGTGCGCTGCGTTGGGAGCCACGTACTCGACTTGTACAGTCCTTCTCTTGGCATCTCTTTGCCCCTTGCGCTCTTCCACGGTGTCCATGGGAGTCGGCTTGGAAATAGCCGCAGAGGCGGATGTTGTCCGGCTTTGAGGTTCTCGAACTGACGCGCTTCGGCCAAGCGATGGTTCCAAGTCTTGTGACACCGCAGAAGATGCAATATCCTGCTCATCCTTGTTGTTGCTGCCGATGAAACCGACAACGTGACTGTACTCACTGAGCCAGCTGTGCCTCGCAACCTCGAACAAATCGGCTCGTCGCCTAGGGTCGGGTACAAGGATCCGTCGTAGGAGATCGCGGGCGTGCGGCGTAACATACTCCGGGAATGTGAGCGGGGTGGATACGATGTACTTGTAGAGTAGATTGATGTTGTCGCCTTCTGGGTTCGCCGGGTCGTCGTCGAATGGCAAGTATCCAGCCAACATAGCGTACTGCAGAAACATTAGCGTATAAACTTGAAGTTGAACTACGAGGTCCAAAACTGAGGTTAGATAGTGTGATCAGACTCACCAAAATGACACCGCAACTCCAAACATCCACCTTTCGGCCCGTGTACAATCCATCACTAACGACAAGCTCGGGCGCTGCGTAACATGGGCTACCGCAGCTCGTTTGCATGAGATCGCCTCGTCTGAAGCCCTCCTTGTTCTGGAGATCGAGTCCTTCGCGCTTGACAAACTCCTTGTCGCTAATCCTGTGCTCTTGCTCTTCGTTCAATTCATCGTTGGCGTTGAAAGTGTTGGCAAAGCCAAAGTCGGTGATAATGATGTTCTTGTGGCGATCCAAGAGCAAATTCTCAAGCTTCAGATCACGGTGTACGATGCCCTTCTTATGAAGGTATCCAACACCCGATACCAGTTGGGCGAACAGCCTCCTGGCAGCAGGATCTTTCAGGTATCGGTGATTCAGTATGTAATCGAAGAGCTCGCCTCCGGATGCATATTCCAGAATGATTCCCATGTGACGCTCAGTCTCGACAAACTCGTGCAATCGAACAATATTCGGGTGCTGGAGCTCTTTTAGAATGGAGATCTCACGGTAGATCTTAGGCAGGCGAGTCGCATTTCCAGCCAAGCTTTCCTTGCGGATGAGCTTGATTGCCACTTGTACTCCGCCATCCTTCTTCCAGCCCATCTTGACCTTTCCGAATTCTCCCTCGCCGAGGGTCTGACCAAGAATGTACTCACCGAATTTCACTTCTTTCCTGTGTGATGAGCCTTTGAGGTGCTCCTGCCTGCTCCGCTGACTCGTCGTCGGTCGTCCAGAGTCTGGCACTCCCGATTCACCAACGAGTCCAAGGCCTCCAACAGGCGTAACGTCAGTGCCTGCGGCATTAGGGCGCGCCTCTGCAATTCGTGCATTCTCGCGCGCGAAATCGCCTGACGGATCGTCTACAACGATCCGGTTGATCACTGTGCTGTTTTCGCGAGGCAAGTCGGTGTTGACGGGCGGCTGGCCTACAGCTGATTGTGATCGACTTTGTCCGGGCACTTGACGCGTGCGCTGGCTTCGACTGCTGCCTGGTTGAGCCGGTGAGTCGTGCGGTGAACGATGGCTGCGCCGTCTGTCCCGATCATCTTGACTGCTGTATCCACCGGTCCCATCGTACGTTGCTCTTGCGCTGTATGGCCGGTTGTCGTACGCTGTAGCCGATGGTGATTGCGGGGTCTGTTGAGTGGAAGTTCTTATCGGCAGAGCGCTGTGTTGCCCTCTCGCGCCAGCCGAGTCCGGGTAATAACGCTCGTACGTCGCAGGAGACATTTCGTCGTGCCTCGGGGGAGGCATGACAGACGGTGAGCCTGGGTTCGCGTACGATGCATCGGTGCTGTTTCCCCTGTTCCTTCGCGAGACTGGTGAACTCGTGGAGGAAATGTTGGGCGGCGGCTCGGAAGGGTATCGTGGTTGCTGGTATTGTTGGGGTGGGCCACCTTGCTGCACTGCAGCGGAAGACATGGCTTTTGAGGGAAATCGCGGATGCGCACGATATTGACGCCCGGGTTGGTGTAGGGCTGCGGGTGGTGGTGGATGGCTCGTCCAAGGCGAGACCGGGGCAATTCAACAGTATGCGCCAGAATGAATTATGCAGACAGGGTAAGCAAAACAACAGACAATGCAGAGTGTCGATGAGCGAGATACACAGTCCAGGAGGTCGGAATAAACAGGGAAGGTCGAGCGCGACGTCGGGCGTAACGAGGTGGGCGGCTTGTGAGAGCAGCGCGGTGTGGTGACAGCTTGTTGCTTGCTTGCTCGCTCGCTTGCTGCTCTGCTGCTGTGTGCGGTTCCTGGTGGGCGGGCGTGGAGCAACGCGCAAGTCACTCGCGGTCAGCTGGCTGGTTGGCAGGGAGAGTCGAGGATGCTGCGACGATCAAAAGGCAGGCAGCGCGACCAATCGCGGACGACTCCTTCGGGTGCTGCAGGGCCAGGCGCGGTGTTCGGCTTGTGCAAGAAGGCGCAATCGAGTAAGGCGCGGCGTTGGATTGGCTTTGATGTGGTGATGTCGCTCTCACATGCGCGCGCACTCGCACTCTGTCTCTCTCTCTCTCTCTCTCTCTCTCTCTCTCTCTCTCTCTCGCCTCTGGCCGTGGTGGATGGGCGGACGGCGGAGGGGGAGCGGCGGTGGTGTCGGTGTCGGTGTCGGAGTGGGAGGCGATCGTATAGAGATGGCGGGCTGGGCGAGTGGATACAGGAGTACAGTATGGTGCTAGCGAGCAGGAGTGGCTGGTATTAGCGGCTATCGTTCATTTCCCGCACGGCGCTTTGGGCTCTGGCCTGCTTTGCCGCCCCACGCTTTCTTGCGAGAGCTGTGAGCGCACGCTCGCACACGCTCACACTCACACTCACACATCTCGCCCACGAGCCACGCTTCTGCCCTCCAGCGCGCGCACCCTCCCGACCGCTTGCTGGCTGTCACACCCGCGCACGCCCCATGCTACAACTGCGCACACGCCCTCCACGCCCGCGATCAGTGGGCTATAGCGGCGACACTCGCCGTCGATGAGGCCACCACGCCCCGATGATGCTGCCAAGTGTGGTATGCGTCCGACCGTCGAGCGTGTGCACGGAGCTGGCCAGCAGATGGCGGCTAGTGTATCACAGTGTTGGGTGCGTGCCCAGGCAGGGCATATACTGTACTGTACCAGTATGGAGGACGGCTTGGATGTGCTCGCGAGCAGGGCATCCCAATGATACCGCCACTGCCGTATTACCCTCAAATCACCGTGTGCCGTCCGCTCTTGTTGCTGTTCTTTCTATCTGACACGTGAGAGCGCAATCACATGACGGACAGGCATTGGTTGCTACTCGTCTCTCACAAGCACTGCACAGATCTGGCCAGAGCTCTCTCTGTCTGTCTGTCTCTCTCTCTCTCACATGGCGCCGCTCCTTATTCTATTGTGCAGGTCTGCGCCTGCCCCACGCGCTCTTGAGAGACACGCCGGACGTACCTGCCTTGCTGGTCTCGTCTCGTGGCACTGCGAAACGAGCAAAGCGTTGTGTCTTGTGCACGCATGCCATAGCATCGTTCACATTAATCTTTTCGCCCTGTGACTCCTCTGCACAACCCTAGTCGGCATGGACATCGTTATGCTGCCCAACCGGCAACATCTCCATCACTCCCAATCTTCCACATTTACCCATGAGCATCCTCCCTTCTACCGCAGAAACCCACACTTCTTATTGTATACCAGCCACCGCCAAGTTCAACCCTCTGATCTCCAACTCCGACTCCACACCTCTAATCACGCGCATAGACTTCCCGCCAGCTGTGCGGTCCGCAGTCGGAAAGCAAGGCCATCCCTGACCATCCCACAACCTGAAACCACCTTCGCCAAACCCAATAGCCGCACATCATCCACGACCAGCTATGGCGAGTCGCGCATCGACGTGAGCAATCATTCGATCCCAACTGCCTACAGTAACAGCCCCAGGATCTCCCTACCATTGAAGAAATAATTACTCCATGCCGATCCCTCGTCTACGCGCGCCCTCGCCTAAGACCTAACGGTTCGTGAACCCCTACTCACCAGCCACAAAAGGCGCCTGCCAAAAAAACCACAGATATTATGCACGCCCGTTACAGGAACGGGAATCAAATGTCTCGCTCTCTCAGCTGTCGAGGCTGTCGAGGCTGTCTCCCCTTGTCGCTCGTATCCGAACCCTGCATTGCGCGTGTCTCACCTATTCTCGCTCTCACGTCACTTCATATGCACAAGCGAACACCTACTCTACAGTGTAGGATACAAACAACCTCACACACCTACACCACGATCTCAAAAGCCCGAGCCCGCCGGACAAGCGATGCAGTGTATGGAAAACGGCGATTTGCGAATGATTTGCACCATGCCTTCATTCGCTCGCCGACTCGCCGTCGCCCGACGACGATGATGACATCCGCCACCAGTGCCACTACCCAACGGCGCTCCGATGGCGAGTCAGGTCTCCAAATTGGGCCGACTTCAGCCTTATGACATTTTGCGTTCGCGAGCTGGGGAGTCCAGTCGCGTTGCACATGCCACCCCTGTCATAGTGACTTGTGCAGGAGGGTTTGCGCGGACAATCCTATCATTCAAGATTGGCTTGCCCTGTTGCCTTTCGTCTTGCGCCGTGATTGCGATGACGGCGGTGACGGAGGAGATGTTTGAGCTCCGTGGTACGAGCCAGGTACGCGGCGTTTGCGCACGGGAGATTGATGGATCCCTTGGTGATTAGTAAGTGATGTTCTTGCCGGAGCTTTCGATCGGAGGGTATTCCGCTGTGAAATCGTGCAATGTATGTACAGTATATAGTCTCTCCATAAGATCATGTCAACGATTCGCGAGCCCCGGACATCGAGACTCACTATCGAAAGCATCTCGGTGTATTAGCTCGGTCGTTGACACGTCCGCAGCCCATATTGCTACAACATGCCCGCGGTTTACAAAACCACAGCAAAGTGCATTGGCAGTACACATGCAGCCAAGTTCTTCACATGCGTGTGAGACCCGCGTTCCTGCATATCAACCATGGTTCTGCCAGTGCTTATCACACTGGGTCAGAAAAGCCATGCTATACTTAGTTCGAGCAGAAGCGTTGCCGAGAACAGTAGTAGTCCGGAAATAGTACAGATTGAGATCGATACTCCTCGCCAGGCACTAGCGTCAAGATGCTTTTAACAGAAATATATTTGCACCTGTGCTCTCTTCTATATCGCTGGTGTCGTTAAGAGCTCTACGGCCACATGCGCACTGAACGCGATTTTGAAGTCACTGTCGTTGGAACACATGTGGTTCATTATGTGTCGGACTACTCACAGTACCCTCACTTTGATTCATTCTTTCGCCCCAAAAGTAAAGCAAACTGACATTCATCCACCAACCATTCCGCACCAATGTCCTGTCCTTCCCTGTAGCTCGACCTGACCAATGTGTTCACCAAACTGACAATCTGGAACATTCCAAGACCCTCCATCCAAACTCCACAAAATCCCATTCCGTCCTTAACGTCGCTTGTATTTCTGCAAAAAAGAAAAAAGTCAGTATCAAACACGCACATAGCAAACACACAAGGGGGAAGGTAGATACTCACATCCTCCATCCTCTTCACACCACCCCGATCAATCTGATTCCCCACTCCCAAAAGCGCAGTGCCCACAGCTCTGCTCGCACCAATAACCGGTCTCAGCATCACAGTAGGCGCATGGCGCGCTACAGCCATAGCCGCAGAGCCCGGGTTCGAGCTCTCGAGTACTTCGCCCTGCACAGCGATCAAAGCATCTCTCGCCGTGAGTAAATCGTGCTCCAAGTACCTGCGCGCAGACCTCAGTCCCGACAGCACGCCGAGCGGCTGGTCAGCGTAAGCCGAGAACGCGCGGGGTTCGCGGTCTTCGTCGTTGGGATCCGAGCTGCCAGGTCGATCCGGCACGCGTTGATTCGGCGGCGCGAGCAAACCCTCGGCGCCTGAGAGCAGGTTCTGCGTGCCGATGGCGACTTTGGCGCCGAGACGCGCGAGCTCCGAGGCTGTCGTGCGGCCAAAGTGGAAAGCGCCTTTTTGCACGCTGCGCACGATGCGGCCGTCTTTCTTGTACTCTCTGATGGGGATGGCGACGACGTCGCGCACGCCGGTGCCGATGTTGACTAAGCTGCGCACAGGCGCCAGGCCGGCGAGGATGGTAGGCAGTTGGTTGCGCTTGACGTCCGGCATCCAGACGTCGTTGAGGGTCTTGTGTAGGGGCTCGAAGCCACGGATACCGTACACGATGGCGTGTCTGAGTTGAATGTTGGCTTGGTCCAAGATGACGAAGTTCATGAATTCAGTGGCAAGACCTGAGCGAAGGCCGACGTAATCGACTTTCTTGGGCTTGTAGTCGAGCTGCAGGTCCACTGTGTCGATTTCGACGCGCGAGAGGAAGGGCTGATCGGATGGCGAGGGCGGGCCGGCAGAGCTGTCTTTGAATTCCGTGAAGCGCGTGATGAAATCGAGCGCATCCTGGTCAACGTGCAATCGCAATGGTTGCACAGCGACGTGAATCATGAGGTCTGTTGCTTCGCGTTCTTGAATCGTCCTGCGATTCAGTAGCTCAATGTGAACCATTGGCCGAGATAATTCTTGGGTGCCTCCGGTCTGCTGCTGCGTAAGGAATTTCTTCCATGTTGAGGTGGGAACGTTGTCGAAGATCTCAAATTGCCTCAGACGGACATCGACGGCGCTCTGCAGCTCGCTACTTCCAGGCGAAAACACGTCCAAGTCGACAGACATGCCTTTGAGCTCGAAAGAGATCTTGTGATATCTGCTGCGCTCGAGCTTCAAACGTCGACGGTGTATTTGGCGAATCGGTCTGCCACTGGCAGAGAAGTTGGTGGGCCTCGACATACCAGAAGCCGGAACGCTCTCAGACTCACTTGCGAGATCGTCGATCTGCCGATTGATCCCACGTCTGATGTCTGGTGTTTCTGTGAAGTTGCTTGGAATGGTGATGTAGACTGAGTTGAACATGCAGTCGCCAATCGTAGACTCCTCCTCGTCGGGTTCGACGCGAGCCTGTAGACGCCTGGCCAATCTCTCTTCGGCGCGCTGCTCTACAACCTCAACAGCCGCTGTGATACCATCGCGAGTCTTTTGCCAGTCATAGCCATCGTGCATGTGCCATGTTGCATTCACGTCGCGCAATCTCAGCTTGAATGGCAGCTTGACAGTCGAGGTGTCTCTGCCGCTCTTGGTTCTACGAGACGTCGGAGCATTGAATCTGTGGCGCGAACCAAGGGCCTGCTCGTCAAAACCCAGGGCATCGAAACCCAGGTCCTCGATCTCATAGTTGCCGAGATCTACTGCTTCGGTTGACTTGGCAGGAAGTGCTTGCTGTTTGAGATCTCTCAACAATGCCGTATCGCTGAATGGCATGTCGTCTGGTGAAGTAGTCATTTCGAAAGGATCGTCGTCAAGCAGGCTCTCGACTGTGTCTCCATAGCCCTGATCTTTGTTGTTCTGGTCATCATCAAGGTCTCCTATCATTCCACTGACGGGACCATAGATACTGGATCCCATATCGTCGTCCAGAATCAGATCGTCTGGGTCTCCAGCAGTGTCTTTCGGCTCTTCGTCAACGTCGAACAGAGTTTCCATAGCTCTCTCAGGCTTGGCGTAGGCATCTCCAGAGAAAGAAGAGATCATGTCGTCGATAGTCATGGGTTCTGTCAGGTACTTTGACTCTTTACTCGGTGGTGTAGGAGGTGCTAGTCCACCCAGTATACTTGACAGTGTCTGAGTTGAGTCGGCGCAGGTCTCCAGGAGGAAGAAGTCATTGCGTACATCAACTTCAACTGCACTCTGCCCTCTCTCGTCCTTCTGATGGATACGTGTGTTGATCACTGCTGACATGATAGAGCCAACTGAAGAGTATCCCCTTTTCCAGAATGTGTTAAGCACACGCGTGTCGACTACAGTGCTTTCTGGAGGATTGCGAAGTGACGAAGTGTTGTCTAATTGAGCGACGTGAGCGTCATCAGTGATTAATATACCCGCTTGATGCAGCTCTACCTCCACGTGCATAGTCTCTGTCGGAGGGACAGTTGTCGAACAGCGTGCATCTGTCAGGACAAGGAGTCCTTTCGAGGGCGCTTTGAGAGGCGACAGACCAACTGCAGAGTTGTGCAGCAAAAGATGCAATTGCGTGCGCTTGGCCATCTCTGGGGTTTGTGTTTGTGCTCGTTCCTTGTCAGTGCTGGTCTTTGCGAGATCAGCTATAGAGCTCGCTAAGTCTGTCACGATATCTTCAACGTCGGCGTTCGGACCAGTTCCAGTCAGGTCCAAAAGAATCTGGACGCTGTATTCTGCACAGACGTTGTAGAGCTTGACTTTGACAACCGGCTCAACCTCATCGTCAAGCATCCTGGCCATGATCATAGGCAGATTGTCAGGCCCAGAGAGAGGTATCAATGCATGAAGGAGTTCGGGGCCGTTGACCTGAGCCACGACGACGTCAGACAACGAAAGCGCCAACAACGCAGGAAGTCCAACGTGAGCGAGCTGTAGTTCTTTAAAAACGACCTGCATGATTCCGAAACGATCATTGACGGGCGCTCTGAAATCCACGTTCTTAACGCGGATTAGACTGAGTAGACCCGGTCGTTCATCCTCTGGCAGGTATTTGGTGACAGCCGACAGTCGTGCGACCTGCTTGTTCAATGTCTGCAGATTCTCCAAGCTGTCGAGATCCTCTATCTTGATCCGGGCATCGTCAACAGTCAGGCGAAGACAAGAACCCTTGCGCCTTTGACGGAGAAGAGTTTCAAGCAAAATGTCGTCATCGTTGTCGTATTTGTCTTTTGATGGTGTGATCAACGAAAGGAGTCGCTCGAGATCCTGCTCCTGTGGCGTGAAAAGGAAATGGATCCATAGTCCCGTGAAGTCGGCGCGAGCAGGCGGGGTATTACTTTCGCCCAAGTATGGCCCACTTAGACGCAGTGTGCTGGAGAAGCGGACAGAGGCAGCTTGCTCACGATAGACGCCTTTGAACGAACCCGATTGGAGTGCAATAGCAGTTCGTTCAGCACTGAGCGCCAAGCCAAGACCAGCGATACTGGCATTAATTTTGTATTCTGTCGAAGTGTCGCTCGTCTTGGCGTCATCTTCGAAGCGCACACGTTGCTGTCGATCAGGCACGATGGGAGAAGTCGAGGGTGACGCCTCCAACGCTATCGAGTTGCCGATGTCCAGGATCCCACTGAGTCCGCCAAACGAGCTGAAGATGTCGTCAAAGATATCGAGGTTAACATCAATGCGCACAGGCCGCGTTTCGATGCCCACACTGCTTATTGGACGACCGACGTTAGTATATTTGCTGGTGTCAACCGTGATCCGCAAGTCTTCGTCAAACACCATGCTCTCGGAGAGCGCTTGGGCCTTTTGGTCAAAGGCGAGTAGCGTGTGTCCACCAACAGCAAAGATCAGGGTGCCCACCCGAGCGCTGTGTTGTGCTGGACTGCTACTGATTCGAACCTTTCGAGTAGCGAGACAGAATAGAGCGGAACTCTGATTCGCAACCTCTTGATCAAGGCGGACCTCAAGCTCCTCTCGGAACTCGATGTCCAGAGACTCGACGTGGATAGCCAGTGCTGTATTGGCGGGTACCTTCTCTTCATTGGCGGATCGAGCCTCGCTGCCCTTGGAATTGACCATGAACATACTGCTGATGTGGTGCACAAGCTTCGCGGTAGACACATTCGCTTGAAGACTTACTTTGCCAAAGCGTACTTCAATCTCAGATGTAGCTTTCTCCAAGCGTACGGATGTAGGTGGTGCTGACGATGAAGTCTCGCGTTCAGCCATGACCGAAGCTGCACCACGCCTCTGCGAGCTTGAGAGCTGAGAATACGTAGAGAAAGCACCTGGCATGCCGACTCGTGACGTAGCTAGGCTTGAGGCGGTGTTATTGGTGAATGCAGACGATGATGGGTGCGGGGTTGGTGACGGAACTACATCGTCTTCAGAAGCAGTCGGGAGAACGACAGTCATGGCATCTACATGAAATAGCTGCAATGTTGTCTGTGCAACGGCATCTGGAAGACTAGGTTCGTATGGTTTTGGTGTAGGAGGTGAAGGCGTGTGGCCTCGCGGTGTGGCACTTTCGGAGTTAGCACTGGATGGATTCCGTGTCAATTCGGCCAGTCCTGGACTCTTGGGTACGGTATCGGTGTCGTTTCCAGTGTCGCCCAAGCCAGCTGTTGGAGGATTTTGGAGATCTGGTGAGTCGAATTGGGCCTGAGATGTAGAATCTGTTTGCCACGCTCCAGGCATGTGATCTGCGCGGACACTTCCGATGGCGCTTACGTACATGCTCTCTGCTTCTTCATGGCTGAAGTAGCGAGATTCCTCCAAGCCTGTTGCATCATCTTCGCTTGTTGGGAGCTTGGGTGAAGGGAGCAGACGTGCTTCGTGGAAAGATGCCTCGAGCGCATGGCGCTTGTTGTCAGTTGTATCAACAGGATCTTCGGCCGCATCTGAGGTCAAAGACTGGAAAAGGTCCGCTTGGCTTTGATCGACCGCAGGCCAAGAACTAGTGACTATATGGCTGCGGCTGCTTTGGGGACTTTCATCAAGACGAGGCCAAGATCCAGGGCCTCGCATTCCCCTATCGTAAGGAGATGTGGCTCGGCGGCTTCTGGAAGGTGAGCTCGAAGCCTCAGAAGTACGAGACTGCGGAAGAGGAAGGTTCATTCCCAAGATAAGCGATTCTGGCAGATTGTCTTCGACGGGTTGGTCCCATATGTCATTGGTAGGTTCGTCTCCACGACTACGTCGCAAGGTCCAGCTGACATTATCATCGCCCATTTGAATTCCAAGATCGTCAACAGAGTTGTTTGTTGTGTCGATTGCTTGTACATCGTTGTTGTGAGATTCCAACATCAAAGAAGCATCTGGCTCATCTCTCAAGACTCCTGTAAGATCGGCGGATGAGCTATCATCCGAAACAGACATCCTTCGGTAGATCTGTTCGCTTGTTTGTCTCTGAGAAAAGTCGTCCAGCGATTGATTCAACATGAAGTCTGAGTGATGACTTGACCTTGTTGCACGACTTGCCGCGGGTGATGCCGGGGTCGTGATATGTGAGAGGTCGGAACGTGTCTGATGGCTGGCTACAAGCTCGATTGAGAAATTGTCGAACTGCAGCTCTCTTTTTCTTGTTACATCCGATGAGGGAGGGAGAACAACATGTCCGAGTCTTGCAATCACATTCACAGGGCCGTCATCCGGGCTGTTTTCCGATGTTTCGATCTCCAACGAGACGCGGACAGCGTGGATCTTCAGCTCGAAACGGTCGACTAGACGCTGGAGCCATGCTGACAAGAACCCTGGCAGTCCTGGTGCCGCACCAGTGCCTATATCGCTTCCGTCACTGCTTTCGCTGACAATCGATTCATCCATCGATCTCGTGTCGACAGCCATAGATGCCTCGAGCTCGCGTCGCTCATCAGGAGGCTCCTCCGCCAAAAACGACTTTGCCAAATCGTCTGTTGTAGGTAGCCTAGGTTCCCCATATCTTCTCAGAGGAGGTGTTTGTATTCTCCGAGTTGTTTTTCGATGAGATGGACTCTGCGTGTCTCGTGATGTCCTTTCCAGCTCTTTTGCTGCCTCGGTTTGTGAATCCTCCTCTTCTGCAAGTTTTGCGACCACATCAACACCATCGACTTCAAAAAGTATGCCTGAATTCAAGATGTCCGCAGGGATTGTCAGGCGCAAGAGTAATACCCTTGCCGATTCCACGCGCAGGTTTGGCGGCAGTTTTGCCAGAGTCGCTAGGTATTCTACGTTTAAGTTGACATTCTTGAACTCAAGCGCCGTTTTGCGTCCCCAACTGATGTCAAGATTATCCAAATCTATTCCCGTGACGTCGAGGAGCCCGGACTTGTTCAGCGCATATCGAAGCAGGCGCTTCTGGATCGAAGATGGTATCCAGCCCGTCATGTTTGCGAGCCGTATATGAAGGAGGAGCGAAATGAGCCAGGCAGGACGATTCCTAGGAAGGTCATATGCTACCAGAAAGTTTGCAAGAAGTTTTGCCCGACAGTATTTGCTGGAGGACAACGGGGTGGATCGATGGTGTGCCTGTGGCTTTGTGAGTCCTCGAATGTCATGTTGAGTCAGTAATATAAGATCTTGCCATAGCACTTGATGTAGGGGTTTGGCAGTGATGGCGTTAGAGAGGTTTCCGGGAACAAGGAGCACGAGCGGTGGCTATCAGCAGCGTGACGCAAGTGAGTCTATGTTGACTTGAAGGGCACATGGTCGCTCGCTGGAACACCGGCCATGACGTTAGGCTAGTGCGGCTGCGGTTCCACCCGTCCCCAGATTTTACCCTGAGGCTTATCTTATCGCCCATATCACTGCCTAGCGTGCGGCTGACTGCATCGAAAACCATACATCAAAACCGAGGTCGGACCTCGCCGGCCCATGTAACGTGACCGATCAAGCTTACTTAAAATATCACATCCACCAAATAAGTTCACTTCGGACACCACAACGGAAGACAAAATAATGGCAGAGCCACAAACTGCCCCAGCGCCCGCTGAGGAGCGCGATGTCAGGAATGACAATCAGGACATTGAGGAAGAGGATCTTGGCATTCCATCACTAGACGAACCATTCCTCCAAAAATACATGGATGGCCGTGACGCTCTAATCGCCCAAGAGAAACGCCAAAGGAGCGACCATGCCTTCAAGACGAGCATGACTCCTATGGCGGCCGAGGCTGCTGCCACGGTCTCCGCCATCCGCTTCCAGGAACAACAAACAATCTGGACTCACGACTTTGAGGACGAGGTTGCTAAAAAGGAAGGCGTCGAAGTCTTTCCTGGTATGATGTTCAGCTTGGCCAAAGACCGTATGGAAAAGTCGAAGTTATGGCAGATCGTCAGGAAAATGCCCAAGGGCGCCCTTTTGCATTGCCACATTGAGGCCATGGGTGATCTCGACTGGTTGATCGCAGAAGCTTTCAGCACGGAGGGTATCTGTATCTCGGCCGATGGACCTCTTGACTCTTCTACATCATTGCAAAACACGCGATTTATCTTCCGTCATGTCAAGTCGCCAAGTGCTGCAGATTCCCAGTCCATCTGGTCATCCTCCTACGTAGCCAATGAACCAATCCCGATCAACGTGGCGGCAACCAGTTTCCCTGATGGTGACAAAGAAGGCTTCATCCACTGGCTCAAGTCTCGCGTCAGTATCACGCGACAGGAAACGCTCGATCAACATCTTGGCCCCAATGCAGTCTGGCGCAAATTCACAAGCTGTTTTGGAATTCTCGCGAGCCTCCAGCACTACGAGCCCATCTTCCGCAAATTCATCCGTAACTTCCTCCAAGGTCTGCTCGATGATGGTGTAAGGTGGGTCGACATCCGATCTGTGTTTGTTGTACCCTTCACCAGAGCTGGCGAGGAGGAACCCGACGCGGACTATGGCAACATGCTGCAAGCATTGCAGGAGGAGATTGACGCTTTCAAGAAGTCCGAAGAAGGTCAAAGATTCTGGGGTGCAAGATTAATCTGGACTACGATCCGCAGCCTCGACACTAAGACTATCGCCAACGACATGCTCGAGTGCATTGCCATGAAGCAGGAGTTCCCGGATCTTATTGCTGGTTACGACCTTGTCGGACAAGAAGATCTGGGCCGCTCTCTTGCCGAACTTACCCCTGAACTCTTCTGGTTCAAGAAGCAATGCGCTCAAGCTGGCGTCGATCTACCTTTCTTCTTCCATGCCGGAGAGACTCTCGGTGATGGCGACTCGGTCGATGAGAATCTTTTCGACGCGGTCCTCCTCGGCACGCGCCGTATCGGTCATGGCTTCAGTGCTTACAAGCATCCACTTCTAATCGACATGATCAAAGACAAGAAGATCCTCATCGAGAGCTGTCCTGTCAGCAACGAAGTCCTCCGTTTGACCGGCAGCATAGCCTCGCACCCTCTTCCCGCTCTCCTTGCACGTGGTGTACCATGCGCGCTATGTAACGATGACCCAACTGTCCTCGGTCACGGCCTTACAGGCATGTCACACGATTTCTGGCAAGCTTTGCAGGGCTGGGAGAACCTGGGTCTGGGAGGCTTGGCCAGTCTGGCTGAAAACAGTGTCCGTTGGGCCGCATTTGAAGACGCCTCAGCGAAAGAATGGTCGCAAGAGATCAAAGATGGTAGATACGGAAAGGGCACCAGGGCTAAAAGGCTGCAAGAGTGGCATGAGGATTGGGAGAAGTTCTGTCAATGGGTGGTACTGGAATACGGTGCCGAGACCGATAGAGACTTTCTAGACTAGAAAGTGCGACTTGCTGGTATAGCTGTGTTTTGGAGTTTTGCATGGTGGGAACGATTAACTCTTAAAAGCAGGGCGCCGGGTAAAGCAACCCTGAGGATTTTCAACAACCTGGATCGAGAAGGACAGTTATATACTTGTTTCAACGATCAACGAGTCTCAGCTGAAGACAGCCTCCCCATTGCGGAAATACCAAAGTTCACACACTGCCTTCACGAACCGAGCACGACTATCAGTGCATACGTCCACACTTCGACTGCAAATGCCTGCGCATACACATGACCGCGTTTTCTTGTCGCAATGTCTACGTCGTTACTTAAGCACTTGCCGTTCGAGTGCAAGCGCCGAAGCTCACGCCTTGGGTCCTCGTTCAGCATTAAGAAACGTATCGTAAGAGCACTCGCCTATCTTGGCTGGTGTGGCAAATGTTCAAAAAGTATTGCAACTCTGATTGTTATGCGGGAGTACGACTCCATGGGTAACGTTGGCGCTTTGAGTGAGGGACTCGTTGCACCTTACTCACGTTGGTGCTCGGCACTTGCCGCTCAAACACGAAAGCTGCTCCTTCTTTCCAAGCAATCGCAGCTGGCAGTCGGACACATTCTTGTTCGGTTTCCATTCAGCATCTAGGTCACTTCACTACCACACACAATGCGATAATTGTTATCATTTCCAGTCGTCCGCTAGCACATGCAGCCTATCAATACCAGTAAAGCTACAACTCGCTTGACGATCATCAACACCAACAACCATCAACCACATTCGCACGCTCGGGATGAGCAACTACAGGGAAATCATGTCACACAGCCGCAAAACCGCGTTCTCCGATGCGGTACTCAGAGCGTTCTCTGGCGGCCAATTTACGCTGCCCCCCAGCCTGGAATCAGCATTCGCAGCGCTGGCTCTCGGAGACTCTGACCCGCCACCACACAAACCCACCACCCTGCTTGACCTCCCAGCCGAGCTCAAGCTCGAGATATTCGACTACCTCCTCCGCCCGGGCGACGTCTACATCCGCTGGAACGCCCGCGCTGCACACCACGATATTCGCTTCGCCCACATCCTCGAAGGCTGGGACAGTACTCCCGCTCCATGGCTACCCACCCTCGGCGCCCGCCCCCCTCAACCACCCCACTCCCCAACCCACTGCGAAACCCAACTCTTCCTAGTCTCCAAGCAACTCCGCGACGAAGCAATGCACTACTACCTCACCCAAAACTCCTTCCACATCATGGGCCGCGACAGCGCCCTGCCGTACCTGAGCTAGGGGCTCTTCCCGCCGCGTAATGCGCACATCCGCCGGCTCAGCATCGCCTTCGACCACCGCGCCGTCGACATTCAGCGCCGCATGGCGCTGTTCATCGCGGGCAAAGACGGCTGGCTCGAGCGCCACCCACACGAAGACAATGACGGGTGGCGAGCGTACTTGCACGGCGAGTTCGAGTGGGAACTGCAGCATACGTGCTGGATGCCGCTGGTGTGCCAGGTTCACCAGCTGGTACTGCGGTACCTTGAAGTTAATGTGCAGAATTGCTTTTGTCCTTGTGGGTGTTTGAGTCAGCTTTCTTGGGCGATTGGGTGGCTTTGCGATTGGGAGGGGCAGCCGCCGGAGGTGCTTGTGGTGTCTGGTACGAGGAGTGTGGAGGAGAGAGAGGAGATTGAGAGGATTGTGAAGAATCCTTTGCGCGGCGATTGGCCTGAGTTGCGGTTCGAGAGGTGCGTGGATGCCGTTACGCTTGCGGTTACTGAGGGTTGAGAAGGATGGAATGTCGTTACGGCCTGCAGGGTTCGTTCGTTCCAAGAGGAGTTAAGGTCATTGGCAAGGATTTTAGGTCGAAACGAGCGATAGTGTCTAACTTATTTCCATTGTGCATGGCTGTTACTGTTCCTCCCCAACGCTGAGCTCTCTTTCGTACCATACATGCAACAATAATGAGAACCAACATGAACCACCAACTTGGGGTACGTAGGGTTGAACCCCTATTGATGACGGCGAGTATTTCTGGACAGTGAGCATATCTCTCTACATTTAGCCTCTATGCATGATATCCTGATCCCTGCTTCAGGATCTCCCATTAATTGAGGTTCGATACACTCTCTCCTCTGGTAGCCCGGGCCCGCTACGCTTCCCAGAGCAAATCTCCACAGCGAAACCCAGCACGAGGTTGATCGTCCGTCAGTCCAAAAGTGACTACAGGCATGCACTTGGAAATATCGTTTCAACATACGCTGATATGATCGCTCCATCACGATAGATGACAACGTAAGGCTACTGGATGTTCCATCGTCCCTTCCAGACACATAGCGCACGCCGTTCACCAACAGTTTACCAATCACGTTGGCCAGCAAATATCAGCAAAGACAAAACGCCACAGACATAAACTCGAAAACACAGAAAGCAATGACGCATTCAACTACCAGTACATGTATGATATTACGGGAGCCGTGATCAATGCACATGAGATAGACGATTTTCCAACAACTTCAAAGTATATTTAAAATAATTAAAGGAATGTTCCTCGACGCAATATCGCACCATTTTTTGGTCTCCAAAAAAAAAACACAAGGGTATCATTTCTTGCCGCAAGTATTCAGATCCAAGGAAAGAAAGAGAAAATTGTCCAGTGTTCGCTCAGATTCGCTCGTTCGCTCGCTCGTTGTTCAAAATAATAAGGGAAGAAAAAAGAGATGGATGAAAGAATGTATGGTCAAAAGTTCCGACGTGGGAAAATAATCGAACCAAATGGATAAAAATGTCGATGAAAACAGAAAGGAGAACTAAGGAAGAGACCGTGTCCAGAAGTCCTGTCCAGTAATCGTGGAAATCGTGTTAGTCGATAGAACGCATGCGCCCTCTTTGTCTACTCGGACCATCGGTCCTAGAAGACGAACTGCATCTCGGTGTCGCCCTGACCACCAGAGGACATGTCGAACTGCACGCCGTCCATGTCCTGGCTGGCGAAAATGTTGTCCCAGGAGACATCATTGTCGGCGCACCACTCGAATGGATCGACAATCTTCTCGACATCTGTGTTCGACTTTGCAGCCTGCGCGTCTTGGTTTGCTGCTCCGGGCTCGGTCGACTTCGACTCAGCACTACCAAGACCCAAGCCACTGACAGCAGCGTTGAGCATTTCCGGCACTGCAATGTCGCCGTTGCCGAAAGCGTCCCATTCGAAGTTGATGCGCAAGTTATCGCTACCACTGACGTCTGAGTTGAGGCTCGCGCTTGAGCTTTTGGGAGTTGTTTCGGGTGAGCTAGGGACGCCGGCTGCGTCGTCCGGACGAAGGCCCCAATCAGTCACAAGAGCACCATTGGAGTTATCAAAATTGAAGGGCTCGAAAGACGAGACGCCGGCGGCAACAGTGGAGCTGATTTCAGCCCAGAGTTGGTCATCAGTGAGAGACTGTGGAACCCCAGCTTCACTGTCAACAACAGCGACGGGCTGGTACCCAATCTTGTTCGCAATAGTGTGATGCAGCGCTGTTGGGTTGTCGGAGTTGACCGCTGTAGCGCCTTCCTTGCCGGCAGGTTTCAGAGCAACTTTGTTACCTGATCCAGGTGTGGCAAATGCTGTAGCTTGGCCCGCAGGCGTGCGCACTTCTTGCTTGATAGCAGGTGTCAAAGATGATTCACGCTTCATAGCACTACCTTTGGGAGGCATGAGGCTGGTTCCAGGTTTTCCTTTGTCCGCGACTTTGCCAGGCAACGGGTTGCCTTCAAGGTCCACACCCAAAGTTTCCGCAGCGTTGTCCAACAAGAATTGCAGTGGATTCTCAATCTCCGCGTGGATGGAATCAAAGTGACGCTTGAGCTCCTCCTCGGTCTCAAAGCCTGTGATCGAGGCTTCGCATGCAGCATCTTTGGTGCACTTCCAGCGCTTCTTGTCTCTCTCTTCGGCTTCGGCCTTAGCCTGCATTTGTGCCTTGCGCAACTGTTCGGGACTGTTTGTTTTGACAGCGCCAATTCCAGGACTTGCGCCAGATGGGGTGCCTGTCTGTCCAGCTGGAGTTGCATCGGCACTTTCTGGTTGCCCTGTGCGGCGCCTCTTGTTGGGCGGGAGTTTGAGATTCTCAGGAGTAAGAGTGACAGCATTGTCGTACTTGGGAATGCCATGTGGACTTGAAACACCCACGCCCCAATCGAAGGATTTGTTGTCTGTGGGAGCTGGTGGAGGCCTTGAAGAGCTGGATGCTTTGCGGCCGTGCTTGGATCCTGACTTCTCCATTGTAGGAGCTTGACCTGCCGGCACTTTTGCAGCTGCCTGCTGCTGCTGCTGCTGCTGATTTTGTTGCTGTTGCTGCTGGACTTGCCCTTGCTGTTGTGCCTGCTGAGCGAGCTGCTGATTCAGCTGCCCACGAGCTTTGGCCTGGTTCATGTCGCGAAGGAACTCGCCGACCAGTCTCTGCGCATACATAGCACTGTTCAAGTTAATCGACAGATAATTCTTGACGCTATCGGTTGAAGCATCCCAGTTGTGATAGACCATGATCTTGGCCCTCATGAGTTGCTTGATTCTATCCTCAGTAAATTCCGGCAAGCGCAGCGCAGTGGAGAAGATCTTGTCGATCTGCGAATATGTCTTGTAGATTTTCCTAAGAATTCCAGTCACCTGTTCTACCGCCTGAGGGTCTTGCTGGATTTGAGGGCCCTTCGCGTGATTGACTTCTTGATACAGACGCTTGAACGTAGCATCGGTATCAGAGGCGGTTTGGCTCTTCTGGTCGTTCTGCTGTGGCGCCATAGGAGCTTGTGGAGCCGTGGGAATTCCACCTTGCATGGGATGAGCACCTGCGTTGGCTTGTCGAAGGCTGTCATATCTCTTCTTCAGCTGTTCGCGTTGTACGGGATTGAGCTGATTAAGCTGCTCTTTCGTGAGATTTGGAAGTTTCATATCCGCAAGGGGTCCAGTCGGGCGCGGATTGTTCGTCTGCGACTGCTGCTGAGCGTTGGGGTTTGGTATCTCCATAACATCGTCGTTAGCTGAGGCAGGTGGCTGGGCACGCTTCTGGCCTGTTTGCTGCTGAACCACAGGTGCCTGCTCGTTCACAATCTGCCCAGGCGTACGATTCAGCCTTGCTTGCTGGTTGCCCGCAGCAGTGTTCTGTGACAATTGGTTGTGCATCTGAGCTTGCTTCAGGGCATTGTTTTGATCGACAAACGTCTTCCTCCGAGTTGTTACGATGATGTTTCTGATTTGATCATCAGTCATTGCATGAGAACCATTGATCCTCTGACGGAAAATCGCAATGTCTCCAGGACCCACAGGAGTCTCAGGAGGCATACGAAGAGGGCCTTGACCAGGGCCTATTTGAGGCACATTTATGCCTTGTTGCATTTGAGGTGCAGGCTGCATCATCTGTGCTGTAGGTGCGCCCACGTGGCCGCTGTTTTGCATACCTGCGTTTCCATTGTTCACCATCTGGCCCGCATTCTGAGCTTGAGCTTGCGCCTGAGCCTGCGCATGCGCCTGTTGTTGCTGCGCTTGCTGGTTCTGACGTTGCATGATGACCCACTTCACACCGAGTTGGAACTCTTCGGGGTGGTCATTGAACCATCTGCTAATCATCTGGTTGAATCTCTGCAGAGTGCCTGGTTGTAACCCATTTGCGTGAGCGTCGATATGCATCTTTAGTTGACCCCATGTTCGCACATTGGGAGGTACCGCAATTCCAAGCTGCTGCAGAGCAGCCTGGGGGAATGGACGCGAGAGCATCGCTTGGTGTTTCAGAGCAGGTGGCAACTGATCCATAGCGGTGCCAGGAGTCTGCTGTGTGGGTGTCCGTTGTGTTTGCTGTTGGTTTTGCTGTTGCTGCGCCTGTTGTTGTTGTTGTTGTTGCTGCTGCTGCTGTAGCTGTTGTTGTTGCATCCGTGCTTGCATCTGCGCAGGATCCATGCCTTGAGGGACCTGCGGCTGACCCTGCGATAGCATCGCCTGTTGCATGTTCATGTCTGGCATCCCGTTTGACATGACGTTCATCCCAGGCTGGTTAGCACCCTGTGGACCTCCCATCTGCATGCTTTGGCGTTGTCGCTGCTGTGATGCCGCCCACTGTTTGATGAAGTTGGGAACGTCTGTCTGTGCTGTAGCTCGCAGCTTTTCGATGATTGGCGGAGGCATGGTGCGGATGATGTTCTGAGCCTGTGGCACCTGGAACACAGGGTGTGGGGGTAGGCTGGCTAGCAGTGCTTGCATGTTGACGCTGTTATTGTTCCGGTTCACCATGCTTTGGTGGTGCTGCAACAAGGCGTTTGCGCCGTTGCCGGACGCCTGACCTTGCTGCTGCTGTTGTTGCTGCATATTCGGTGCTCTGTTGGGTTGTTGAGGGGTGTTTGGCGTTTGACTACCTGGAGGCTGAATCGGCCTATTGAGCATAGTCATTGCAGGGCTCCCGCCAGCAGCACCGTTGAGCGCATTCTGAGCACCCATGTTCTGGCCGTGAAGCTGAGCTTGCGAAAGTGCTTGAGCTCTTGCTACGTTGTTGGCGTTGTTACGCATCTGCTCCTGCCGTTGTTTCTCCCTCTGCATCACTAGAATCTGCATCTGCTCCCGAGACATGTTGGGCTGCATTTGGTTACCACCTTGGCCATTGCCATTTGCAAGCATGGCAGGGTTTATGCCACCTGGCGGTCCATTTTGTGCGTGCATTTGACCGTTGAACATGTTATTGGGATTATTGCTAGCAGGGACAACCTCATTTCCAGACTCTTGCAGTTTGAGTGCATTAGCTTGTTGGCCCATGATAGCTGTGAAATCAAAATTGTTACCCTGCTGCGATGCGCTTTGTGTCATATTTACACCACCAGCGTTGGTCATTTGCATGCTCTGTTGCTGCTGTTGTTGTTGTTGTTGCTGTTGCTGCTGGCCGTTAGCCAGTTGCCCGGAAGCCCTGCGATTCATGATATCTTGTCTCGCTTTCTGGTAGATGAACTGGACGAGAGGGTCCTTTTTAGTTGCTGAAGCTTGCTGGCGCTGTTGCTCGTTCATACTACGCATGACGCCGTTGCGTAGCTGTGCCTTTTTCTCTTCCGTAAGAGAAGCCAACATGCGCTGAGCAGTTTCCGAGATTTCCTGCGGAGTAGGTTGCTGCATCTGCGGAGGTTGTTGGTTTGGAGTGCCGTTCATCTGCGGCTGCGGCTGCTGCTGAAGGCCGCTTTGTGACATGGAAGGTTGCATGTTGGGAGCGCCGAGCTGGTTCATGCCGTTGTTCGGCATATGCTGCGCTTGCATGTTCGGGTTCTGGAGTTGTTGAGCACGAGGGTTCATCTGCGCGCCAGCTGCATTCATCGCTTGGTTCGGCGTCATTTGACCGCCGTTGCCGTTGAATCCCATGGGACCAAGGCTCTGATTGCGCTTTGCCGAGATGTCGCCAAGCTTTCTCACCATGTGCTGATTGTAGCTCTGCAGATCTGGTGCCTGCGAGATGGTGGTATGCTCGAACTGCAAGGCCGTCCTGACACACTTTTGAAGATCTGGTTCGATAAACCTGAGCTGCGTGATTCTAAAGTGAAGCGTTAGTGTCGTACTTGTGCTGATGAGACTGCAAAAGGTGACCTACAATTGCATGATTCGGGAGAATCTGGCGCCTAATTGAACCGTGGCCTGCCACGAATGTTGGAATTTTGGGAGCTCAGATTGCAAGTTTTGCATGACCTGTACGGTAACTTGGTCGCTCATGTTGCCTGGTTGGGTACGTTGCATGCCGTTCACCTGGCTTTGGCCAGGCATGCCATTTTGCATCATGTTGACATGCGCCATCTTTCAAAGTGTCCGGCGGCGTGCGCGCGCACTGCTGAGTGCAAGTGTGGTCTTGCTATGGTTCAACGGCAAAAGCCGGTGGCTCTCTGCTTGTGACTGTGCCGTCGTCACGCATGCATCGGTGGGGTTCGATCGTGGAAGCGCTGGGTTGGTTGGTTGTTGGTTTGCGGGATGTTGACGGTGGTGTGTGTGAGAATGCGAGGGAGAAGAGACGCAAGAAGAGGATTGATGAGAGCGGAGGGTACTTCCAGAGCGCGAGGGACTGGGGTATGCGTGTTGGCGTTGCACGAGAGCGGATGGCAGCAGCAGGCCCGCGGCTGCGTGAACAAAGCTGGCGTGCTCGTGCGCTTGTGTGGAAGTCGGCTGGCGAGGGCGAGACGACGCAGCGACGATGCTTGCTTGGCAGCAGTGGTGGTAATATTGGAGAAGCGAGAAGAAGAGATAGTCGAGTAGCAGCCGTCTAGGCAGAAGGAGAAATTGTGCAGGTGAGCGAGGTGGTGGTTGTGGCAGTGGCGGTGGTGATCGACTGTCTCGAGGAAGCGAGGCGCGCGGTAGTGAGCAGGCCGGCGATCACAGGGTCGGTCGGGCGGTCGCCTTGGGAATTGGTGGGTGGGCTGAGGCGTGGAGGCGGCGTGTCAAGGCGCGAGTGTCAATACAAGGCGGAGACAGAGAAGGAGAGGGTGGTGCCGACGAGGAGGTGAGATTGAGTCGACGGGGGGGTGTGGGTGTGAGTGTGAGAGTGTGTGAGTAGTGTAAGAGTTGTGGTGTAGCAGCAGCAGTATGTTGGCAGCAAGAAGCCGCCGACCGATGGGCGGAGCGACGAGACAGAGTTTAGAGTTCCCGCTAACGTGATGGCCTTTGTTTCGAGAGGCCTAGTCGTGTAATGAGTCGGAGGCTGTTGGTGTGCACGATCGCGTGTATCATCAGTGCGACACGTGGACGGAACAACGTTGACTTGCGGTGCATGCGGGTTGTAGGTGTTGTGCGAAAAGGATCACAATTCCTTTTTGCTTCACTCGTGCTGTACTGCTGTATGCAAAGCGGTGACAGGCTGGCCGGCTACAGCGCAGAGGCGAGGCGGCGGCGGCTACAGCCACAGCCTTCCACCCTGCTGCGATCGGGATTCGAGCCGAAAGTGATACTACGGGCACCGCGCGTGGCCCTCTTTGCTGGGTAGGGCAGCAATGATCGTGACTACCACTTCCAAGCCTGCTCTCACCGCACTCGCTGCTACACCTCATCGCCGATATACTCAACTTTCGATTCTGCAGTGCATGTGCCGTCTGCGACAGTATCATGAACATCACCGAAGCCCCCTGAGACAGACAGACAGACAGACAGACAGGCAGCGCTGCACTGCACAGTGGCACTTGCAGATTCTCATCAAAGCAAAGTGCTCGCAGATCCGTTCTCTCCACATCCACATCATCCAACGGAGCGAACCGAGGATCCGCTAATCCCTAAACTGTGCTCCAGACCCAGACCCTGCCTGCTTAGCTCATCCGTTGACATGATCTGCATCATCCTGCTGTGCTACTATACTAGTTCTGACATGCGCGGCATTCAATGCTATCAATCATACCTTGTCTATCTATCCACTCTTCAACCTGAAAGCCACCGTGACAATGCTCTGGCCCGTCTGCCCGCCAAACGTAAAGCTCGGGTACTTCGCATCAGCAAAGAACTCCAACCGTCCATCCGCAGGCGTGAACCACGAGAGCAACTCCTCCTTCGTCCAATTGCAACTCGTCACCACCAAGAAACCCCCAGTTGCTAGCAGAGGCTCTACCTTCCGCCGATATGTCTCACACGAGTGCTCTCCTCCTTCAATTTGCGGCATGAGCGAAATCGCATCAAAAGTACCCTTGTCGAGCACGACATTAAACCCAACACTTGCATCAACCCAATCCCCAGGCTGCGCGCCGAGCAAATCCCACTCTTCAAACCTCACAGCCGGCTCCAAACCTCTCTGCTTCTCAATCTTCCTGGCCAGCGCCACGCTCGCAGGGCTGTAATCCACCCCCACCATCACTCCCTCCCACGCGCCCTCTCCCTCTCCATCCTCGCCCTCTCGCAGCGTGAACAGCATATGTCCATTGCCTGTCCCCAAGTCCAAGAAACTGCTCGCCGCCTCGCCGGCTCGTTGTATGTGTCCTTCTTCCTCGAGGGTGTCCAGCAGTTGCACGACTGCTTCTTCGGCGCCGTTCTCGTCGAACCAGATCGTGCCTTCGTCTTCGATCGATGCTGTGTTGTTGTCGAGTTCCCGGATGTATGCGGTCTCCCAGCTGATAATAATTTGTGAGTGTGTTTCCAACCGCAATTTGTACGGGCCTGGACGGCTTACATACTACTCCTTCGTTCCTAGCTCACTGGGGTCGAGCAGTTTGCGCTCGGCGGTGTTCGTCATCTTGGACGGAGTGATTTATCGATTGCAGTTGACAATCGTTTTCGCAAATCCTGTTTTCACCTGTCTTGGGATTTTGGTGTCTTTACAAGATCAGCATGCGAGTGTGGTTCTACTGGTCTCAAGGCGCATGTGAGTCCTCTGAAGATAATTTGGCCGATTACTGCCTGAGGCATGTCTTGAACAAAAGTTCAGGCTCGACGCGTTCGAGCGTGTGGAGTGTTTGGAGTCTCCGTTCGTTTCAGTGTTTCAAGGACGCGACCGTTCCTTTGTGAGACCTGTATCATCAATTCTAGGCCGTTGAACGATTCAAAGTATTCCCCTGACGATCGCAGGCGGGTTCTGAGTTCCACAAGGCACCCAAACCTTTTGTCTACTGACTGCCGTTGCCAGTGAACTACACGACACTATCAACCTGGCCGTACACATTCTGACGAGAGGCAATGGTACATCGCACCGCTCAGTCATCAAATTAGAGGATCAATTGGACGTTGCTGGCAAATTCCTACCGCTCTAGCAATACGTGAACAACCCCCTGTTCCGACGTGCATGTAGCTCACCATCGCCGCGCTCGTCCAGCCGCCGACATGAAGAGCGCGCATGGTAAACCTCGACCACCACGTCATAACCATTGTTCAGTATATTCCGACCTTCCATCTCCGCACTGGCATCATCGACAATGATATACCCCTCTTCTTGGCTCATCGATGAAGTCGCACAACAGACATGCTTTCCATTCCGACCAGCCAATCCCTTCCCAGGAATTTGTCCACGTTCCAGCCTGCCGATCAATCTCATCAAGCTTTCCATCTCAACATCACCGGGAACGTGGTCAGCATGCCTGACACGTTGCACGTGGTTGGCTAAACGGTCGAGTTGAGATGTTCTCGCGTGCGCGACTCCATAATGTTTTGTTGACGATCCTGGTCGACATCCTCCTTGGCGTGGCTGGACGGCAGTGTAGCTCGAGACTCACAGCCATGGGTAGAGGTCGAAGCAAGGTATATATATATATATATTCATATATTGGCGTGCTCTGTGTTTCTGGCACAAGCGTCGATTCCGCCTCTATCGTTCTCATCCTTCAATATTGGAGCTCGAAGGCAAATATGCTTTCCATTTTGTGTCTTCTTGCTGTGACTCCAGCAGCATTGGCTGACTGGAGCGGCAATGCAAACTACCTATCTCCATCACGCCGCCACCCTAGTCTCGGCATACATATGCCCAAAGTGATCAAGCGCCAGTCCTCGCCTTCGTACATGGATGCAGGCCGCCTCAACTTCACCCATGGTGTAGCATCTGGAGATCCTTACTCGGACTCTGTCGTTCTGTGGACACGCGTGGCTCCATCGACCGATAACGATGCCAGCAACACCACTGTCAGCGGCACAGTACCGCTTTACAACCACAACACTGAAGAGTACGTCGAAGCAAGCTCGAACCCAGTCTGCGTAGAATACGTTGTCTCCGAAAGCGAAGACCTCAGCAACCCAGTCACCGATGGAAAGGCCTACACGTCGAGTGATATTGATTACACCATCAAGGTCATAGCAGAAGACTTGCAGCCCTTCACGGGATACTACTACCAATTCACCATCTGCGACAGCGACGTCAAAAGCCCTCTAGGACGCACAAAAACCGCCCCCAAAGCCGACGACGACATCACCTCCCTTGGCCTCGCCGTCTTCTCCTGCTCGAACTTCCCCACCGGCTTCTTCAACGCATACGGGAATTCAGCCAGAAAAGACGACGTCGACTTCGTCGTTCATCTCGGCGATTACATCTACGAGTACGCCACATCTACCACCGCTCGCCCGGTGCAGCCTGAGCGCGAGATTTTCACTCTGTATGATTACAGACGTCGTCTTGCGACTTACCGCACTGATCTTGATTTGCTTCTTTCGCATCAGAAGTTTGCTTGGATTCCTGTTTGGGACGATCATGAGATTTCTAACAATGGGTATCGGGATGGGTCTTCTGGGCTTAATAATACTGAGGAGTCGTTTGTTAAGGATGGTGGTGTTAGTGTGGATCAGAGAAAGGGTACGGATCGTCTTGTCAGATCTTCTTCTTTCTCGACATCGTGCTAACTGTTTGTTGCAGTATGTGCCAACCCTACGCAACACTCTCGGCTACAGAATACCCCACCAGGGGGCTTCTTCTCATTCTTACCCAGCGATTGCTGAGCCTCGATCTCAGTGATGGTGTGTACTGACTTGGGCTTGCTTAGATGAACGCCGTGCGTGCCTACTTCGAATGGATGCCCATCCGTCAAGTCGACATGGACGACAACCTCCGCATCTGGAGGAGCTTCGCACTCGGCAAGCTCGTCGATCTTGTAAGTGTCTATCTATCGGGAAACTCATTTGCGTTGCAGCAAGCCACTGATAATTCCATGGATAATGCTGGACACTCGCAACTATGACAGAAGTATCACGACCCTGAACTGGAATGATGTATGTTGAGCCCCGTTATCCTTAAACATTAGTTCTAGGCGTTATCACTCAACGATCCATAACAAATGCTTACATTACCTCGCAGGACTATGTGACCGAAATCTCGAACGATGCTGGAAGAACCCTCATGGGCTCCCACCAGGAGAATTGGTTTTACCGCCAGCTCAAGTCTTCGGGAGAGCGTGGCGCTACATGGCGCTTGATCGGTAGTCAAATCGTCTTCTCGCGAATTAATGTCACCACTTGGTTCGGCACCGAAGAGAATCCTTACAACAGCGACGCCTGGGACGGCTACATGTCTAACAAGAACCGCACCCTCAAGACGCTCGCCGACAACAACATCGGCAACAACATTATGATGGCAGGAGACTCTCACCTGAACTGGGTGTCCGACCTCGTCTGGCTCGGGAGTAAAGACTATGACCCAACCACTGGTGCAGGCGCACTTGGAGCCGAGTTCGCCGGCACAGCTGTCTCGTCGAACTCACCCTTCGGCGCAAAGTCTTCCATAACCTCAGCCAACAACCAATCTTCGCTGCTCATCCGTGACAACGAAGAGCTGCAATGGCAAGAAGGCTACTACCGTGGCTACTACGAGATGCAGATCTCGCCTGAAGCCGTACGCGCAAGCTATTTCGGGTTGCCAAACATACGGACACGCAATGGGTATGAGATTAGCCTGGCAAACTTCACTGTCTTAGAGGGTGGCAATGCGCTGCAGAGACCTGTTGGTGGTGGTGAGGTCGAGAATGGTGCTTTGAGGAACGGCACGGTCAGTGGAAGTAACGTGACCCTTGACACTAACAGTGGAGAATGGTTTGTGAGCGACTTCAACTTCACGGGCGTGACGCTCGGTGGCAGTGGTTAATCAGGATTGACAAAACAAGTTTTTGTCTTTACGATTCATATATCAGCAGATGTAAACACACGACAATAGGTCATCGATGCTCTATTCTCACTTCGATATAGGAATTCCCTTGAACTCTCTCGTAACGCCAGCAATGGCTTCTTCCACGGGCAGTCTTTCCATGCTGCTCGCTCCGAAAAAGCCATGTAGCCCTTTGCACCTTTCGAGCACAAATCTTGCGTCTTCTGGCTTTGCAATTGGTCCGCCGTGGCATAGAACGATGACGTCCTGTCTGACCTTCTGTGCCGCAGCTTGAATCGCCTGGATGTCTTCGACACACTGCTCTAGCGATTTGCCTGTCTTCGCCCCAATGGTTCCAGAACTTGTCAATCCCACTATAGAGAAACCATTAGTCAGCTGAGCACGAGAAAGACGAAACCCGAAACTTACTATGCGCCACAATAACATCCGCCCCAGCCTCCGCCATCGCCCTCGCCTCCTCCGCA
Source organism: Melanodothis sp. VS III C KN 2 (assembly GCA_019775565.1). Lineage (NCBI taxonomy): Eukaryota > Fungi > Ascomycota > Dothideomycetes > Cladosporiales > Cladosporiaceae > Melanodothis > Melanodothis sp. VS III C KN 2. Next base: position 439,399 of record JACWFM010000051.1, read on the forward strand.
TTGAAAACATACGGCGTCGTCACTAACCCCATCCCCCTCGCAACCCTCACCATCTCAACCTCACTCCCATACCCCATCCCCGTCTCCTCCAAATTCTGCCTGAAATTCCCATCAATCAAACCCACAGTAGGAAAGTTCTGCACGCCTGCGAACCCCAAATCCTTGAGCTGGCGCAGGAAGCGTGTCATGTCTCGTCCGGGGTCTGAGGCACAGACGCCTGCGATGACGGGTGTGTGCTGGACGACTGGCAGGACGTCGGAGGCCATGGAGACAACCACGTCGTTGGCGTTGGAGTACGGCATCAGGCCGGCGAGGGAGCCGCGGCCGTTCATGCGGAAGCGGCCGCTGTTGTAGATGATGATGAGGGAGATGCCGCCGGCTTCGGCGGATTTGGCTGTGAGGCCGATGCCTGGGTAGTTGTTCAGTCTAGATTTTTGATCATGAGAACGATGGGTCTTGGGTTTGACTTACCAGCACCGGCACCTACAATGGCAGTCCCGGATTCTATCTGCTTTCTGAAACCAGCCAGGATTTCTTCGCGATCCGTGGGCGGTGCCATTTTAGTGACGCTATGGAGTGGAGAGCTAGAATTGACTGCTGATCGAAGACTCGAAAGAAGATTGATTGACTGCAATCAAGAGTGAAGTTTTTGTAGTTTTAGTCGGGAATGTTGCGGTACAGTGTAATGCAGTGATGTGGTCGACGTCAGAAGCAATTCCCGTTTGTCCCTGCAGATGTGGAGGCGGCGATCACTGTTGTTCTCCACTTTCGAACAGTACCACCACGTAATGATGTGACCTGGTTTCCTCTTGCGACTCTACCACGGAGCTATTGTTATCATTTCTAGTGCCTTCAGCCGTATCTCTCTTTTGCGTCTCCAGCATGCCTCACGTCGTAATTCTCGGAACGTGCGACACAAAACTCAGGGAACTTCTGTACCTACGGTCTCAGATCCTCGGAGACAACAATGGAACTTCGACTCGTATTACTCTAATAGATGCCGGGCGATCGCCCACGGATAGTGGGCACATTGATATCTCACAGAAGGTGCTTGCTTCAACCTATGCGCCGTCAGAGAAACAAGATGTATCAGAGCTGCCCAGAGGCGAAGTCATCAAGTACATGATTGCTTGCTCTATCAATTGCGTACGAGAGCTATATCAATCTGGCCTCAAGGACTCCACCAAAGCTATCCATGGCATCGTCTCAGCTGGTGGGACTGGTGGCACTTCGCTTGTCTCTGCAGTCATGAGAGAGGTTTTCCCTGTCGGGTTCCCAAAGCTCATAGTCAGCACGAATGCATCTGGAGATACTGGCCCGGTCGTTGGCGAGACAGATATCACGATGATGTACTCTGTCGTTGACATCGCTGGCACCAATACTCTTCTGAAGCGCATTCTGTCGAATGCCGCAGGAGCAATCACAGGTATGGCAGGAGCATATGAACGCTCCCTTACCGAGAAGCTACACGAGAACGAGCAACCGCGTGAGAGACTTGGTCTGACGATGTTCGGAGTCACCACTCCTTGTGTCGATAAAGTCCGGACTCATCTGGAGGCAAACTACCCGATCGAGTGCTTCGTCTTCCACTGCACAGGTCACGGTGGCAAGGCTATGGAAAGGCTGGTTGAAGAGGGCAAGCTCGACGCAGTGCTCGACCTCACCACGACAGAGATCTGTGATGAGCTAATGGGCGGCAATATGAGTGCTGGCAAACACCGCCTCGAAGCGGCGCTCAAAGCCGGCATCCCCTACATCGTTTCGGTCGGTGCAACAGATATGGTCAACTTTGGCCCGCGAGCTACTGTGCCAGAGAAGTATAGCCACAGGCAGCTGTTTGAGCACAATCCTGTCGTGACGCTAATGCGTACATCGCCTGAGGAGACTGCTATGATTGCGGAGTTCATCGCTGCGAAAATCAGCAAATTCGCCAAGTCGCCGGACAAGGTACAAATCGTGTTGCCTAAAGGTGGCGTTTCCATGATATCCACACCAGGCGCTCCTTTTTATGATGCGAAATCTGATGAGGCGCTGTTTCAATCCCTCGAGGCCAACCTGAGAGACTCTGGCGTGTTGGTGGAGGGCGACGAGAGAGCAATCAACGACGAGGCGTTTGCGGTCGATGTCGCTGAACGTATGGCAATGCTGATGGGATTGTGATGTGAGATAGTTCATGTGACGCCACGGAGGAACATACCTCAATCGGTAGATGCTTGCGTACAGCTGTGTAACCAGGTAGCTAGCCTACATGGAACTCACTAACAGGCGCAACAAACTTTTATTGTTTGCACCACCTCCACTCGAAGAAACATGCGTGGCGTATTTCGCACGTCCGGGGTGCTGTTTAAGCGAGATCTCGGTAGGGGTAGCTTGTGGCTCGGCTGACGGCCTAGCTTCAAAGCCCGTTCTCTATGCCCTGCTCTCAATGGGCGCAGTACAAGGTTTGAACCTGGACTGCGAGCTCGGGCAACCCGCGTCTCGTAAAGTCCGGAGGGGAAGACGGCCGAGGTGGCTTTGTCGTCGGTTACTAAGCCATGCCTTTTCAGCTTCAAACCTAGCCGAACGTAGCTTTCGCGCTCCGTGATTAGCTAAACGATGGTTTCGTCGGTGCTTTCAGCTACCGAGTCCAAGTAAGCTATTTCACAAGGCCGGAGGCGCTGATATAAAGATGAGTAGGAACCTGTCTGGTTGATCTCCAAGCCAGACAACACTACCTTCAACCGATCCAACAATCCGATCATCTTCACAGGCAACAACATCCAACCCGAATTCCACAATGTCTTCCAAGCGTCTGCTCACCATCTTCGGTGCCACTGGAAACCAGGGCGGCTCCATCATTGATCTCGTCCTTGCCCGCCCAGATCTGAGCACGAAGTATGCCCTCCGTGGCATTACTCGTGACCCCAGCAGCAGCAAATCACAGAAGCTTGCCTCATTGGGTGTCGAGGTCGTCAAAGGTGACCTCGACGACGTCGACTCTCTGCGATCCGCCGTCCAGGGCTCATACGGCGTTTTCGGCGTCACAGACTTCTGGTCCATCATGTCCAAGTCCCGCGAGATCCAACAGGGCAAGAACATTTTGGCCGCATGTCAATCGGCTGACATCAAGCACTTCGTCTGGAGCTCGCTGCCGAATGTGTCGAAGTTGAGCAACGGTAAACACACAAAAGTCGAGCATTTCGATGGCAAGGCTGAGGTAGAGGAGGCCATCGAAGCAGACAAGGGCGGCATCATCGCAAGCTACTATATGCCCGCGATGTTCATCGACACCCTCAAGGGAATGATCAAGGATCACGGCGAGGGCCCAACGCTCTCATTGCCCTACCCGGACGAGAACATTGCTGTCCCGCTTCTTGCCCCACGCCGAGACACTGGCAAATATGTCATGGGATTGTTTGAGGCTGAGGACAAGGCCAACGGCGTGGAAGTTCAGGGCGTCAGCACATGGACCACGCCGAAGAAGTTGGTGACTGAGCTAGGCGAGCACGTTGGCAAGGAAGTTCACTTCAAGTCCATTCCTGGTGAGGTCTTTGCCTCATTCTTGCCTGAGGCCATTCGCGAAGATCTGACAGATATGTTCCTCTGGATTGGTGAGGACTCATACTATGGCAAGGGCAGCGAGAAGAAGCAGGAGGAAAGCGACAAGTTCCTGGTCAAGGATGCGGATTTGCAGTCTTGGAGTGAATTTGTCAAGACCAGCGGACCGTGGACTTTCTAGGGGTTGTGTAATCGAACGGAATCAGATAGTTTACTGTAAAGAATAATGTGCAAATCTCAGACTGTTCCTGCTTCGGATGTGTACGTAGTCTTCAAGAGCTCGACCGATCCTCGATGGAAATTCTGCGAGGAAGCCTTGGGGGCGGATGGCAACACACGGTGAGCCTATCCACGGTAACAGCTCTGACGCCTTGGTGTTGGTCTCCAGTACATGCGTGAATCACAAACATCATATGCTTGGTACCATAGTACTCTCCGTCTAATGATCGTATCATTTCCCTGCTCCGCTATATAGAGGAAGCTCACACGCGTATTGAACCATTACCGATGGTCCCGCACATCATACATCGAACTGCTCCCGCCCTAGATCACTTTTGCAAAGCGGCCGTTTGCCCTTCAGAAGCTGGAACCCGCACGAGACCTCTTCGAAAACTTCAAATCTCTCTACCATCCAGGCACAACATACAAATATGATACAAAAAGGTCAAAACAATGTCTCCCCTCGCGGGATCGAACCGCGGGCCTCAAGATAACGATTGCTCGTCGAACAGTTACAGTCTTGCGCTCTTCCAGCTGAGCTAAGGAGAGGATGTGAATCAATCATTGGTTCATGATTTTCGTGCAGTGTACAGTATTATATCCCTCATAGTCGATTTTCTTTGCACAATATGTCGCTTTCCAACCCATTTTGATCGTTCGTTGATTTAAAGGTAATACTAACCAGGTACGGATGCAGAAAAAGCCAGCTTTTCGCTAAGAAATTCGAAATTTGAATTAGGGGCGATCCGTCCCGTTCGTCTTCGATTGGCTACCACGCTGCTATCGCCCGCTATAGACGCCAAATTATTGATAGATGCCGTCGAGAAAGTGAGCAGATGACTTAGTATCTTACCGGTCAAAGTGCTGATATCAGCGGCCATGAAGTTTGAAGGGATAACATCGCTCAAGCAACCTGATTCTTTCATCCCAACAGTAAAAGCACCTCACATGACCTCGGCGATGCTCTGTCTCTCAATAATACTCTTCTGCTTATCGTTTCTCGAAACGCGCCAGTAGTTGTCTGCAAAGTCACCGCATTGCATGGCTCGCAGGAAGTCTTCGTCGTGGGTGATCACAATGAGCTGGAAATTCTTCTGCTGGCGACGCACGCGGATGATCTCAGACAAGCTCATCGCAAGCGCACGAATGTTTTCTTGATCCAGGTTTGTCGTCGGCTCATCGAGCGCGATAAGACCACAGTTGACGCCGAAACACTCAGCCAATGAGAGACGGATGATGATGGATGCAAGCACTCTCTGGCCAGCGGAACAGCGGCCACGCATGTCCATCTCGGCATCAGACTTGTACATGACCACACGGTAGTTGTAGCTCTTGTTGGCTTTGGCGTCCTCGCTCTCGGACTTGATGCGGATTGTATCAATGTCGGTACCCTGGTAGGTCTTGCGCCAAAGCTCGTCGATGATGCGGTTGATCTCGTCCATCTTCAATGTGTGGTACTTCATGATCGCCTTGTCGAGCGCACCAATGTAACGACCAAGGTCTTCGATACATGCTTTAGTTGTTTCGACTTGAATGTGTGCGAGCTTGTACTGCTTTGCAGCGTCCTTGTACTCAATCTCGTAGTCAGCTAACAGCTGCTTCAGGTTGTTGTCCTTGGTCTTCATCTGGCCGACAATGGTGGCTTGCTCTGAAGCAAGTTCCTGGCGCTCTAGTTGGTATCGCGCGCCCTCTCTTTCATTGCGAACCTTGTCGGCTTCCGCATTGGTCTGTACAAGTCTCTCGATATCAGCACGAACAGACTTGAGCGCACGCAGGTCGCGGCGATAGCGCTGATTGTCTGAGATTTGGCGTTTGGTATCGTCGACGTTGCGCAGTGCATCTTCGTGGCGCTTGACCTCACGGACGATGGTCTGCTGATCCTTCTCAAGACGCTCGACCTCCGCCTTGAGCGCTTCGATCTCACGCTGGGCCCCTTTCAGCTGACCCTCACCGCCTCGTTCAATGTATGACTGAATCTCTTGACTTGCCATCTTGAGCTGGTTCAGGCTAGTGTTGAGCTTATTGGTCTCCGCTTGCAGCTCGCGATCCTTATCTGCACCACGACTGGAGATGTCATCGTACTTTACCTGAGCCTGCGAGAGCTGCGGTCCGAGGTCCTGAATGTCCTGGTCAATAGTACGAATTGCCTCGCGGTGTCCACCGCTGGCGCCCTTGAACTCCTCAATCTGACCTTCAAGAGATAGCTTCTCTTTAAGTTGGTAATCTGCAGTGCTCAGCTTGTTCTGGATGTCACGCAGCTCAAGCTCCAACGCATTGATGAGGCCCTTAGTGCGATCTTTCTCGCCAGTAAGCTTGTCCTTGTGGGATTTTGCGCTCCTCGCTTCCTCGTTGACTTTCTTGATATCGTCCTGGACAGCCTCCAGACCACGGGAGCCGCCAGAAGTCTTTTGTTTGGCCACGAGCTCCTTTATCTGCGCATCAAAAGTGGTGATTTCGTTACTGTACTTGGCGATAGTCTGTACCGTGCGGGTCATAGCATCGATGTCCCGCTTCGAAGCACGGCGCTCGTCGACCTCGCCATCCTGCTGCTCGAGCTGCGCATTCAATTTCTCCCTCTTCTCCGCAAGCTTACTCTCCTCGGCCTCCAGTGCAGGAATATCCTTGTTCGTAAGCTTCTCCCATGTGTCAAATTCGGGTCCGACAGCTCTCGCAGCCTTCAATTGCTCCTCAAACTCCTCCAATTCCTTGGTATCGACCTCTTGGAATGCGGCAAGACGCTTCTCAACCAAGGATCGCATGCTGTCTCTCTCCTTGTCTGTCTTGAAGCCGCGCCTGCATGTGTTGCAAGCTTTGTGCTCCTTTGCAACGGTCAGACACTCTTCGAAGTACTGACGGATGAGCTTGGCAGAGTCTGCGTCAGATTTGGAGATGCTGTAGCTGCGCTCGATTTCGTTCAGCTCTTCGTTGTAGTCCTTGGCTTCGCAGTCGAGAGCATCTCGAATCGCTTTGGCAGCGGATTGTACGTTCGCACGCTTGTTTTTGAGGTCAGAGCGAAGACTGTTCAGCTTGAAGTCAAGTTGCTCCAGTTCTCTTCCAGTACCGTCGCGCTGCTTCTCAGCTTCATTCACACGGCTGTTTTTCTCTTCGAGGGCTTGTTGGAATGCGGCTTCGACTGTGGAAGGCTCCCATTCAGCACCGACAATGGAAGCAATCTTTTCGCCGTATGCTCCGGACATCGTTTCGAGACTCTTCTGACGCTCCTTGAGCTCCTTCTTGACAAAGTCGAGACGAGCGGACTCGCCCGCTTGACGGGTGCCCTGGACCAATTCCACGTCCAGTTTCTCTTTGCGGTCCTCAAGGCTGCGAATCTGCACATTTGCCTTGCTGATCTGATCGTCCCAATTCGAGATCTCGAACGTAGTCTTGTAGGAGCCCAAGCGATTCTCAGTGTCTTTCAGACTGGACTCCATTGCTGCTTTGCCACCTTCATCGACACTGATCTGGTCCAGCTGGTGCTGCAAGCTGCTGATCTTGCGGTCGTTGGTGGTGATCGATTGTCTTGCGCTCTCTTTGCGTGAGTTCAAAGCCGACTTCTGTTCGTTCAGACGGGTGATGACTTTCTGAGCTTTCTGCAATTCCTCAGCAGTCTCTCGACGCGCACGCTCGAAGGAAGCATTCTGGTCACGGGCCATCTTGGCGATGCGATCCATGAATGCTCTCGCTTGCTCGTCGGTGACTTCGAGATCGAATCCACGGATGTTGTGACTGCGTGCTGTCTCTTTCACCAGAGCCTCTCTGTTATCAAGCTGGCGCTCGTAGCTTTGGTGCTGCGCTTCGTATGAGCCGAACTCGCGTTCCTTCGAAACCACCTTGCTGCGGGCGTTGTTGATTTCCTGGGTAAGAGCAACATAACGCCCTTTGCTAGATTGTAGTTCCTCCTGGTAGCTGTCGACACGATTTTGATAATCGTCTAGCATCTTGGTGAGCTCGTCATCAGACTCGGACATCTCTGTCAGGTTGAGCCGGAGAGACTGAACGCTCTCTTCTTTCGTCCGCTCCTCGATGCGCTTGCCGGTCAACTCGCCTACAACCTTGGCAGCTTCTTCGTAGAGGTCCCATGCCTTCTCGGCTTTGGTGGTCACTTCACGAATCCGTTGCCCGAGCCTTTCACTCTCGGCGCGATCAATTTCGATCTCGTCGGACAACTGCATACTTCTTTTCTCGGACCTCTCAGCCTTGTCCTTGTTGGACTTACTGTGCTCGTAGTCCTTCTTGAAGCCAATCAGCTTCTCATTCTGGTTTTTGCGCATTTGCTTGATGTTTGTGATGGCAAGTGAATACTTTTGCGCCTCAAAGATCTTGTCGAATCTGTCCTTCAAGTCCTTTGGGGCGGCTAGAGGCCAGAGGGACTCATCCTGATGACAGAAGATGACACTGTCAAGGATGGCCTTGCTCGTGCCGAGGTACTTTGGCATGATGCTGTTCAAGTCTGTCACGCGGGAGCTCATCGAGCTATTCTCACCGTTGCGCAGGACGCGAATGGTACCATCCAACGCCTTCAAGCTCCGCGTGTTTCTCTTCACAGTAAGCTGAAGACTCCTGGTGCATACCATCCGATTGTCTTCAGTGTTCCTGAAGCTGAGCTTGACCTGGGCCATGACCTCCTTGTCTTGGGCAAGATTTGGATCATGGACAAAGGCACCGCCAACCTTGCTGTTGGGCGGCATCTCACCGGAAGTGGCGAACTTGAGGCACTCGATGATGGTCGTCTTACCAGATCCATTGGTACCGACGATGAGAGTGAGTGGCGGGGTGAAGAAGATGGTCTCAGCACGGGTGTTGTCAAACGAGCGAATGCCCAGGATGGACAGCTTGTCGATGACCGACATGACGGGCAAGCGGTGATTATGTTGCTGGTTGTGATGTGGATGTGGACTGCAACTCGATGCAGTGGTTTTCGGTGGCAGTTGCCGGGATCAAGGTGCAGTGGTGGATGATAGTTCGGTTAGAGAGAACGCGGTTTTATGGTGGCGCCCACAGTCCTCCTCAGCCTCAGGCGACACTCAAAACATGTTTGCTGTGCCAGTGAAAGGGAGATGTGCTCAAGAGTCGCGCTCTGCAAACGTGAAGTCCAAAGCGTCAGGCAGACGCGCGCCGACCACCCCACGTACCACGTACTCACGTGACCTTTATATGATCATTGCCCGTGCGGCGACGAAACAAGGCCTGACGTCGTCGGTGTGGGCGCCGCGGCGGATGCAAGTCATGGGCAAGATTGATGTGACGGAAATGCGCGATCGTCATGCGCTTTTGCGACCGGACGACTTCACTTCCTCTGCCCGTGGCCGCGTCCCGATAGAATTCTGTGTTCCCCATACATACATACGTGTGCTGTTACATCCCATCATACACCGCATTTGCTTCGCCCTCGACCGGCCACGATATATAGGATCTCGCGTGCCCACCGCCCCTCCACACTTCCAACACCGAGATCTGTGGCGTAACCGCTGCAAGTCGCGCTGTCCGATCCAGATCGAGTGCAGCATCGTCGATGCGCGCAGGGGTCGTAGTGGCCTGACCACCACGCTGGGACAGCACGCGCAAGACCACACTACCCTCAGGCATGTCAGTATACCAGGGCGCGCCCACAGGCAGCGCTGGGCTCGGCCAAAACCAGTTGCCCGGATCCGCGTCCGACATGTCGCTTATGGACCCGTCTGCCATGATGGGAGGGCCTCTGGATCTGGACATGTCGCTGCCGATGGACCTGGACATGGACTTTACTGGTACCGGCACAGCATCAGCCGGTTTCGACACGTCCGGTGTGTCTGTCAACAATGCTATTAGCTCACGGCCGCTGGATCCTGCCCTCATGGGAGCAGCGTCTGGCAATGCGAATAATGGATTCGCTGGAACAGACGTCGAGCAGAGCTTTCAACAAAACCAACAACAATTCCAGCAGGAAGATGAGAAGCCACAAATGACAGGAGCGGGCGCAGGGCCCTTGCCGACCACACACGGCATGCAAAGCACGACGCAGTCCACATTGACAGAATTCACTAAGAGGAGGAATTGGTCGCAGCGCATTATCGAAGAATTGAGGGATTTCTTGCACATCTTGACACCTGATGGCCGGATACTATACGTCTCGCCGTCATGCCGGAGTATAACAGGATATGAACCACAGCAGATAATTGGAAAATTCATTGGCGAGTTTGTACACCCGGACGATACAGGAATTTTCATGCGCGAGTTCAACGAGAGCATAGCGAGCGGCAACGCGCTACGCTTTTTCTACAGATTCAAAAAGGAGGATGGCAATCATATGATCTTCGAATGCCATGGCCATCCACACATTAGTCCAGGAGAGCCAGAGCCGCAGTCGTCATCAGCAGGGAAGACGCCCGCGCAGATACAGAACACGAAAGTCGCCGGAGTCTGCAGAGGCTTCTTCATGATGGCGAGACCATATCCTACCAAGAATGCCGCTCTGCTGGATTCATTTCTGGAGCACAAGATTGAAAACGAGCGGTTACTGAAGCGCATCGGCGAACTCAAGCGCGAGGAGCTCGAAGAACAAGACGAGCAAGATCGCATGTACGCCGAACAAATCGCAGCAAGCACGGCAGGCACAACTCCCCTAGATAAAGGCAGCAAAGCCCAGAAGACCCACGGCGACTCAACACCCGTCGAGAGTCGCAAAGAGACCACACCAAATTACCAAGGCATGCCACCTCCCGCGAAACCCACAATCTCCAACACAGCCCTCACGCGCCAGAATCTCAGCGACGCGCTGAGCGGGCAGAAAACCGAGGGCATCGCCGACAAGATGTCCCGCTACGAGTCCTCCGGCACCCACCTCGAATCTATCGAGCTCCTAACAGGCCTGCGCTACCGCGACGGCGAGCGCAGCCACGGCATCTCCACAGGCGACACATCGCCCGCTCTGATCCGCGGTGACGCCGGCATTGCTATTCTGCTAGACCGCGACAGGGAACGCGACAGCAGCAAGAAGGACAAGAAAAAGCTCAAAGTCGCCGACGAGTACGTGTGCTCCGACTGCGGCACGCTGGACTCGCCCGAGTGGCGCAAAGGCCCCAAGGGCCCGAAGACGTTGTGCAATGCTTGCGGACTGCGGTGGGCGAAGAAGGAGAAGAAGCGTACGGGTATAGATGATGGCAAGGATATGAGCCCCATGGGTTCGCACGGAGGACTCTTACCGTCCGGTCTACCGAAGGGCAATTCGGGCGGAAGTGACTGAGAGCTAGCGGCGATACTTTGAGTTTATACAGGGGGAAAGGCTACATTTGATGTTGCACGATGTCACACGCGGCGTCTGCTATGTCAAGCGTCAAGCGCTGTTCTGGCTGCTGGGTTTTGTGCATGAATTCCGCGTTATTGTGTTTATTTTTTGGCGAGTGGGAAAGTGTGACGAGCCTATACCCAAACGACAGGTTCGTCACTGGTAAATGGGACACGAGACAATTCATAGATGAATGAATATCGAAGAAGCTCCGAAGAACATGAAGTTTGGTAAATTTTGTGAACGTGACATCCTTCGACACGCGTCACATTCTCATGATACTCATCGTACAAAAACAATGGCGCCTTACGCGGCGGGCCTATTCTAGTTCCCTGAAATCCAGCGCTATTTGAGCGCGCATCCACTAGTAACCATTGCCAGACCTGAAAAAGCTCTTTTTGAACCCTTCGGCGACTTCGCTTCCGCCGCCACCTAATGTTGAGCCTCTCATACTGGCTCCCAGTCTGCTACCGGCGACGCCGGCGTCCACCCGTGCGGACTCGACGCGTTTGCTGAGGTCAGCAGCGCCAGAGTCGATCACTTGCAACTGCGCCAGATGAGAGTTGAGTACGCGAACGATCTGGCTGAGCGGATCTTCGCCTGGGTCCTTCGCAGCCTTGCCACTAGCAGCGGACGAAGAAGATAGCTTGGCGGAAGCATCGTTGATGCCTTCGATCATCGCGCTCAGGCTCTGGTTCATCTCCATCAAGCGATCTGAGCAGGCCTCTGCGGCCTTGTAAGTGGTCTCTCTTTCGCGGTCGACACCTCCAGCGTCGCTGAGGCCGGCCTGCTCCAGCAGACCATCAACATCGGCCTCGTATTTGTCAAGACGAGCCTCAAGCTCACGCTGACCTTGCTCCACGGTCGAAAGCTGACGCTCGACCTCGGCAACGTCGCGCTCAGCTTGGAAGCAGCGGGAGTAGAGCTTTGAGATGGAAGTGCTGTTGGTTGTGAGTTCACGATCCCAAGTTCCGACTTGAGTCGCTAGCTTGGCGAAGCGTGTCTGATGGGTGGCGAGAGAAGTAGACCAGGATGTTAGAATCTCGTCGAGGGACTTGCCTGCAAGTCGTGAGGCAGGTTGTGCCGGCTGCGCGGGTTGTGAGGTTTGCTGGCTTGCGGGCTGCTGAGTTGTGTTGCTACCAAACAGAGAAGCTCCAGCAGCGGGGGTAGCAGCGGGCTTGTCGCTGGATGGTGTCTCAGCAGGTTTGGCTGCGCTGGCAGCTCCGCCTCCGAAAAGGCCTGAACCTGTGGTCGCGCCAGGGGTGGCTGTGCTTGTGGCAGGCTGAGACGAGGCAGACGGGGTAGCAGCAGCGCCTCCGAAAAGGTTTGATGTGGTGCCAGGGGTTGTACTAGTCGGAGTTGCCTCTGGCTTTTTGCCGAAGGCACCGCCAAACAGACCGCCAGATTTGGGAGCCTCCGCGGGCTTTTCTGTAGTGGGTTGCGCAGTCTCAGCTTTCTTCTCACCGAAGAGCGACTTCGAGCTGTCACCAGTAGCAGGTGCGCTACCGATGCCGAATGTTGTAGCAGGTTTGGGCTGTGCGTCTCCACCAGTGGTGGGCGTTTTGTTCTCGTCAGCCTTGGGTTGTTGTCCAAAGAGACTTGTGGCCGGCTTCGCAGCTGCAGCGGCTCCTCCAAATATAGTGCTAGCGGGAGGGTTGCCAGCAGGCGTGAATGTCAATGGAGCTGCGGTCTTGTTGCCTTGTGGTGTGGTGCTGTTTGTATCTTTGGAGCCCAGTCCCTGGAAAAGGCTTCCACCCGGAGCAGCACCAGGAGTGGTTGCGCCATTGCTGGCTCCTCCAAACAAGCCGCTCGTTGGTGTCTTGCTCTGCTGGCTGGCCGCGCCACCTGCTGGAGCTTGTGCGCCGCCGAACAAGCTACTACCGCCCGAACTGGGAGCAGCAGTCTGAGGCTTGCTTCCGAAAAGGGTGCTGCCGCCAGATGCTGGTGCATTTCCACCACCAAACAGGCCGCTGCCCGAAGCAGGAGCTGGGGTAGAGGATTGTGGTGTGCTAGCGGCAGCGCCGCCGAAGAGCGAACCTCCAGATGCGGGTGCTGCAGGTTTGGGCTCTTCCTTCTTCTGTCCGAAACTGAAGCCACCACTCAGTGGAGTGCTGTTTCCGCTCTGTGCAGTCGCGCCGCCTCCAAAGAGACCACCTCCGGTCTTCTGTTCTCCTCCACTAGCTGCGGGCGCCTTTGCACCAAAAAGACCGCCGCTCGAGGGCTGTGGGGTTGTTGAGGCGCCTCCAAATAAGCTCTTCTGCTCGCCGCCAGCCGGGGCTGCGGGCTTTGCGCCGAACAACCCTCCTCCGCTCGATGGTTGGGGTGTAGTTGTTCCACTGCCACTAGCTGCAGCGCCGCCGAAGAGACCACCGCCGGTCGCAGGAGTTGTGCTGGCACCGCCAAAGAGTCCGCCGCCGGAAGTAGGTGTGGCCGCGCCGCCAAACAGCGGCTTGCTCTGCTGTTGATTGTTGTTGGCGCCTGCACCTCCAAAGAGCGAGCCGCCAGCTGCACCGCCCGAGCTGGGCGTGTTGGCTCCGCCGAAGCTGAAAGACATGCTGTTGCTGACGTGTTATGCTCTTTGCTGTGTTTGCGGTCGGGTGCTGAGTGCGAGCAGTGATGTGTGGTGTAGGGATTCCAGCTGGAAAAAGGCGTGTAAAGCTGGACGGCTCTCAATGGGTCGTACAGAGCGTTCCGTGACCAGGAGGAAATGGGTGAGAGTGCAACCGTGGTGGGCGTGTTCAAGCGCCGCAAAGTTGATGGATGGATCTTGAAAGGCAGTCGCGCAGTTCAAAACGCGGAAACAAGAAGGCGCGCTTGCAGCTTAGAGCTTTGCCTGAGGCCCTCCAGCAGTCAAGGCAAGAGCGACCAAGGACTTGCGACTTGTCCCAGGCGAGTGGGGCGTGTCCCGGATGCGTGACGGCGTTCGTTTGACAGGAATGGGCTGTGCTGTTTGAGCAACGAGTCTAGATTGTCTGCACCGCCACGCCTCGCTCCATAATACATATATCTTTGCTCTCTGTTCCCTTTCTCCACCATAGCTACACACCACTCAATACCTCTCCCTCTAGCCACACCGCACCCACATCCCTACCATGGCCGACCTTCAACCACCCAAGCTGGCTCCTGAGGATCCCGGTGCGCATGAGCTCGATGGTACGAATCCTCCAATGGCAAGTGTAGAATGCTGGGGCTGCCTTGCTAACACACTCTAGAATCCTCAGACGATCACTTCTCCTCAGCATCCGAGGGCGACGAGATTCGACCTGTAAGCCCGAGCTCGAACCCGATCATGCGCGTAGAGCGCGTCGACGACAAACCCGCCCACGGCGAAGTCCCCGGCACCGACGCCTACAACAAGCGACTACTAGACGCTGTGCCAGACGAGGTCGAGGTTGTACCTGACGGACAGCGCTCAAGATCCAACACCACCAGGAGCCGTGCCGCTAGCAACTTGAGCAACCGCAGCGGCACCAGCAGTCCGATTCCTCGTACAGTAGTGGAGAGAATTGACGACAAACCGGCACACGGAGAGGTTGAGGGCACAGCTGCAAGAGAGATGCGGCTAGCAGACGCCGAGCCTGACGAGATCAAGGTGGTGTCGCCAAGCGAGGGTAGGTGAGTTGGTTGGCACAGATCCAATAAGGCGTGCACTGACATAAGCATAGAGACGAGAGCAACTCAGAAGGCCGCCCCGTAAATGAGGACGAGCAACAAACATGGTTTCGCAACATGTGGGAAGGCAAAGAAGAGCACGCGGCTCAACCAGAACCCGCCGAACCAGAGCCTGAGCAGGAACCAGCAACAGCCCCAGAAGAGAACGACTTCAACGATAACGACGATGAGTTTGGCGACGATTTTGACGATTTTGCAGAAGGAGAAGAGGCGGATGATGACTTTGGCGATTTCGATGATGTCGACAAGACGCCAATGGCGCCTGAGCCTCAACCACAAGTACAGACGCAGCAGCCCGATTTCCTAGCCGGCCTTGTAAGTAGCGTGCAAAGAAATGTCCATTTACCTGCAATGAGTTCCATCAGGGCTGACGAGTATTTCCAGCCCTCATTGAACTTCGCCACACCCACAGATATTGACTCTTCAATGGAGCCATATCTGGACATGATATTCCCCGATTCAAAATCCACACCCGCGCAATCAGCGCCTTCGGACATCACAGGAACCGCTTTTCTTTCCGATCGATCACTTTCGTTGTGGCAACAACTCCTTCAACCACCCCCAATGGCGCCGCCGAACTGGACCAGAAGCCGAATTCGCCGCCTATTTCTCGTCTCACTCGGCGTGCCTGTGGATCTTGATGAAATATTACCGCCCTCAAAGCAGAAGCGCCTTGTTCTTCCCAATATCAATCTTTCTTCGACAGCCTCTCCGCGACAAAGCACAGCCATCGATCGCCTGAAACAACACTCGGCCAACAATAGTACCACTTCACTCGATTCAAAAGGTGCTGCAAAGTCGAAGCAAAAGCGTCATACTCTGCTCAAAGGCCCTCCGCCACCACCTAATTTCGATCTTAATGCCGCGGCGCTGTTGTGTTCGACGACCTACGAGGCGTTGGCAAACATGCTCGACGACGAATTACAAGCGCATGTGGTTACCCTGGATGACATTAATGGACAGGCGAGTGGCGTGTTGGAGTACTGGTTGATGCGTCGTGATGAAGGTGTGAAGGAGAAAGAGGCCCTCGAGGGTGTGATAGAAAATCTTGTGGGCTTTGTCAAGGGACGTAGGGGAGGTTGATTCGATAGAACAAGCTGTGGCCATAGTGTGGCGATCGATAGCTGTAACGATTCACCAGCATTACCTGTTATCCGTCTCGTTGCATGTCTCTCATCTTTACTCGTCTGCCGGAAGTGCACCAGTTGAATGATTGTTCGACCATTGACCTGCCACAAGCAAGTAGTGCGCATGCGAAACCGTCAATTGAGGATACGGAACAGGTGGGCAGATTGCCGACGATAGAAGTACATACAGCAAAGTACGCCGAACTCAAAGCTGCTCGCTGTGGCTCGGGGCCGGTCGTGCCGATCATCAATGCGGAGAAGTCACGACAGCTCGGCTATGGTTGATGTGATCGGGGCTTATCAAGAAAGAAAGAAGACCACGCCGTGTACCTATTTCCATGGGTTGGCGATCTGTACATTGATTTCTTCCTATTTCCTTTTTAATTCCCGAAATCCAAATATTCACGGCCATGTCGCTCGCCGCGACCCCAAGCCGTTTTCTCCGCCCACAGCTCCCGCGCAATGGCGCTGCTGCCGTGCAGCGATTGAGCGCCCGACGATGCTACGCTGCGGACGCGAAGAAGGAAGAGAAGGAGTCGTTCAAGGGCCAGCTGTATCAGAGTACGGCGGAGAGGCTGAAGAGGGATAAGGCGGAGCAGGAGAGGTTCGCGGGACACAGAGAGGCGCAAAAGGCGAGGAGCAGTCCTCCGTGGCTGGTGCCGTTTGGTATGTTGGTTCAATTGAGCGGAGGTAATGCAAGGAGTATGGCGAGCTAATATGGTATAGTTTTGACCGTCGGCGCGATCGGAGGATACTACTTTGGCAAGCAGGTGCCCAGCAACCCCGACACAGCTTCGACGAAACCTTTGTCGCAGACGGAAGAGCCTAAGCACGATGTATCACCGGCGACACTACAGGCAGCATGGACGGAATTCAAGAACATTGTGGGTGAAGAGAACGTATCAACGCAGCAGGCAGAGCTCAAGGCGCATTCGGGAAGTGAATGGAGCTCTTACGCGAGTCTGCCGGGAGATGTGCCTTTCGCTATTCTCAAGCCTGGAAGCACAGAGGATGTCAGCGAGATTATGAAGGTCTGCCACAGGAGGAAGATTCCGGTCACAGCATATTCGGGAGGCACCTCGCTGGAAGGCCACTTTGCGGCGACCCGCGGTGGCATCTGCATTGATTTCAGCCGAATGGACAAAGTACTCGCACTGCACAAGGATGATCTCGACGTAGTCGTTCAACCCGCCGTCGGTTGGGAAGAGCTCAACGAGGATCTCGCGAAGGACGGCCTCTTCTTCCCTCCTGACCCTGGCCCTGGCGCTATGATTGGAGGCATGATCGGAACTGGATGCAGTGGCACAAATGCCTACCGCTACGGCACAATGAAGGACTGGGTGCTCAGTCTTACGGTTGTGCTGGCTGATGGCACTATTATCAGAACCAAGCAACGCCCTCGCAAGTCTTCCGCCGGCTACGATCTAACCCGCACATTCATTGGTAGCGAAGGCACTCTTGGACTTGTCACCGAAGCTTGTCTTAAGGTCACACCCAAGCCTGTCACCACATCTGTCGCTGTCAGCACTTTCCCTACGATCCGCGATGCTGCCGACTGCGTATTCGATGTTGTCGGAGCTAGCGTACCCGTTGCTGCTGTCGAGATCCTTGACGAAGTGCAGATGAAGTGCATCAACGACGCAGGCTCCACCTCGCGCTCATGGAAAGAATCACCCACTCTCTTCTTCAAGTTTGCCGGTACTCCATCTGCAGTCAAGGAACACGTCGCAATCGTCCAGAAGCTCGCCAAGAAAGCCAAGTCCAACTCTTTCGAATTCGCTCGCTCCGATGAAGAGGCCAACGAGCTATGGCAAGCCCGCAAGGAAGCTCTCTGGTCTGTCATGGCAAAGAAGCAAAGCTCCGATGACAGCGTTTGGACCACCGACGTTGCGGTTCCCATGAGCCGCCTACCAGAGATCATCGATGAAACCAAGCGCGACATTGCCCGCAGTGGTCTGACCGGTAGCATCGTAGGCCACGTCGGCGACGGCAACTTCCACTCCATCATCCTGTACAACAAGTCTCAGTACGATGTTGCGGACGAGCTGGTGCACCGTATGGTCAAGCGTGCGATTGAGATGGAGGGCACGGCGACGGGAGAGCACGGTGTTGGCCTCGTGAAGCGCGATTATCTGCCGCACGAGGTTGGACAGACGACTGTTGATTTGATGAGAAAGGTAAGCTCCTCGCCATTATTGACTCTAGGGAAACGATAGCTGACGATGAATGCAACGGCAGATGAAACACGCTTTCGACCCGCTGTGCTTGCTCAACTGCGACAAGATTGTGCGTATGGTGAAGCCGGCTCCGGGTGAAATTCAAGATTGGTAGGTATCTGATTATATATGATCATTCTCAAACCAAAGTCAGGAATGGATGTGCTTCTACGGCTATATCGATGCCTTTCCTCCCCAATATGTTAATGTCAAAGTGGAGATCATTGTTGTTGCGTGGCCCATGAGATCTGAACGATAGGTCCCATTAGTCATATTGGAAGTGTTCACGCCAGTTGCCAGCATGGATGGAATTGTTGCCCTCTACTCATGTCAGCTCCAGAAGAGACTTCTGAGTTCCTGGCGAACTTACGGCTTTCTTGCAGTAAATGTATGGAGGTTGACATAAATGCGGTGCTCCTCCTGAGCAACGTAGCGTTCGCACTGCGCCGCGAGCTCTCGAACTGCCGCTGGTATCATGCCGAGCCATCTTGTCAGCAGCTCCAAGCTAAGGCCTTCGAGGAAGCCATCGGTGTCTTCCACAGGAGAGCGCCACGAAAGGAGTCCTTTCATTCGCTCGCCTATCAATCTTTGGCATCTGTCTAGCGACCAAGTGCTCAGCGGCAGTGTGTGTGTGCGATGGATCCGATCGGTGAAGCCGGTGCTCACGAGCAGATTGTCAGTCTTGGTTGGATCTGGATTGAGGGGAATGCCACGCTTTCGAGAGGCTATGGCAAGAAGCTCCTGGAGCTTGAAGAGGGGACAATCGCTGGGTAGTGGATCCGCGTTTGCGGTCCGGAATGTCCTGCGATGTTTAGTGTCAGGATTACACAACGAATTAGCCCACCAGGAAGCCACACTACATTTCAGGTCAGCATGTGGTCGAAGCAAACCCGAATCTGGCATTGCATGTCGTACCCAATCGACGAAGGTGATCTCGATATGTCCAGTGCCTGGCACTGCCAAACTGCGATATCCGGCATCAGCTTTTACTGACTCACGTATCAGATTGCAAAAGGAGACGAACTCGTAGACCTTGCCGAGCAACGCTCGCTCATCCACCACCGCGCCGTTGAGGTGTGCCATGCGTATGTAGTCGAAACTGTTGACACCAAGTGACGACAAGTCTTCATCGAAGTCCAGCGCCAAATGATCGCTGCCGTGCATCGGCACCCGAAAAACTACGTTCGGAGGAGGCTTTCTTTTGGCAGGTCAGACGACAAGGTCGATTTCAAGAGTCCTAAGACGAACTCACATATCCTGACAGCCCACGAGATCGACGCCCACAACCGTAGCATTTGGAAACACTTTCGCGACATCTGTCACCCAGCAGCCGTTGCCACATCCTAAGTCCAGGACGTTGTTCGGGTATGGTATGCCTGTCAAGGGCATCATCACAAGATTCTGAAGCGAGTGGGTGCCCTCTGGTAGTCCATCTCTATTGTAGAGGCAGTACTCGTAGATGACACCGTTTAAGACGTTGTCGCCGTCTCTCGCTATCCAGTCGCAGGGAAATGGATACTTGCCTGGATGCCAGGCGTGATAGTATCGACCATTTCTTGGGATTGCCAGAAACTCGATGTCAAACTCTTCTACTAAGACGGGCTCGGAGTTGAGGACGAGGGACAGGTAAGAGCTTGTGATAGATCAGCAGTGTATGAATGTGAGGCTTGACAATGAGAGCTTCACGCACCCGTTCGAGGACATTGGCAAAATTGTTGCTTCGGATATACGGCGGACGACTCCACTGAGTTGATGCAATACCAGAACAGTAAGATTGCAATTGAACGAGAAGGGATGGAGGGCTACTTATACGAGTTCAACAGCTTCACAGACATCAAGGGCGTCTCATTTTGACACAGGTCGACTTTGGAGTGAGACCCACCACAAAGTCCTCCAAGAATGTGATGTTGTAGCAGTAGCTGCAGACCACACCAGGGTTCCCTGAGTCGGATCTAGGATTCTTTGCGGCAGAACAAGGTTCACATACCGAATCCTGCTGAGGCCCTGGTCTGATCCTCCTTCGGCCAAGCGTACAGAACCAGAATCACTCGCGGTCCCGCTTTACACGGCTGCCAGCATTGCTTCACTAACAGGCCGCTTGTGGGGCGCTCCGTCCGAGTGGAGATGATTGTCATTGAACAGAAAATGACGAGTCCATGATGAGTACGACATCATCACTCCAATTCTGTATACTGTACACCGACACAATGGTTACGAGGGACGCACGCCGCAGCATACGTCCAGGGATCTCGACAGGCTACACCCCAGCTACTCAGCATTGGGGAGAGGGCTCCCAGACTCCCGCACGCCAACTTAAGCCTTTCCCTCTCACTTCACGATTTCTGGTCGCACGATTGGCGGAATCACACGTCGCCTCTGCTTATGAATGTCAACGAAATGGTACGAGAATGGCTCGCAGCTTTAACGATATTCGGACAAGTGGGTGGCAGGCATAAAGTTGTGCCGAAGCCACAAATGCTGCCCTACCATTCTAGATGTGCGATTGTTCCACCAGCGATGTGTGGGTGGTAAGTTCCCGACACCGTGGAACACCTTATCATTGGACGGGGGATAGTGGTGAAGCAGGTGCACAGGGTGCTCCTGCTGTCGACATGACTCGGTATCGCGACCGGACCTTGCTAGCGAAACATGATTGCAGGTAGCGAGTTCAGCCAGTCGGTACGGTATATGCATATCGAGGTGTTTTGGACACACTTTGAAAGATGGCGGTTCCTTTGCTCCGCACATCAAGGATGGTGAAGAAGTGGAGATGATGATTAAAATGCATTGATCCTTCCAGCTGTGATTCGTCTTCTCTGTCTTCCATCATAGCGAAGACTGTGCTCTCAATAGTAAGTGGCAGCACGCAGTCCAACTGGCTTGTGAAAAGATACTTCCAAGAGACTTCACTTCTCCGACTGCGATGTGTTACTCTGCCGATCAAGCACCGCCTCGAAGGTACGCGCGTATCACCTGCACTTTCTTGGCGGTACCAACCTGTCGGGCTCGCGCCTACTAGTAGCGACCAGGGAGAATCGATTAGGAAAACCAAACGTGTCTCCTCGCATACTCTGACCGCAAAATCTGACACTGAACAACCCGCAACTCTCGCCTGAGCCGTCAGGAACATGTATGCAGGTGGAGATCCGTGCCGTATGCCCGCCAGCTGCAGGCTATTCTCTTTCCTGCAACGGTGATCCTAGAAAGGCTGAGCGCCACGCTTCCTTTGGGAGTCTGCCACAGGAGTGTCAGTTGTGATTGTTTTGGATTGCCAAAGAACGGATATTGCCATCAATGAATCCTGGTTACGAGGGAGAGAGATCGAGCATATACCATGGTCATTAGTCTTCAAGTTGGGCATACAGCGCTCGTGCGGTCGCGACTCGCTTATGTAGCCTGCCAGCACGATCTGCATGTCGAGTCATGTAGGACTGACGACCGGGTCGCTGGACCGCTCGAACTCGATGATGCAAAGCGAACCGCTGTACTGGAATTGCATGACATGTCCGCAGAGGGGATATTCAAAGGAATGCATGAGCTGGGAAGTGATGATAACAGGGGGAAACAGCTACTTGCAGATGGCAAGTGGGTATTGATTTGCTTCAGTTGTGCGAAAGATCTGTCTTCCACCCAGATTGTTTCAAGTCCTGACAACCAAGAGTATGGCTCCGCCTAGTACGCCGCCATGGGCCCTCCACAAAAAGCTCCCTTTCAGGAGCGACAGCATCGTGTGAACGCATCAAGCTTATTATGGTTCCTCGAACGCCACTCCAATAACTCTTCGCCAAATCATGCCACAGCCATCGCGAATGAAGAGAAAGACGTAACAAAGAGAAGGCAAGCGAGCAGCGAGCTCTACGCAACCCCGCTTTCAGTGCAGAAACGAGCCTTTAAAAACTCTTGCAACACCTGAAGCAGGGTACGCGGCTATGGCGCTTAAGCCCGAGCGTGTGTGTTTGCAAGGCTATATCCCGACTGAAACTGCAAGCCATGTTCAGGGTAGCGGATAGGGACGTTGACTATTGCTGGATGTGGCGCGAATATACCCTGTCAACGGGTGTGTTGTAGGGCACCCACAGGGAAGCATCCGGAAGAATTGCGAACCTGACGGATATATATTGTCACGAGAAGCTCCTGAAAGCACCTCTTGAAAACGGTGGCGGGGTTGAAGTGGGTTCACGCGAGGTTGGGGTGTCAGCTGGCCCATGCTCAGGTGGTTTTGGTGATGCGTCTTGCGATAAGGTAGTGATTGGTGGAGGATCGAGTTGACCATCCTCAGAGAAGCGCACAGGTGTCGAACTAGCCTCAGCTAGCTGTGCGGGAGTTGAAACGGATTGCGGACGAGTCGTATGCTATAGGTTCTCGTCGGACCCTGGTCGTCTTGCGGTCCAAATATGACTGCTCATGCATTAGCCTTGACAAATCGCAATTTTCATCAAGTCGGGAGTAAACTCACAGAACATGGAAAGCGTGGACGTTGTCGTCCTTGATGACATCCAAAACACTGGCCACCAGATTGTCTACCTGCGCTCTTGACCATCCCAGATTCCGTGTCAGTGGTCCCATGGTTAGCCCATTAATCATTGAGACAGGATCAAACGCTGTGTTCTCTTCATTGGTAATCACTTTATACCATGATCCTGCTGCACGCTCGCGTTTGTGCCTTGTGTCTAGCCAGGTAGTAGAGAAAGGCAAAGGATATTCGTGCTCGACGACATCGACGAAACCAGCTGCCCCCAACAACCGCTTGGCGTCAGGGCATGCGATTGGTTTGTTTGGTGTTGCCTCTTGCATGAGATGCCACCATTTATTGATGGGGGAGTCCGGCGAGAGAGTGCCGTCTTCGCACCGAGGTGCAAGATCGATCTCGAAAAGCTCGACCTGTCCGGTCTTTGGCCGAAGATACCTAGCATTTGATGTTAGCTTGTTTAGGCGAATAGTATTTAAGCGATTCACTTTACCTCTTGATTTTTTCGAGGAACCTTGGCCAGCTGGATACAGCTCCACAAAGTTGGGCCGCGTGTATTAGGTCGAACGAATTGCCAGCAAATCCCCAATCTGGTGCTTCAAAGTCGAATGCGCTGTTGGGACTGGAGTCTGGCGTTCTCCAGGTGAGATTTTGACCTTCACTACCCGCGACCGTCAGCCTTTTATGTTCCGCGAGCTAGCAGAAAAATTTCAGGAAAACTTACACTGGCTGACCACCCACAATGTCCATACCAACAATCTAGATCCAGGTCAGTTATGTTCCTTCGCGGACTAGCTCAGTCAAAGGCATACCTCAGCGTCGGGGTATCGTCTGCGGGATAAGGTCAATGTTTGAAGCAAAAAAACAGTGTATCTGTCTATGCTCACCTTGCCATGTCGGAAGCCCAGATGCCTGTGCCACAGCCAAGGTCGAGAATACTGTAAGGTGGTGTTTGTGTTGGGACTATCGGGCGTGCAACTGCCTGCACATAGTGATTGCCTTCATTTTCGATAGCAGTCCCAGTGTGGTTGAGAATAATACCATGTATCAAGTGATACAGCATGTCGTAACGGTTTCGTTCTCTCTGGACATTTTGTAAGCTTCATAGGTTCCTGCTACAAGGTTTCTGATGCGCGGTACCTCGTCCATCGGATATGGATATGTCCCACGCTTCCAAGCATGATAGAGCCTGCCATTCTCCTCATAAACGCTGACGGGACGGCCGTGGACATAATGTGTTTGTACGTCGCCACTCGGTCTCGAGGGATTGAGAAGATTGCTGAACCCTCTAGGCTCACTGTGAGAATTGTCAGTGTAATGAATCAATGGTGTGATGGGAGCAACAGTACATACCCCATGACTCAGGTCTCGCTTGCTGTGTCAGAGGCTTTGACCAGGAAGTATAGTCTGTTGCCGGCGATAAATCCTTCCACGCAGGCGAAAGACGGACAGTTGAGGCACGATGCGGAGGAGGCAGGCTGATTCGCTTCAGGGTACGATGGAGGATATAGACTGCAGTAAAGAGACACGCGCGACCTCCAAGCGACAAGAAGAAGAACAGAACAGACACACGCGGTAACCGACGAGACAGCGGGAGAGAGAGTGAGTGAGTGAGTGAGGTGACAGCACAGCACAGCAAGCTCGGCTGGTGGATTCTGGCTGGTTTATGGGCGACTGCTCCCGACTCTCTGGGAAGTTGGCCGGCAGCAGCGAATCACGCCGCCCGTCTCCACAGCTCGGGAGAGCGGGCCCAAAGCTACCAGCGATCGGCTTATCCACAGCGCTGGGTCGGCGCGGTGGACCCAAGGGACAGCGCTGCAGGCCGCTGGTTACTACGCTGCGGGCGCAGTCACTCACTACCTCTGCAGCTACTACTGTACTGCTACTGGGGCGACAGCGTGTACACCGCTAGGCAGGTCGCCTTCATACACGCGCGCCGTTGTGCCGGGTCGGTTAGTGTCGGGGTCACGTGTATTCAGCCCGCCAGCGGCCTGTTCGATGTGCCACATATATATCAGCGCCTTGGGGCCACGAACATCGAAGCTACTGTACTAAGCCCATCCCTGTTGAAGCCGTAGCGCAGAACCAATACCACTGCCCCGGGTTCTCGAGCTGGGATGTGAGCGGAGACGCGGCCGGCGGCAGAGGCTGGACTTCTCTTACTGAAGGGTGCGGTGGACGGACAGGGTCGCGTGGCGGGCGTTTGAAGAGCGCAGGTTGCGAGACTGGCGGTGTCGTGGTACCTCGTACAGAAGACGAGTTCTCGTCTTAGACACCTCTACTTTGGGGCGCGAAACGGCTCTTGTTGAGACCACGGTAGAACTTCGTCGCGGTGTGCGCATGCCCCCACGTCCGCTAGTATGTATTACCACTCCGTCGGTATTGCAGCTGCTGCCCTCTGACGCGTCGAGAAAGGCCCGAAGCGATATCTCATCGTCTCCAATTTTACTAGTGGCCCGCCGTTTCCAAAGCATGCATCTGCCATCCTACATCGATCTGCCTTAGTATGCTGATAATATCCTGACACCTTCATATGCCAGACCCGTGGCAATGGCAAGCTAGAGCTGTACGCGAAAACACCGGACATGACTTCCACATGCAAGCTTCGTGGGCCGAGGGTAACTACCTTGCAATCGATTTATGAGATGCGCAGGGCCGGGCGTACAAGAAACCCGACCTTCATGTTCCCGCCACCCCCGAAGCAAGGGAGGGGCGGTTGCATTCAGTCAGGTCATGTCTTCCGTGTGCGTGTTGTGGGTATGGAGTCAAAACAGTTTTGAGTCCTGCACTAGATGAGGCTTATAGACTGGGAGGTATTCTCTTACCTTGACACTCAACCCCCTCCACAAGTATAGTATAGTGGAGACAGAAATGCAGCCTACCGATCGCGGCCCAACAAGTGATTCATGGCTGCTGACTGCAGCACCTACTACAGTAGTATTTGGGGCAAGGCTACTACTACCAGGCAAGGTATTATTTCTTCATCGCACAGCTCTGACAAACGCGGCGTTTGCCAAGCTTCAACGACACTGGCGTGAACGGTGAACCCGTGGTCTGGCTCCAAGGCTACAACCCAGTATCACGCGGCTCGTACAAATTTCATGCACCCCAGCAGCCACACACCACGCCCATCCACGCCATCCATGCCGTGTAACAGCAGGCGGCCACGAGGCGATCTGAACATACGTTCTCCCGTCCTCACACACATTCATGCCGCCCGTCGCACCGGGTCAGCCTGCAACACAACATCGGACAATTCGCAAGCCGCGTCATATTCCGAGTCGCACAGCAGATCCATCAATCCTCTCTTTTGATGCCCGTCTTGCATCACAGTGCTACCCGGCTAAGTGGAGGGCCTGCTCACGGCTTAGAAAATCCTGGTGGTACAGCCCTATCGTCCGACCTGAGCCATCAGTACCATATCTCTGCGTGAGATTGACGCCCATGGAATTGCTCCTAGGTAGCTTCGCTGCGCAGAACAGTCACCTGAAACGCGATACCAGGCTTGCTCTAGATCGACCTGCAGAACATGACTCCACCAAGCCGCGCCTTCGCCGACTTGGAAGTGTTTATCCGGTTCGCAGCGCATTCACCGCCAGTTTCGTGCGGAACCTCCCGCTCAAACCGAGCATCTGTACAACAGAACGGTGTAGTCAATAATCACGCCTGCTCATTACTCCCTGGAGCCCGGACATCAGCTTCACTCATAATAGAAGGCAACTTCGTACGTGGTCTTCGCTATCTGGTGGCGGATTCATCCAGTGCTGACCGTCAATGCAAGTCTCCACACTCTCTACCAGCTCCTGGGTCGATTGCCGTGCCAGCTCATACTTTCTGTTGCATTCCAAGCTGGGATCTTTCGATCGGTCTCGGATGGATCACTGGCATCGCATTCATGCTAACACAATTATTCACTACCACCCATGCATCTCGGTCCCGTAAAGGCAGGTAAAGAGTGGAAGTTATGTCTTAGCAACTCCCGTTTGTCCTAGATTACCGATGGTGCGGGTAGACTACTACTTTCATCACGTAGCGGCAACCAACAACAGCAGGTTTCGAGCAAGCAGGCCAAACAGTGCATCGATCGCGCTCGGTTTCGTGTGCCAACTAATGGTCGGCCGGAGGCTCCAAGTAGCGTCGTCAAGGTCTAGGGGTAGATACAAGCTACCCTACGCGCGAGTCACGAACACCTCGCTAGTCCTTCTTTGCGCCAGATGATTTCCTGCAGTCCCGAAGCTCGCTTTCGGTACTTTCCTCCGTGCTTCCAGTCAACAGGGTTACTATTGCCAACATGAAAAGTCCCGAGGCCCCAATAATAGCGCCATAACTGGCTGAGTGAAGGGTCAAATCACTAATGTTGCAAGAGCAGATGCATACCATGCTAGCCGTCAAAAGCGCGAGACCAGTCGCGGTCAGTTCTGGTGGCAATGAGCTTACGTCACGCACTAATAAGATTGTACTTGGCGTAATGCATGCTCATCTGCTCTAACTTATAAGTCAGTTTCTGACACTTCTCCTCGTGTATGCGAAGTTTGATCTCTCGATAAAGAATCCATCCGTACTTGGCGCCGAAGACTTCGAAGTAGATGGATGGGTCGTAGCTGCGCATTTCGCGGCCACGTCCTAGAAATATTCCATCGTTCTGCGACATCTTGTGCATCGTTTTGCGGGATGCCTTGCTCTTGCAGGAGTTGCGACAAGAAAAGTCGTACTTCCGCAAGTGGTACAGCGACATGTGGAACAATTGACGTCTGCTGCGACATGGCCACGACGCGTTGTGAGATCTTAGTAGAGAGATCTTCTCCGAGTGCATTGGAAGACAACATCTGGGGGAGGGACTTGGGGTTTGATGACGATCACGATCAAGTTCAAAAGTCAACTTTCAAATTTTGAATGTCTCGAAGTTGCGCCGTGTTCGGTTTGATAGCGAGTCCTGGCATCGATTTCAAAACGCTTCACGCGCGATGTAGATGTTAACATGACATGCGAGTCGCTTGGATAATTTGCTATAGTATCTTATCAATCGTCTTCTCCTTGGACCTGCGGCCGCTCCCGGTCAACGTCTCGCGGCCGATTGCTATCTTCCCTCACAGCATCCTCGTACCTAGGCGACGGCATGCCACCCTCGACCGGCGACGGTATGGCATGCCAGAACAACAGCTCCGGATCCGCTCTGACACTACTTGTCGTACTCCCATATGCTGGAGGCGGGTTCGTCAATCCTTTGTCGTTTACCTGGCACATCTCTGGAATCTGAGGCGCACCGGAAAGCCCAGATTCATGGGTCTGCACAGGTATCGGCGTGGGGGGAACGTAGTGAGGAGAGACATCTGCAGTCGAAGGAATGTCCTCATTGTGATGACGGTGTCTGCGTCGTCGTGGCGCCGGCTCGATTCTGACGATTCGTCTCTTCTCGCTTCGTGATCTCAGACAGCAGAGTCTGACCAGAGTATGTACGAAGACGATGCTAGTCAGGAGCAATGCGAGCACGAACAGGACATGTAGCAAAGCCGTGACGTTCGGTGATGTAACCACCAGCGCGATATCTTGTCATTGTCAGTATGCATGACGAAGTTGATGGTAAAGGCAATTGCGGTTTCTCTTACATGTTCCGAGCAATCCAAACACGGCGAAGCCGAGGATACAAAAAACGACCCATTGACTGCTGCTGGCAGACTTACTGGACTTGCGGCTCCTGGGACGCTTCCATGCTTGTTGTTGCCGGTTTTTATGTCGTCGCCGCTCTTTCTGCTGCAAGAAGACGGACATGGCGTTCTGGTTCATGTCCGGATGTTGGCGTGGCGTTGATTCTGGTGATGTGGCATTGGCTGTGGGTGAGATCTCGGGCTGTGGGCGCCATGGAGGGAACAGTACGCCTGGCACCTGATCTGATGAATATAGTGATGAAGGCGCTGGAGAAGGTATTGGGGCTGCTTGTCGTAGCGAATCGTTAGGCGCTGGATGTATCGTTGAGTTTGGTGCAACGCGATGTTCTGGCGAGTTCATCGGCGACGCAGCCGGCGTACTCGTGACAGATCCGAATACAGATCGCCTCAACAAGTCTCGAACGTTATCATGGACGCGCGATAGTCGTGAAGGCAGAGCATCTTCGACAATTCCAGCTTCCAAGTTGCTCGAGTCCGGCAAAGGGCTGCGCATCTTTGCAAGTGAGTACAATGTAATTGTTCGCGAGAGGGATAATACCAGAAATGTTCGAATAATCAAGAGCAGGCGAAGAGGAGCCCATTAGTAAACAATATCCCTCCCATCAACAAACAAAAAAAGAAGCCCATACCGTACAATACAACCTCACCTACATATATCCGCCCACCACCCTACCTGCAAGCCTTCCGCCCTATCACTCCCCCCCACCAAGCCCATCAGTAAACACATACCCACGCCCCCAGCGTAGCACAGCATACACAATACGGAGGTAGCTGCAAGGACAGTCCCTTGATCCAGCCTCGATGAGCCACCCGGCAGCTCCAAGGGGGTGTCACCCGACGATGCGAAACGCGGCCGCCTGCCGACTCCTGCTCTCACACTCTCCCATCCAACAACCAATGGAGAAGCGCTCAGCGCTCAAACGGACGTCTGCAAGTCATCATGCGCGAACGAGACGAGTGCGGTTTGAGAGGTGGGTTCGCGGCGGTGCTTGAAACGGGGCTGTGAGTGGGTTGCGCTGTGGGCCAATCAATGCTTGTGACAGGGGTGTGGGCTGGGGAGCGAGATGCAGTGTGCAGGTACCGTGCCCCGGTGGTTTGGAAAGAGGGTTGCGGTTGGGCATTTGTCACTGCTGTGGTTCTGTTTGTGTTGCATTTCATGGTGTTATCTTATGAGGGATAGGAGAGGCGAGTTTGATGAGAATCTTGGGTCGGTTGATGGTTCAAGGGTCAGTGTTGCGCGTACATATATTTGTATACATGTATATGTACCAAAGGTTAGGGTTAGAGATGCCACGGATACATCTAACGTACTCCGCAATTAAGCGGATCAGACAG